>JANHMN010000003.1:183904709-183921236 GCA_030674055.1 Rhabdomys pumilio
CACACACACACACACACACACACACACACACACACACACACACACACGGGTTCTAAAAAGTCTGCTACCAGACTTTACAGGGCAGTTCCCAGCCAGGAAGGCAGGATGCTCCTGCCCAGCCCAGTACCCTTTGTGTTTGGCCTTTAGAACTTGAACAACTGGACGTCCCTACCCCTTTTCTCTAAGCGATCACCAGGCCTGTCACCACCAACCTCACCTCTACCCCCATTAAGCAGGAGATACTGCTCCCATCCCAGAAGGGCTCAACTCCGGGCCGAATGCTCGGTAATGCAGACTCCATAGTGGACCAGCGCAACCGGAGTTATGTACAGGAGAATGTGGTCCTCTGAAGAAAGCATTTATCTTTGTCAGCGCAGCTGTGGCTGCTTGCAGGAGCCACCCCAATGAGAGCACAGTCCCTCATAGAACAAGGAATTGGGGGGTCACAGGACCCTCACCTGAGACTCCAGTCTTTCCTCCCAGTATTGCATATGATTCTACCCTAATTACAGTAGCCTTGAAGACTGGGGAAGTGCTGGAGTAGACAGGCTGAGGAACATTATAGAAGCGGCTCCTTTTGTGTAGCCATGGAGAAGCCATCATCCCATGCTGGATGTGGATTTTCTAGTGTGGCTGCTTCATAGACACCCCCTCTCACATGCTCTGTGTGCCTAATAACTTCATTGGTTCCCCCAATCTGACCTTTAGAGGAACCATGTCACTGGAACTTCATAACAGAGAGATTGCTTATGTCTCCCCATGGAAGAAATTATTGCAACGTAGAAGATAGGCCAGTCCTCAGGTATTCTGGAAGAGCATCTACAGCCCAAAGGTTGCCAAAGGTGTAGACAACATACTCTACCCCAGGCCTAACAATTCTTGTCCATGGAATATGGGACATGAGAGCAATTCCCAAGGACAGCACCCAATGACTGACTGACACATCACCTGCCCCTTCCATGGCACAAGGCCCTCCAGAGCGCAGTGAAATCACATCTCAGGGATGCTGGAGGTTTCTGACATTCAGGAGGAAAACGTAGCAGTCAAAAGGTTGCTAGGCTAGCTGCCCTGGTCCTGGGATGAATCCCTATAAGGGACACTAAGTCAAAGAGAAGGACAATGGCAAAGTGGCATAAATGTCTTGTTGCCCTGGTCCTTGCCTTGTTGCAATGATTCAGGTACAGACATTTGTCTGGAGCAGTCTCAGGAATCCCCAAGGACAAGACATACTGTCCCTGGTCCATGCTTGAAAGCTCCACAGTGCCCCCAGTGCCCACTGCCCAGGGCTGGCAGGGCCCCAAAGCAACCAAGCAAAGACTTGTTAACAGAAGCTGCCAGTCAATCAGGGAGACAACAGCCAGATGCTGCATGCCTATCAGTACCAGGGGCTGGGCACTGCTCTGGAAACCCTGCTAGTTTAGTACACAGCTTAATTCCATGTAGGTGGTAGATGGGTTGGCTCAGTCAGGGAAAGGCTCTCCTCTCTGGGGGAGCATGAGGAATAATTCCATCTGCTAAATCGCTCTGTGTTAATCCCAGCCTCTTGCAGAATTGCTTTTTTCTACTCAGTGGGAATTCAAACAGCATTATTTCCGTGGCTCTCCAGCAGGCTGAGGAGTGGAACGGATCATGAACGAGAGAATGTGAAGTCTCCTATCAGGAAGTCACTTCCTATCTGGCTCCTGGCCTTTCTCTTTCCCAGAATGCTCTGTGAGCTTAGGAGAATATGGTCAGCTTCATCAACCACCAGAGAAATGTAGATCAAAACTATGACATCAGGATGTGGTGGTGCACACCATTAATCTGAGCACCTGGGAGGCAGAGACAGGTAAAGCTCTGAGTCTGAAGCCAACTGGTCTACCAAAAATTATGATGAGATGCTACTTCACATCCATAAAAATGATTATAATTTTTAAAAGGAAAGAAAAACAAGTACAGAAATTGGAAGTCTGGTGCCTCACTGGTGAGATGCAAATGGCCCCCCTGCTGTGAAAGCGGTTTGGCTGCTCCTCGAAATGTCATATGTAGAATCCATATGTATCCATATGTAGCATCCATATGTAGAATCATATGTAGATCCAGCAGCGTAACTAGTAGAGATTTGGGACCGGACTCACAGAGAGACTTGTATGTGAACGCTCACTGCAGCAGCATTCACAATGACCAAAACTAGAAACACACCCATGTGTCTATCCACAGAGGAACTGAGGTTCACCATCACAGCAGATAGTATCAGGAACAGAGCAACCACATGCAAAGCCTACAACATTCCTACACACACCATGACACCAGTGAGCCCGGAAACATGGAAATAAGACAGACATGAAATACTGTGTGATTTTGCTTGCATGAACTATCCTGAACAGGCAAATCCAAAAGGACACCAAATAGGTGAAAGGTGACCAGAGGTTTTTGCTTCAGAAGCACAGAGATCCTGACTGGGACAATGAAGAGATTTGGAAATAGCAATGCTTGTGGCAGGCACACTGTTGTTAACATAAACCATGCTGCTCATTAACTGTGCGTTAAACATAAAATTGTTTCAATGGGAAGCTCTGTGTTCCGTATACTCTGCCATAATAAAAATATTATTAAGCACCCATGTAACTCAGCCAGAGGCATGCTTGCCTAGGACACACAAAGCCCTGGGATTGACCCCCAGAACCACAGAGTGACGCACGACGCACACCTGTAATCCCAGCACTGTGAAAGTAGAGGCAGGAGGATCAGACATTCAAGGTCATCCCCAGGTTATATAGGGAGTTTAAGGGCAGCCTGGGCTACCTAAGGCCTTGTCTAACAACAAAACTTATCTTGCTTAACAGAGGACAGTCTTTCCTGTTCCTATTAGTACTCATGTCCTGCTGCTCTTAAAGAGAGCGAGGTAAACTTGGCTCCTCAGCTAGCGCGCAAAACACCCCAGCTTTGCTCAGTTCCAAGCACAGGGAAACTCTTTCTATAAAAGCCGGAGGACTCTGTGCCTCCACACTGGGGCCCAGCCAGACAACCCCTCCCCTGATTGAGGATGGTTGCATCCTATACAAAGCCCCTGGGCAACCTCAGGCAAATTGCCATCCACCCAGGAGCTACCCTCTCTCCACCTGCTACCTTGAAGGCCGGAGGCCATGTGTCCACATTTGCACAGAAGGTCTTGGAAGATATCAAACATCTAATTGCCCAGAAAATCTGGTGTTGGCAATTAGCGAACAAGCTACATGCATAGGGGCTGCACACACCCTGCTGCCTCCTAGTCCTGATTATCTTGTCACTCCGTCCTTCTCAAGCTTTCTTTGTTTGTCCTGTGACATGCAGAACAGCACACGTCCCATCGAGCCACGCAATGAACACACACATGCCTTGGGACCTCAGGGGATATCAGGATATACTGAGGACAAAAATCGAGGATGAGGGAGGCAGTTCCCATCCTCCCCTCCCCCGACACATATGGCACAGTACTGAACAAATCATTTGACTTGCTTATCACTTTCCAGGCCTAGAGGCAGCGGAACTTCATGGACGTCTTCCATCAGAAATTAAGTCAGCTGCACTGTGCAGATTTCAAGCGGATCTGCCTAGCTGGGGAGGACGGAGCGGTGACATTCTCATAGATAGGTGCAAAATCAAGTTTTAAACTTCGTGGGGGAAATGGAATAGCCCTACTGTGTTCCCTGAGAGGGTATAGGAGAAAGCTTAATTCTGCTGCGTTGGCCTCCCCAATCAGCACTGCCTTCTTTCGTGCTGTATACAAGTCACAATAACTAAGACAGTGGAGCTCGAAATCTTTCCCAATAGATAGAAGATAACAGGCAAGAGTCTATGAGAGGCTACGGTTATAGGGAGCAAGAGTGTTTCCCTGGCTTTTGTTTAGACAAAACCTGTGGGAAGTTTCCTATTAATGGCCTTTGAAGAAAAGAAAATGTAGGCTCAGCTGTAGAAACAGGGAAGGCGACGGCTGCAACGCAGATTAGAGGGAGATGCCTTACCAGGAAGGTGGCCGGGACAGAGCTGAAAAGCCTAGGAATCTGTAGAAATACATGCCCGTGTTCCCACCTGATCACACAGAAACCATCCAAGGCCTGTCCCATAACACCCTGGGTGGATTGGGTTTCTGTGACCATGATGGAATACCTGAAATTATCAGCTGAGAAGGCAGAGTGGTTTATGTTTGAGCAACATCTCAGAGGATTGACTCTGATGGCTTGACCCTGTTGCTTTGGGCCTGTGGTAGACACAGTCATGGTGAGAACATGTGGTGGAGAAAGTCCACTCACCTCCTCTAGGTCAGGAAATATAGACACACACACACCACACATACTACACACAGACACATACACCACACACACACTCACCACCACACACTACACATACCACATACATACCACACACACACAGATACCACACATAGTACATACACATACATACACACTCACCACCACACACTACACATACCACACACATACCACGCACAGAGATACCACACATAGTACACACACATTCCACACACACTCCACACACACACACCTCAAACATACTACACATGCATACTTTACACGCACATACACACACTACATATACTATACACACATAACACACACATAACACATACACCACACACACACTACACACACACACCACACACACATACTCTACACACACATACCATATACACATACCACACACACATACTCTACACACACACACCATATACACACACATACTACAAACACACCACACATACACACCACACATATATACACACACACCACAGACACTCCACACACATACAGCACAAACATACTACACACACACACCACAGACACACATTCCACACACATACCACACACACAAGCACTCCACACACACATACTATACAACACACACACATCACACACACATACACATTCTACACATACACTACACACACACATACTATACAACACACACATACAATCACACACTACACACACTACACACACTACACACACACACACACACACACACACACACACACACACACACAGGTGCAGGGGAGGAAAGGATCTCAGTATCTCCTTCAGAGACCCCACCTGACCTAACTCCCCTGAAGCAGGTTGCACCCCTCACAAGTTCCACTGTCTCCAGTAGCTTTGGTAGAACAATAGAGGGATCACACAGTTTTAAGCCACAGACATTAGAAAGGTAGGGACCATTTCAAAGATGCAAACCATCAACTGCAAAACCCTGGCAAGGCTAAGAGGAAGTGACTTCAGTGCTCTCGTGTGAATGGAGATTTAACCATCAAGCTTCCTACATCACTAAGTTTAGATAACTTTTTTTTGGTATGGTACTAAGAACTGAACCTAGAGTCTCGAAAATGCCAAAAGTGCTCTCCCGCTGACTGTAGAGTCAGCCCATCCTAGATAACTGCCTTAGATAACCTAGTATCACCTCCGTCTTTTGCAACTAGGTATGAAGACTCTCTCTTTTTATAAAATACTTAGAGAATATAAAATCAAGCTGAGGACGGTGTTTGTTGGTTCTCTTAACATGTCTTTTGCAGCAGATAAGGGTACAGGAAATCAAAGTATTTATGCAGCGAAGTAAGAGATGAACAGATAGAAGTACCCTGAACCGATGAGTCTCCTGCTACTAGACTCTTCGAGCCTGGCAATGGGGAGCAGCTAGATAGCTTAACCCTCGTGCCTTGTCTTAATGGCTAGGGATTAAAATGTGGGCTTCATCTGGCCCCAGCTACAAATGCAAGGCACGTAAAAATAGGTCACACTTCATCTGCTCCCAGCTCTAATGGCTTTCATCAGAGCAGGCACTCTTAAGATGAAAATAAATAAACGAAGCCTTGCGAAGGGAGTCGTAATTCGTAGACTTGCTTGTTGCCCTTGTCTCCGTGGGGGACATTAGTCAGCAAATGGCAACAGCGAGCAGACTCCCCCACAGTGCGAGGTACACGGAAATCAATCTCACACCATAAATGCAATGCTTTTAAAGAAGAAGATGGAGTTGCTAGGCTGGCCTTACACTGCAGAGCTCCAGACTACTGTGAGATGTGACAGGCGGCCTCATCACAGGCTTTCCTCCCTGAAGAGCTCTCTTTGCTGACTTTCAGATTTATGTTTCTACTACATAAATGGTCCTTTCCAAAGACCGTTTGGAAAGTTTTTTAAGGTTCACAACTTTAAAAATTATACCTGTCTGTCTCTATCTCTATCTCTATATCTCTATATCTACTATACCTATCTATATCTATGTCTATATCTATATCATCTATGTCTATGTCTATGTCTATGTCTATGTCTATGTCTATATCTACTCCTATATCTATATCTATATTCTATTTCTTCTTTCCTGAGATGACATGTATTTGCCTAAATCAGAGCCTCTGTGCAGAAGCCAGCCCCTTCTCTCCTTACACACCATCTTTGCAGTAACATCTTGAAAAACTGATCTGCTCAAGGTCATGTGTAGGATACTGGAAAATGTCTTTTGGGAAGGATAAAAAAAAAAAAAAAAAAAAAAAAAACCTCTTTTATTGCTCTGGAACAGGCTTCCTGGCTAGCTCAACTAATGCATTATACCAAGCTGAAGTCTCGTCTCAGTAAATAATTGATGGGTTTTTCTTTTTTTAATTAGCATGGTTGATGTCCAGAGTAAATGGAAATTTTATTAGCGTGAGCAGGGAGACCCTCTCGCTACAGAGAATCCTGAGTATAAAATAACTGCTCTCCAGATGCCACGTCATAGTTATGGAAATGAGCATTCCATGGTTGAAACTGAAGTGTCTCCAGTATGGGCCAAATGGAGACTGTGACAATGGCCTGCATCTTCTAGCAATCCTCCCTACTTTCCGGACAGTCCAAGAGATGGAGAATAGTGAGGTTTCCCCAGTCAGTGAGTTCCCAGAGACACTCAGCTGGGCAGTGTACTTTCTCCTCTTACGCTCAGGTTCAAACACGGGTTCCTCGGCCTTCAACTTATGCCTCAGTATGTGCAGGCAACTCCTAGGTGAGGAAACGCCTTCTAGACCATCAGCTTGCATAAATCAGTCTCAGAAACCATTTGTCACCTGGCCACCAGCACCCTACATTCAGAGATTCTTCACACACTGTCTCAGGATAGTTCTGTCCACTAACTTCCTCCCGTGGATTCTGTTGCATGCGCTGAGGTCTGGTCTTGCTTCCTGTATGATTCCCCTGGCACCTGACATGTCACAGAGTCGCAAGTGTTGGATAGTTGAGTAGCTGGATGGACTGGTGAATGGATAGACAGACTGAAGAGTGGATAGATTGTGTGTGTGTGCGTGTGTGTGTGTGTGTGTGTGTGTGTCCGTGCTGGTTAGGGTTAATGGTAAGCTTCATGGAATCTATAATCATCTTGCCTCTGGACATGCCTGAAGGCAGTGATCTTGATGTCCTAAAGGCCAGCTCCACTGTGGGTGGCATTATCCCTTGGCTGCAACCCTGTGATTAGTCAGTGGAGAAATGGAGCTGAGTAAGCAGCACTCACTACCATGCTCATGCTCTGCTTCCTGACTGGATACAGTGTAACCAGATGTTTCAAGCTCCTGCTGCCATGATTCCCCTGTACCCCCCCAACTCTGAGCCAGAATAAAGTCTTTCTTCCTTAAGCTGCTTTGTCAGGGTGTTTCGTCACAGCAACAGAAAAAGACACTAAAACAGATGGACAGACAGATGTTATATGTGTCCAGGAGTGGACCTGGTGACTATTATCCAAAGACTTGTGGCAACAATGTGGTCATTCCCAACTGAGGCTCCAACCTCTCAGTCATTGTATTAGGAATGCACCTGCCAGGTTGCCACTAAAATGTAGAATCAACTCTCAAATCAGCCAGATATGCCTCTTTCCTCAGACACCCCTTTGGCCAGAGGAACCATCATTGTTCCCAGACAAAGAAGATCCTCCCCACCCTCTCTCTCTCCATCACTAAGCCCCATTATTTCTGTCTCTAACACCTCTCATTTCTTATTTCACACTCTGCAAAGCAACCACAGTCTTGCTTCAGACTCTCTTGGCCTTGATCTTAGATCCTGCTTGGGCCTGGCATTGCAAGCCATACCCACCTTGCAGTCAGAGCCCTCTGGTCAGAGCTGAGGTCCCTCCTCTTCAGTAATCCTGTCAGGGACTTCCTAATGTCTAGTCCAATGAGGGACAGCCCCACCCAATGGTAGCTCTGATGCTTCAAAACCCACCAGCCTCCAAATACGGCCTCTTCTGCCCCATGTCTGGCCACACCACATCTACCCAAGGATCCCAGAACACTCTGCCTGACTGGTTCCTCTGCACAGGAGAGTATCCCCACTTCTTTAGCAAGACAACCCTGCTCTGTCCTCCAGGCTCCATCCCCCCAAGTCAGCCCTTTTTGTTTGGATATCAAAGAAAGGACTCTGCTCACCTGTGCTTGGCAAGGAACTAGCAACATTTAGGTGCCAGCAGTGTTAACCTAGGTTTCTTCAAGAAACAATCACAAGGAAAATGCAAGGGCTGGGAACATGGATCAGAGGTTCTCAGCCTGGTGGGCATTAGTGCTCCCTGGAGGGCTTATTACAGTGGAGGCTTCAGCACACCCCACTCCTCCAACAGGTTTGAGGCTCTAAATGTGAGCCCACAGGGAGTTAGTACCCAGTGCCTGACTATGTCCTAGAGATCAACTGCTACAGTTTTAAAGAATTCAAAACACATCAATGACAGAAACTGCAACCTGTGGACTCTTCCAGGATCATAATTTTTTTTAAACTCATGAAATGATGAGAAATGTAAATACTGATCAAATATTGATGATATTAAAGACTTAGTTTTCAGAGTGTAGTTGTAGAATCCTTTAAAAAGCAATGCCCTTCAGGGAGACAGCCTCAAATATTCACAGATGAAACAATACTTGACTAGAAATTTGGTCAGAATAATATAGGAGGGGGTGTGGCTGGGTTGGTAGAGCTACACACCCTCTAAGCACAGCACTTGGTTTGTAGACGCAAGAGTGGCAGACGTCTAAGGTTAACTATGTTTGCCCTGGTTATTTTTTGCCAGCTAGACATAGACTTGATTCACTTGGGAGGAGGAAACCCTAACTGAGGAGTTGCCTCTATCAGATTTGACTGTAGGGCATTTTCTTAATTGATTATTGCTATGGGAGAGCACAGCCCATGTGGGTGGTACATCTTCCCCTGGCAGGTGGTCCTGAATCACACAAGAAAGTTGGCTGAGCAAGCCATGGGGAACAAGACAGTTGCAAGCACTCCTCCAAGGTTTCCACTTAGGTTCCTGCCTCCAGGTTCCTGCCTTGAGTTCTTGCAGTGGCCTCCTTCAGTGATGGACTATTCCCTGCAGCCCCAGTAAGCTGTCCACACATTTCCTTTATTCAAACCTGAATGATTAGTTAGAAATGACTGGAAGTGTACAAGCCCAGAAGTCTGTCGGGGAGGTTCTCACTGAACGCACACTATATGCGAGCTGTGAAACTCACAAAATGGGTCTGGGTGATGCCCAGCCGGATTCAGGGTTCTCTGACCCCAAGCCTCTACCCTTGGATTCCACCCACTGAAACTGTGAGACAGGTATTGACCACACAATATGTAGGACTGGAAATTTCCCCCCATTCATTATTTTAACTTTTATTCTTTTCTCATAATTACATCCTGACCACAGTTTCCCTTCCCTCCACACCTCCTAGTCCCTCCTCCAACTCCATCCCCTGCCATCAATCTCTCCTCTGTTTTCAAAAAAAAAAAAAAAAAGCAGGCCTCCCAGAGATATCCACAACATACAATAAGATTGGGCACAGACCTTCATAGCATGACTGGATGTGGCGACCCAGTATGAGGAAAAGAGTCCCAAGCGTAGGCAAAAGAGTAAGAGGCACCCTCACTCCCATGATTAGGGGTTCCATAAGACCACCAAGCTACACAACTTTAAGATAGACGTGGAGGATCTAGCTTAGTTAGACCCGTGTAGAGTGTTTGTGGCTTCAGTTTCTGTGAGCACCTATGAGCCCTGCTTATAACTTGGTTCTGTGAGCTCTGTTCTCATGGTGTCCTTGATGGCCCTGGCCCCTACAATCCTTCCTCCCCCTCTTCTGCAGGATTTCCCTGGCTCTGCCTAAAGTCTGGCTGGTTTGTGGTCTCTGCATCTGTTCCCATCAGCTGCTGGTTGAGGCCTCGATGAGGAGTTCGGCTAGGCACTGATCTGTCTATGAGTATAGCAGAATATCATTTGGAATCATTTCATTGACTCCTCCCCACCCCTCCTCAACCCCCGGTCATGTCTGGTTGTATCCTGGGTCTCTGGGCTGTTCAGTTTCTGGTTCCTGGACCTCCAGTGTCAAGCATGGGCTCCTTTCTCTCTCATATTCTGGGCCTCAAGTTGGACCAGTCATAGGTTGGCCACACCCACAATTTCTGTGCCGCCATGTCTTGAAGGGGGACAGGTTGTAGGTTGAAGGTTTTGTGGCTGGGTTAATGTATCAGTCCTACTATTAGGAGCCATGCCTAGATACAGAAGATGGCTGGTTTGGGCTTCATATCCCCATTATTAGGACACTTTACTAGGGTCACCCTCATAGATTCTAGAAAGTTTCCACTGTGCTAGGTTTCTATATCACCCTCCAAATGTCCCCCAGTTCCAGTCATCTCTCCTAGTACTCCCTCCATCTCTCCCACCCACACCCCAACCCCCACCTGATCCTTCCTGGTCCCATCCCCATCTGTCCCCAGTCTACCCACAGATACTTCATAGAGAATGGTTATTTCTCTCCTTTGAGTACCTGCCCTGGCTAGTCTTTATTGTCAACTTGGCATGGCCAGGAGTCACCTGGGAAGATGGAATCTCAGTAGAGGGTTGCCCAGATCAGACTGGGTCATCTTATCAGTAAGGAACTCTCTTGATTGTTGATTGATTGACATGGGAGGGCCCAACCCACTGTGGGCACTGTGGGCAATTCTACTCCTGATGGGTGGTCCTGGGTTAAAAAAGAAATATGGCTGAGGACAAAACACACACACACACACACACACACACACACACAAAGAGAGAGAGAGAGAGAGAGAGAGAGAGAGAGAGAGAGAGAGAAATGGAAAGAGGGAGACAGAGACAGCAACAGAGAGGAACAGACAGACAGAGACAGCAAGAGAGAGAGACAGAGAGAGGCAGAGACAGGGAGAAAGAGAAAGAGAGAGAAAGAAAGACAGAGAGGAAGAGAGAGAGAGAAACACCAGTAAGTGAGACTTCTCTGTAGTTTCTGCTTCAGTTCCTAATTTCTCTTAAGCGAAGCCTGTTACTTGGAATGAACGTTGCTTTGGGTCATGGTGATTATTACGGTTACAGAGAGCCAATTGGACCAAGTTCTAGAAGTTGGGAAGTCTAAGGCTGAGCATGGATAGGGCCTCCTTGCTGGGCCATCCCGTGGCAGGGGGCAGAAGGGCCAAGGTAGCAGGGATCTGGGGAACCAGGGACAGAGCCATCCTTTCATCAAGAGCTCATTCTCATGACCCTAACCCACTCCTGAGGTACCACCATTAACCCACCCACAAGGCCTTGCTACCTACCTGTCACCTCTTAAAAAGCCCACCTTTTAACATTGCTATATTGGACATTAATTTTATAACACATGAAATATGGAGACACATCCAAATCATAACAGATATGAATGAGATCTCCACTTCACATATAGCAAAAATATATGGAAAAATCAAGGCATCCCAAGTCCTGGCAATGGCCACTTATGCTCCAAGCTCAGGCAACCATGAACTGAACAAGTGCCTTCATTTTTAGCTATTAATTTGCTATCAATTAGATAATTATTAATAATCATCAATTAACATTTAATTTTATGTTATATTATGTTTTACATTTATATATTTTGTATTTTACTTAATATTAAACTATTAAATAAAAAGCTCAAAGATCCATGTAAGGGAGGGGTAATCTGATGTCACAGAGGTCTAAGAGCAGAGTCAGGAAAGGGAGAGTTCAAATCCTGGCCTGGCCACTTCCCAGAAGCAGGCCTTTGTGTGCAACTTTTCTTCTTGGGCCTCATTTTATGCACCAAAAAATGAGACTGGGTAACCATGGTGATGTATTTTGTTGTGCACTGTGAGGATTAAGAAAAAATTACCTATCAAGCTTAATGTCAGGCAAGCATCCAATACAAGTTCTAGGTGTTTTTACCATCAACAGCACCATCACCTCTACCATCATCATCATCATCACCATCACCACCATCATCACACTGGTCCAGCTGCTGCAGAGGAAATGGTCCATGATTACACTGTGGAACAGGCAGAGTGCCCCTAGACTTACAAGGTCAGTAAATACATCCCCTGCATTTAGATTCTGTGAGCTTGTTCATCAAAGCTGAAAATCCATACCAGACAGAAAATTGGCAAATAGAATGAATGTACAGGAAACTTCTAGTGATGGGAACCGTAAGGGTCAGGTCTGCCAAGGCTGAGAGAGACTGTCTGGGCCCAGCTCCCCACTTAGGCTCTCTGTTCACCCAGGAGTACTTCCAGACTAGCTGAGGCAAATGTGGGAAGCCACATGGCCTTAAGCAGCCTTCATGAGTCTTGCAAGAACGCCTGATTTCCCGTCTAAAATCTAAGGCTAATATGGATCTCTTTTCTACCTGAGATAGACCTCTCCAAGTTAACGGTAAACATGCCTGGGAGGGTGCAGCCTTCAGGAGCCATTGCATAGCTTTTGGAACTGCTGTGAAGCAGAAGAACATGCTTCTCCCATCCAATCAGCTGGGCTCACACTGAGCAAAAGAACATGTCCCCACTATCATGTGTTCTTGGGAGGGAAAGGGGGACAGGAGGGGAGGGTAGGAAGATAGAATGGCTGGGTTCACCTTTCTTTAGTTGAACTCTCGAGTAAGAAAGTGTTGTCCTATGTCCAAGAAAGGGCGGTTTCCCAGCCAACCATGCCCAAGCTGGAGAACCTGGACACATCCACCAACTTTATGTAGGTGCTTGTGAGGGCGGAGCTGTGAGCACATGACACAATCCTCTGCAGAGTTTCTTAGTAAAAGAGATGTCCCAAGACAGATGGGTAAATAGTTCGCTGGTCTTGAAGAGCATCTCCCGAGCACAGACAGTTGCATCATTGTCTTACAGAAAGATGCTATTCCATGCCAGGAACTTATGGGCTTCTCTCAGACACCAGGATGTGCAGCATAAGGATACAGTAACAGAGCAAGTAGTGCCAGCACAGGTCTAGCTTCTTGTCCCTTGGACACTCTGAAGGCCAGCATGTTGATGCAGCTGCCTGCTAAAGGGCTGAGTAGTGGCCACCCTCCCACCTTTCCCTGCCTGGCAGATTTTCCCTCCCTGGCAGACAATCATTTTCAAAGTGCTGTGGAATAAACATTAGGATTCTGAATACCCATCAAAGGCCACATCAGAACCAACAGGGCCAGCATTGATACAATCTAGCTGTAGCTGACTGATACAGTGTAGCTGACCATGGTGGCTCATACTTGTAATCTCAGCACTTGGAAGGCTGAGGTAGATGGATCAACATGGGAAGATAGCCTGGACTACATAGTGAGTTCAGGACTAGCCTGAGCTATAGCATAAGACCCTGTCTCAAAAAAAAACTAAACAAGTTCTGTGAGACTATTTTCATAGACAAAGCTTCTGCTCCCAGAAGGTAAAAGCAAAGACAGGTAAATGCTCAGAGGAACAAGAGAGCCCTGGGAAGAACAGGTAGGAACACTGCCCAGCACAGCCTTGGGAAGAGTCTGGTGGCTGGTGTCCAAACTGCAGGACACCTCCAGGACCCAACATCTCATTCAGCATAGCTCCTGCACCATAGGTAATACACAAGGAGAGCCTTGGAAGATTACAGGGAAAAAGGGGAAAAAGGTTTTCCTGAAGACTTCTTAAGATCTTTTAAACTCAAAACCCACAATTCTTCTCGGTGTTTTGATGAGACTGACAGGCTACCTACTGTGCTAACAAGGTTCTCTTACTTCTCAGTATTTTTGATACAGAAATCTTGAGTGGGGAACTTTCGTGTCAACAAAGACAGAATTCTTCAGCTGGGTCCAGTTACTGATTAACACTGGGATTCACTAAGGGGAAGTGTGAATGGAAAAATTTCAAGAGGAGCTTCCTTCTGGTATGATCTCCAGGCTGGATCTGTTCAAAGTCTTTTATCAAGAATCTGCTTTCCAAGGTAGGGGTTTATCTCTTGAGCATCTCCACAGAGGAGTGGCAAATCCCAAACTCCCTATTCCATTCACCTCAACCTGCACCCAACCCAGCCTAGGCAAAAATGCTAATTGAATCCCCCTGAATTCTTTACAGAGCTGAGGTGGGGAAGCAGGTCTGGAACAGAACAAAGCCAGGCATTAGAATGTATACTAGTTTTCAGGGGCATGGAGAGACTGCATATAGCCTGGGTGTTCACACACACCTGTGTGTGTGTGTGTTATGTAAGCATGAGAGGGCTTAAAGTGGCCTCCTGTACCCTTTGTCCTGGTCTCATACCCAATCCAGAAATTCTTGGGCTCAGGAAATGAGACTGTACTGTGACCACCATGCATGGATGGCTGATAGCCCCATCTGGGCTTAGGGAGGAGATCTTGGCACCCACAGTGGCGCACTTGCCCCTTCTGTCCCATTCTTGTTATCCATAGATATATTCCTCCCAGGATGCAGCTCTCTGGCTTCAGTCAGCCTTAGGGTGGCCTACAAGAACAGCCTCTGACCCTGCTGTTATCTTTAACAGCCCGTGTGGAACTCGATTATCCCACACCATCTCTCCTCTGCAGAGTGGAATGTGCCATACACTCCCACCAACACACCCACTGAACCTGGAATGTCTGAGTCCTGTGTTGAGCCTCAGATGAGGGCATGTAGGGCTGGTCCCAGGGACACTACACAAGCCTTTATTTACTTCCCATTTGCTATGAGAGGGTCCTGCATGATGTGGGCTGTGAACACTCTGGGTTAGTGAACGAGAAAGTTCCCGAAGCTACGCATGCCACTGGAGAAGTAACCGAGTGGCTGCAGGGCAATCGATTCAGCATTCCCTGCTCGGGAAATCTGCAGAACAAACCAGGGCCTTAGTAAACATCAGCCCAGTGGTGTGTTTGTCCCAGCCCTCTTCTGCCTACCCCTCCAGGCTGCCATCATCTGGACCAGAGAATATGGCAGCCATGTGAAGTTCGTTGAAGAGGAGCTGGCTGACTGAGCGCCCTCTGAACTGAGCTTGCTACTTCAGCTTAAAACAAAATGAGAAGCAATGCAGAGGTTGGGTAAAGGGTGTGGGGTGAGGACAGACTCAGGCCAGTGGGAAGGAAGCCCTAGAGAGCGGCTACTGACTAGCTAGTGCTGGCTGAGGAAGATGCAGCAGGAACCATGGCAGAAAGACAAAGTGGTATGAACTTCCCTGAGGGCTCTCCCCCACCCCAGTCCTGGCTTGTTTCTGCCTCCAAGTGCCTCCCCTTGGGTCCCATCTTAACATGAATCCTCACGTGACCCCCTCCCACACACACACACCTCTAGTTCCTGCTGAAGATTTCTATAGCTCTGCATATGATTCAACTACTTAACCAATCAGATGTCTTAATTAGGCTCTCACTAGTCCCCTCCTCGACACTGCCCCTTATACAACCTTCTCCATCAGCTGGGCTGTGCTCTCTGCCATCTGGGAAGCCATCTGTTGTCCCCTAGTCTGTCCCCTGTGCTGTCTGTAGCTTTTTATTGTGGGAGGAGCTGACCCTTCTGGCTGATCTCCAAGGCAGGACCCACCTCAAGTCACTCACCCAGGGTGGGGGATGGGACTGAGACCTCAGAGTTAGCTGGACTCAGGGACATCAAGTTCTTCCTTCAGCACTTCTGCCAAAGACAAGACTTTGCCCCAGGCCTCAGATTCTACAACTATAAACAGAGCTAGCAACTGTCACACTTAGGGAAAACCTATAAGAAAGCCCCAATACTCATAAAGAGTGTTCATGAACATAGCCACCTGGCCACACAAATGAGGTCTCTGAGTCAGTCTTGAAAACTTCTACCCTGGTTCAGACAAGGCACCGATCCCATGTGTATTTCCAAAATTACTACAGGCAAGCAGGGCAGCCACTGACACCCAGTCCCCATGCCAGCCACACCCTCCTGCTCATGTGCTGAAATCCCTGCATAGCTGAATGTAAGCCAAACCTATGACCCAGGAACTCCACTCTCTGGCCTTTACCCATGAGACACAAGGATGTTCACGGCAGTGTTTGTTTGGTTGTGGTTTTCACAGAAGTCAAACAGTTCTAAGGAGAACGGATAAGTGAAGTGTGATTTAACCATGAAGAACTATTACTCTGCAGTAACTAGAGACAGCAACTGGGACACCAGAGCAGGAATGAGCCTCCAGGTCACTGCAGGGTAAGAGGTCCTTGGCAAGGAGCACACACTGACCTGGGAGCACGCACTGATCTGGGAGCACACACTGACCTGGGAGCATACACTGACCTGGTAGCATGCACTGACCTGGGAGTACGCACTGACCAGGGAGCACACGCTG
>JANHMN010000003.1:183921246-183938238 GCA_030674055.1 Rhabdomys pumilio
AGCACACACTGACCTGGGAGCACGCACTGACCAGGGAGCACACGCTGACCTGGGAGCACACACTGAGCAGGGAGCACACGCTGACCTGGGAGCACACAGTGACCAGGGAGCACACACTGACCTGGGAGCACACACTGACCTGGGAACACACACTGACCTGGCCATTTATGAAAAATTCAGAATAGGCAGGCTGGGCTTGGAAGTCGACAAGCACTGAGAAGGGGCACAGGAAACTCTGTGGAATGCTGCAATTATAAGAGCTGGTGATGTAATAGAATGCTGGCCTAGCATGCACATAGCCCTGGACTCCATGTGCTGACTGCATAAACTGAGCATGGTGGTACCTGTTTGTAATAACACTTAGGAAGCAGAAACAGAAAGATGAGGAATTCAAGGCCATCCTTAGCTATACAGCAAGTCCAAGGCCAGCCAGGACCACACACACACACACACACACACACGCACACGCACACGCACACGCACACGCACATGCACACACACACCAAACAAAAAACCAGACAAACCCCAACCAAACAAAACCCATCCTCTATTTTGCCTGATGTGGTCCTTGAAACATGTCGCTTCTTGTTGCTATGGTAACAAGTTATTAGCATTTAGTGGCTTAACACAAAAATGACTTCATTGTCTTATAGTTCTACAGGTCAGGCATTTGAAATGGGTCTAATGGCCACATTCAAGGTATAAGAGGGCAGGGACTGTTCCTTGTGGAGGTGCCAGGGAAGAATTCATCCTCTGCATTTTTCAGACTCCCAAGGACGTCTGCATTCCTCAGCTCAGTTCCCCTCCGACTTTACAGGCAGCAATGCTGCATCTCCAAAATGTCATGTCTGATTATCTCACCTGTCTCCTTCCTTCACGAAGGCCCTTGAGATCACATTGATGCACCCAGATAATCCAGGAATATTGCCTTCCCTTCTCCTAACTACACCTGCCTGGTCCCTCTGTCATTCCAGGTAATGATCAGAGATACTGGCTTAGTCCATTTGGAATGTAAGAAAATACTAAAGTTACCACCTGTACTGATAGATTGTGAATGCTACCCTGCAGCTTTAGGGATAGACAGAGGTTGGCTTTGGGTGGGACTCCCAGCTGTTTCCTCTTTCCTTCCTTTTGATGACTTCCTACAGAGTCATCAAAAAGTTCCAGCCGTGAGAACCAACGCTGCCTAGCTTCATACCCTGGCCCTGTCCAGGGGACATTGGATGAAGTGTGAGGTAGAAGCAAGGGCTCCTACCTCTCCCCTGCCTGCCTACCTGGATGCCCAGAGCCTGTAGACCCCAACAGCTTCTGGCCACGGTGCTTGTCCTGCATGGGCTTTATGTCTTGTTCTTTGCCCCAGAGTCCTCCTCCTCCATTAGCTTCCAGGAACTACCTGGCCCTGAGGACGGATTCTTCCCAGAAAATCTCCCTAGAGACACTTTGGTGCAGATCTCTTTCTCAGCTCCATCCTCCAAATGAGGAAAGAAAAACTCAGAGGGGTTTAGGGGCTGCCGAATCCTCACAGCAGGTCAGAGCAGAGGCTTGAGTTCAGGATTCAGTGGCTCCCATGTTACTACCCTTCCTCCCAGAGAAAGTGCAGATCAGGGACCCCGTCCAAACATATTGAAGTGTCCTTGCCCTGATCAGGCCCCCCACCCTCCCAGATCCCAGTAGCTACACTTCATGGGTGTAACTTCTGACCTCAACCTCAGATTACCTGAAGTGAGGCTTCTCAGAGGCAAGATGGAAACCCCACAGGGTAAGGGGACACTCTGCTTTGGTCTAGCCCACCAGCTTTCCCACCTGAATCATGGCCCTCAGACTGAGTGCTAAGTTCAGAGTTCAGTTGCCAAGTGTGGTGCTATCTGGAGCTGAAAAGGTGGGGTGTACTTGGAATGGCCTCAGAGTCCCACCAGGCTATGAGCTCCAAGAGGAATGGTGGGGGAGGGGTGCACGGAGCGTAATTAGATGGGTTTAGAAATTCTCCCTTGAAGGAACCAGGAAGCCCTCTGGGACAGGGGTGGGTATACTGTGATACTTCCGTGAGTCAAGGGATAGCAAGTGGTGATCGCAGTGCACAGACACTGTGTTTGGGGGCTGTGTTTGTGTTCTGCTGTTTGTTTCAAGCTAACAACTGAGATTTTCTTAGAAAGTGGGTTTGTCTTATCTCAGGATTTTGGAAAAAAAATCTTTTTAAAAAAATATTTATTTATTATATTTTATATATTTGAGTGGTGTGTGTGTGTGTGTGTGTGTGTGTGTGTGCAAGAGAGAGAGAGAGAGAGAGAGAGAGAGAGAGAGAGAGCACACACGTAAGGCCTGTGAGGAGTTGAGAACACCAAGTGGATAAGGTCCAGTGTGCTCAGTAGGGACACATGTCCTCAAGGGTCTCTACACCTCTGGCTTCCTCCGGCCACTCAGCAAGGACATCAGTTTTCTGATTGAACCTCATTCATGGAGTCTTATGTTAAAAATAAGCCACACAGAATGAGATGAACTCTGACATTCCCATGACCCCACCACTAACTCCCCCACCTTATGGGCTGCTCTCCTGTGCAAGCACTACAGGCTCAGCTCCCAGCACACAGCCCTTGGAGATCTCAGTGAATGCTCACTGAAGGAAGGCCCGAGGAGTTCATTGTTGGGAGAATCTGTGTCCATAACCAGCCAGATCTTGTGGGTTCACACTTGGTTGAACCAAATAAAACTAGAAGTTTCAACTATCTCTGTCTCTTTATGTGAATTTCAGTCTTTTCCTCTCCTTAGTCCCTTCCAATTCTGTGGCTCCCTTTCCTCTACAAACCTCTACAAACTTCTACACACACAGATACACACCCTCAACTCGCACATACATATACACAGACACACACACACTCGCAGACATACACATACACTCACACATACACACAGTCGGACACACACAGAGATACCCACTCACTCATATACAAACACACATATACACACACAGACACACCCACACACGCAGACATACACAGTCAGACATGCACGCACAGGCACACACAGACATACACATACACTCACACATACATACATATACAGTCAGACATACATACACAGACACAGACACTCACACACATAGGCACACACATACACTCACATACATAGACACACAGACACACACATGCAGACATATACACACAGATATACATATACAGTCACACACATACACTCACAAACACATATATACACAGACACACACACACACACACCTCCCTGAACAAGTCTGGTAGTACTCTCCACACAACAGCAAGATTAAGAGCTTGGCTGAGTCTTGTATGTCACCCATCAACACTCTTCCACCCCATCCACCCTAGGATGATGCCCCAAAGGGTTGGTGTCCTTGGGTCAATGCTCCTCTGCTTCCCAGAGTCCTACTGTTTAAATGCACCTTGCCAAAGCCATGCCTTAGAAACAACCCTCAAACTCATGGGCTCATGGCACTGAAAACTTTGGGAGACGACAAGGACATGGGAACGGGACCTCTCTGATGGAGGCCACAGTCACAGTTCTGTGCTTTAGAGGGCACATTCATTCCAGCTCTCTGTGTGGTACCCTCCACTGTGTGATGCTATAGCTAGAAGGCTGCTCTAGATCCAAAGCAGACGCCAACATTGTGTTTTTGAGTTTCCTTTCCTCCAGAACCAGTACAAACAAATTTCTATCTTTATAAGCCACTCAGCCTCAGGTGTTTTGCTATTACAACAGAAAACATACTATCATTCTCCTGGGGGTGGGAGGGGCACCCCTCAAACCACCAGGCTAAAGCTGAATGCTGTTATCTCAACCTCCCCTCCTCAGACTCCTGTCACCCCCATTCTTGGCTTGCCCCAGGAAACAGCACAACCCTGCTGTCACCAGGCATGTTCTGCAGTTCAGCATCACTTTCTTGGATTTTGTCTCTTTATCTGGACACAAAGAGCTGGCTCTGGCAGCATCCACCCTCCAGCTTTAAGCACTCCTTGCTCAGACACTCCGAGTCACACAGACTGGCATGCAAATGACAAGCCAAACCCACAGCTGCACAGCAACTGCACATGTAGCTCCCCAGTTCAATGGTCCCATGTTGCCTCAACTTACCAGCAAACTGTGAACCCCTCACCCATAAAAACTGTGACTCTGGGGGTTGGAGTGATGGCTCAGCACCTAAGAGCACTGACTGCTCTTCCAGAGGTCCTGAGTTCAATTCCCAGCAAGCATATGGTGGCTCACAACCATCTGCAGTGGGATCCAGTGCCCTCTTCTGGGTGTGTCTGAAGACAGCTACAGTGTACTTATATACATAAAATAAGTAATTCTTTAAAAATAAATTATGACTCTGAAAAAGTGTTGCTACATTATTTGTCAAAAGTAGACATTAAGACATTTGTTGCAATTTAACTTATCTATATTTTTATGTGTATGGGTATTTTGTCTGAATGTCTGTGAACCATGAGCCTGTCAGGTACCTGAAGAGGGAGAGCAGAGCCCCTGAAAATGGAATTATAGATAGTTGTGATATACTATGTGAGTGCTGGAATCAAACCCAATTATGAGCTGAAAATCTTTAGAGGACTATGAACCAAAATCAACCTTTTCTCTTTATAAATTAATTCTCTCAGGTGTTTTACTATAGTGATTGGAAGCTAAGGTGGCTTGTGCCAAGCCTCCACTGCCTTCCTGTTTGCTGACATCCATTTGGCTAAAACATTTCACATGGCTGAGCCCTGAAGCCACTGGGTAAGAGCAGAGTCTACTAGGGTGTGTGCCTGGACTTATTATGGGCTATTCCGGTAACAGTCTACCATAAGAGCTTGCTACCTGTGACAGTTAATTACCACTGTCAGCTTGACTGGGTTCAGAACCACCTAAGGACGAACCTCTGGGTATAACTGTGAGGTCATTCCTAGAGATGTTTAACTGGGGTGGGAAGAACCACTCTGAACATGGGAGGCCCCTTCTGAATAAAAGGAGAAAGGCCTGAGGAGCAACAGCCATTGCTCTCTGCTTCCTGATTGGACACAGGACAACACCTCCCACTCCTCCCATGTTGTCTTTCCTGCTGTGATGGATGGTGCCCTTTGTAAGCCAAAATAAACCCTCCTGCATGGCTTTTGTCAGGTGTTTTGTTACACCAACCATAAAGCCAGCTGATGTGTTACCAGAAACCCATCTTGAAATGGAATAAATGTAGCTTTCTGAAACCACCTGGGTGTCACCTCACAAAGGACTGTGGTCTCCTTTGTGGTGACCCTCTCTCAAAGTCAGTATGTGAGGACACAGGCCATCAGTTTGGACCAGGCCTAACCTACCCTAGCTTTCTGAATACTTCAGTGTTCTCCACTGTGTCTCCACTCTCAGCTCCATGGATTCTCGGCCTCTACCTGGGCAGCACTGTTCAGTCTAGGGCCAACCCAACATTTCCTGGCTCTGTGTCTCCCTGCTCCAGAGCTAAGGAGGAGCAGGCTAGGAAGCACAAATAAAGTCTCCACAAATCTCAGAGAGAGCCTGAGAGCCTAGGCAGGGAACTTACCTACTATTCAATGGACTACGGAGGCTCCCTGCATGACAAGGCATGGCCTAGACTTTGAGATCCCCTATCATCTGAGGTGGGGGTCTTCTGCAAACCAGAGGGATCCCATTTGTAAATCTTCCAATGATGGAATTCCCCCAGGATAGAAATATTCTGCACTTTGATGTAATTGCGGTTACATAACTATATTGTCTTTGTCAAAATCTACAGAACGGAATACCTGGAAAGCTTTTACCTCACATGACTTACACCTCAATAAATCTAAGTTTCAAGGAACCACCCCAGCACGGAGCCCCACCTGCTAGCAGTTCCCAGAATGCTTCAAATAGTAGTGAGGAGACCTGATACTGAACACACGTAATGGCGTTCAGGGCAAGCTCTTGATGTGCTCAAATTCCTCAGCTCTCAGAACCAACCTGGGAAGTGTCAGAACTAATTTTTAGGTGACATCACAAGGTTCAGTGGTTCAAGCAACTTACTTGGGCCAAGGACAGGTGACTAGCAAGTGTGAAAGCTAGAATTCAACCAGCACTTTAACTATCATGCCTGCCTTGCCCCGCCCACGAGTGCCCACAGTAGGTGCTGAATAGTGTCAGGTACTTCTTACACTTAAGCGAGGCCCAGAGAGACCAACTGATGTGCCTTAGCCAGTAAGAAGCAACACCAAGATTTGAAACAAACACTGATTCCAAAGCTCCCTCTATTTTATAGTTCACAAAGACTGGGGATCCCTCCACCCAATCCTCAAGGATGGCATGATTCTGGAGGACTCCACTTTCCAATTCTGTCCATCCAGTTGCCCTAGCCAAGACTACCAGAGGCAAAATCTGAGGAAGAAATATGTCTCGAGTCTTAATGTCTTTAGAACATCTTGCTCAGTTAGAGACAGGAAGGCCCAAGGCTACAGAGAGGAACCTTTCCCAGAGTGTCCATGAAGTACTGGGGGTGCAACAGGCTTTCCTGGCTTGGCCAAGCATGACTTCCTCCAACTCCTGAGTTCTCTGAGCATTTTCTGAGGGGTAAGTGGGAGTTTAAGGAAACAGGGTACACCTGGGTGTGACCAGGCTCCTTGGGACTGTCTTGTTCCCAGGATCTGCTCCAGTGTCCTGCTGTGTGAGCCTTTGTCAGCTCAGCCAAGGATACATCCTCAACATGCCTCCCACAGATAACTGTTCAAGCCCCCCATGGAGGGTCCTCAAGTCGGTTGCTGACTTTAAACAAACTGGTGAGATGCAGCAGATGACATATTTGGCATCGTGTCCCTTCTGCTGAGTTCTAACTGCTAGCCAGGGAGACCACAGCTGGACCCAATGTCCGTAGTCCCCTCAAATGGGTCCACTGGCCAGTTCCATGTACACAGACCAGGGCACAGCATGCATCAGAAAAATATGCCATGGGTTTGTTTGCCCTGTGTTCTCACTGGAAGGACCCAGTGGTCGGTCACTCACCCTGCGCACTCAGGAGGAAGGAAAATCGTTTTCCCGAGAAAGAATAAAAGAATGTATCTCCGACAGACCACACAATCATCCTGTGTGTATGTGCACGCCTCAGCTCTGCACTCTGTCCTGCATTAGATGACTCGTGTATCAGAGCTGGAACTGTGTGGGCGAAACCTCTAGCCATCAAAAGATGCACCCACTGACTCTCTGCTCCCAGCAGATGACTTTATCCTCCACCCAGGTGTGACTGATCCAGGGTGTCTGGACATGCAAATCACCTCTGGAAATCTGGACTGGGGGAGACAGATGGAAAAGATGGCAGACAGAACAATGGACAAAAATCCTTTGAGTAACCAAATTCTGTCACATCAACATGGATTCTTTGGTAGCCATAATGGCCCTGCAGGTATAGATTACACACAATGGGCTTGCAGGTATAGATTACACACAGTGGGTCTGCAGGGAGGAAGGCCAGGTGTCAAGCTGGACAATGGAGGGAAAGAACTGCCAGGCTCCTCATACAAACAGACAGACCTGTCCTCACACAGGCCTGTCACTGGTCACCACTCCAGGAGCTTTACCTTAAAGTCACCTCTTTTGCTTCCTCAGGCAAAAGAGATTTTTGCCTAATGCACTAGTGAATGAGCTTTTACCAAAGACATTCTGCCAACCTGGCAAAAAGATCAGCCAAGTGAGAGACAACACCCAGGGCTCCGACATTAAGGACTCATGGTCATGGCAATTTGGCTTCACACTTCACTCCCCAGAATTAAGCTTTTTCTTTGAATGCTGTTTGAAATGTAACCTCTGCAGGGAGAGACATGCCACTAATTTATTAGTGGCAATGAAGTTTAGGTCCTGTGTCATCCACGGGGTGTTCGGAGGCTCCCTGTGCCTCTGGGTGAAGGTCTGGAGAGGTGGTCAGCAAACTGGCTCTGATCCCAGCACTTCCGGGTCTGATCTTAGCATAAGTCCTAAGTGGTCTGTTCCCATCCTGAGCTCAGAATCTTCCTACCTGGAAAAATTGAAAGATAGACCCAGCCCAGAAGTGGGATAATCTGGGTCTCTGGCACTCATAACAAGCTCTGCTTTCTGACAGTCACGTCCATGACTGGAGAACAGGACTCCTTACATCTGTGAGATTTCCAAGCCAGCCCACAGAGAGAAGGGAAAGAAAGGAAGTGGCCCATGGGAAACAGCTTTCAGAGCAGTGAAACAGAGAGAGGCCAGCAAGAGCCACAGGGTCAGACAGCAGCTTGGACACCCACACCCTGCATCTTGGAGAGAACCAAGTGTCTGGGCACAAGAACCACTCTTCTTCCTTCTTCATTACAGAGAAGCCAGAGAGACCCCAGAGGACAGGGTGCACAAACTAGAAGACCACAAGAATGGACTTTTTTTTAACCAGTTCCTAGGCAGTAAAGGGAGCTGGCCAAGTCCACAGCTCTAACAGATCCTAGAGCTGGGCAGAGAGCAGGGGCTGATGAAGCAGGAGCCCCATCCACAGAATTCACAACCTGTTAGCGGAGAGAGTCTAAGCAGCCACCGTCTTAAAAGGCGAGACGGTGACCTGACACTGCCCTCCTGGAACTTCTGTCAGCTATGAAAATCAGAGCCCTGCAGTCAGAACTACCCCCGCCGTCCCATCTGGAAACGCCCAGGAAGCAGTTTCCAGAGCGTGTATACACAGAAATGAAGCAAGAATGAACACAGGCAGGAGGCTCTGCCTTGTTAGAGAAAATGCTTTTAAATAGACCTTGATCCTTGATCCCCATGTGAATATAAACATTTCTAATATGATCTTATATATTTTCCTAGAAGTCTTCACAATCTGAAAAACCATTCTATAAATAAATAAATACATAAATACATAAATAAATACATAAATACATAAAATGACAGTATTCACAAGGGAAGAAGAGCTGACACACTTTGCATACTTTGCTCAACACCTTGGGAACCTTGTTACCAGAATCTTCCCCCAAACAGCCATTCCTATAATGCTGTAAAGAACTGGTGTGGTTAAATTAGCTTTTCCAGCTCCCTGCAGAGATGGAGAACCTCAGGCCCTTGCCGAGTAGGTGAGCATTTTCATTCTTGGTCTTGTTAAACACCCACCCAGCTTAACTGCTCGCCGCTGATAGATTCTGAAGGGAGGGGAAGACACCGTCTTAGGCTCTGTGCCAAATGGTGACCTACCAGCCTCCAGTGGATAGTTTGTTACATGGACCATCAGTGGATTGGTAACAAAAACACAAAAAGAAGTTGATGTGGAAAGGACCTGTTGGGAGGAGAGAGGCAGGAGGGAGGAAAGAGAAGGCAGGGGTGAGAGTAATCACTTACGAAACTGCCAGAGAGCAAATTTAACCAGCACAAAACAATTGTTTAAGCCTACTCGCTATTTTCTCTCAGGGACAATGTCTTTGTGGCTCCTTCAGAGCCTTCCTGACTTCTGTCTGAATGGGTTGGAAGCTGCTAAAACAGCCAGGACGTGCACTAAGTCAGGTGCATCCATAGAACTTCCCACTTTCTCTTTTAGTTTCTCATCTGCTTCTTCTTACTCATAAGGAAGTTTATCCTGACTTATCAAAACACAGGCACAACAGGGAAACCACAAACGAGCCAGCATGACTCTCCTGGACACCAACAGCATCCTCTGTCAGTCACGGAGACACAGGCTGCAGTGGACACTCCCAAGCCTCGGACTGCTGAACTGCACTCCATATTTGCCAAGGGAGGGGCTCTGGCCTGCAGGCTCTTGCGACAAACAAGTGTTTTAAAGGTTGGACTTTCAACATTTTAGTCCAGCTGACTCTGTTAAAGGAAAAGCTCACACATTCTTTGCAAAATCTCCCTTCAAAGTAGCCTTCCATTGCACTCTCTTGTATCTTGTCTGGTCTAGCCTTGTAACCTGCACTGCACTTCAGAAACACAGCAGATAACTTTCTCCTCCTAAGGAAGGCCAAGGGAAGCTTGTAGCCTTCTCTCCTTCTCTCATTGCCACGGGCCCTGAGCTGGCCTCCTGGAAGAGAAGAGCCTGGCTCAGGGCCAGCACTGCCCCCACACTCTCTCACTGTTCAGTGTAGAACAGCCATGAATGAGCACAGGAGACCACCCAAGGCACCTGCCCACAACACGGCCAGCAAAACAAACACAGTTGCTTTAACTCAGTAGAGACTGCCTGAGCTAATATAATGAGACATCTTTGTAGAAATTTCACTAGCTCCTTGATACTTTGATAGTTTTCCTTATCTGGGAGTCAATAAATCCTCATTTAGATCTTTATTTAGCATGGGGCTCTGAAAGGGGCCTGACCCACCCTGAAGATGGCACTGTCTCTGAGAAACCTATTGAGATTCAATCAAACCAAAAGTAAAACACCAAGAAGAAACTTTCTCCAACACCCAAACAGACCTCAAGGGAGACAGAAGATCTTCTAGCTAACAATTCCCAATCCGTGAAGCTTTCTACCTCTCTGGCGAAGGCAGTAAGGGCCCAACCATTCAGTGTATAAAGTCCTAATCCCCAGAACCTATGGATGTATGGCTTTCTGTGACCAAAGGAATTCTTCAGGTGACTAAATCAAGGATCTTAAGATAAGGAAATAATACTTGATTGTTCAGATGTACCTTACAAGAGCTCCTTATGCTAGCATCCTCATGGGGGGAGGGGCAGAGTGGAGATGGCGCAATGAAGGCAGAGTTGGGAGCGATGGACTCTAAAGATGGGAGAAGTAGTCTTGAGTCGAGGGATGCACACTTCCAGAAGAGTGAAAATGTAGGAGACTGTGGGACATTCCAGAGGGAACACTATGAGACCCATCTTAGGACTCATGTCTGCCGTCCAGGAATCTAAGACAATAAATTTGAGCTGTTGGGCTATGATACAGCTCAGCTGGCAGAGTTTTGCCTCACACCCAAGAGGGCCTGGGTTCAGTGTCTCGTGCCACATAAGCCAGGTGTGCTGGTGCATGCTAGTAATCTCCGCATTTATAAGGTGGAGGCAGGAGGATCAAATGCTAAGACCAATCTGAACTACAGAGTGAGTCTGAGACCAGCCTGGGCTGCAGAAGACTATGCATCAAAGACAACAAGAAGAAATACTAATAGGTAAAATTGGGCTGTTTTAGATTACATGTGTAATCCCTTTTCCTGATGCCTTGGTTTCCCTGCCTACAAGAACCTATCTTTGGAGGGTTCATTCGTAATGACACCAGAAGGCAGCCAATAATGCAACTGTCAACACTAAATCTGTTTCATGAGCAGACTGGTTCTGTGTGCTTTCCTTGAAAAAAAAAAAAAAAAACTCAGTATCCACAGAAACCTACAAAAATGACATTATTATAATCCACATTTTAAAAAGATTTATTTTATCATTGATTGATGTGTATGTGTATCTCTGTGTGGGTTTGTGCATGTGCATGCAGATGCAGAAGAGGGTATCAGATACTCTGGAGCTGGATTACAGGCAGTTGTGAGCCAGTCGACATGGGTCCTGTAAATCAAACTTGGGTCCTCTGGAAGAGCAGCACACTCTTAACCACTGAGCTGCCTCTAACCCCTCTAACCTGCATTTTGCAGATGAAAAAGGTAAGCTTTTAAGAGGGCAAATACTTTCTCAGGATGACAGGACATTAAATGATACAACATGAATGAATTCAAACTCAGCGGTCCTGTTCCCAGAACCCACGTTCACACCAAGAACCCTGTTGACACAATAAACTCACTGTTACTTTTTGGAAAGTCTCTGTAGAGCAGGCCCTTTATAAATATCCTCTCACATCACCCAGAAGCAGCAACATCAAACCTAGAGGTCAGACCCATCTAAGTCCACAAGGGTGAGATTTTAACCAAGCCTCCTGCCTGCCTCGGCACACCCCGAGAGGACAAAGATGAGGATACAGGCAGATGATTCACCTTCCCAACAGGGATATTTAGAAAGTGAAGGGAGTTGCTATTAGTAATTAGGGATTCACATTTAGAACCATCCAGCAAGGGCAGAAATGTGGACACACAGAAGATAAGAGCAGTGAGGGCAAGATCCAGTCTGTGGGTAGCTCAGGGTTTCCCAGATGGGTGTCTTGGGGCAGCTGCTGTGGCAAGGGACCTTCTCAGCTCTTAGGTCCCAGTCAAGGCTGAGGCCAGACTCTACAAAACCCCAGGTCTAGAGCTCAGAACTGTGGGTGGAGCCAACTTGGGTGGAGGAATTCTTCTGAGGTCAGAGGTTAGACAGTCCTCCTAGATAAAATCCAGGGATGCAAAGACCTTGAACCCCACTGGCTGCCTGTTCAGAATATCCATTGAGAAGCTAGAAGCTGCAGTGAAAGGCCAACTGGGGTGAGCAGCCTGAGACCTCCTAGGTTCTGGGCCTGTTGGACAAAGCTCTGCATAGCCCTCGTCTGCCGCTGCCTAGCTGTAGAGGTTTCTGGCCAGCCTTTCTGCATGCTGAGCTTCCTGGACAAAACACACCTGCTGACAGCTGCCCCATTTGCTTCCACAGAAGCCTCCTAGATAAAACACACCTGCCGACAGCTGCCCCATCTGATTCCACAGGATTCAGGATAATAAACAACAGCAGACAACAGGTAACATTAAACACACACAGCACTTACTCAGAGCGGCTATGGGAGAGAGGAGAATCCAGTCTGAAGTGTGTAGTGTGAGTATTTTCACTATACAAATGAAGAAAGTGAGATGGGAGTGGCTTCGGGAATCTGGGGGAGCAGGCAAGTCTCCCAGATTCCCAAAGCCAGTCAGTGGGGAAGCCAGGCCTGGCTTCTCTGCTCACTGTCCTCCTTTAGAATCTTGCTGGAACACTTTGGTTCCCTACTCGGCCTCCACGGAGCTGGCCCCCGGGGTCACCATTAGGGGCCTCGGTGCACTTCAGTGAGTGGAGGCCTGGCAGTACACAGCCACATCTCATACTTTTCCCACCTGATTTTAAGACTCAGCAGTGAGTTTTGCAAATAAGTGGTCCCAGGCCTCATTTCCTGAAAGGTCCATAGGTTGGAATAGAAACGATAACACCGATGTCATCTGTAACACCCATCCGCTGCTGTGCCCTGCCTTGCTCTGGAGCTCTGTGGGCTCCCTGTGGACAGCCTAGGCACAAAGCCTTCTGCAGGCAGGACCGTCTACAAGAAGGAAAACCTAGTTTTAGACATCCTTGCTGTGCTGTGAGCTCCTCTTGTTTATGGCAAGGAACACAGATTTTCTTTTTTTTGTTTATAAAATTGATTTAGTCTTTCCAAAATAAAGGCATATTTTTAAACAGTAGGTTAACTTTTAAAAGAAGCTATAAAACCAATCTTGTGGGGTGGGAGTGTCCATATATCCACTGCAGTCAGAGCCTATCTTCTCTCTTCATGTCACCCTGAGAGGTCTTGTTACCCTAGAACCTGAACTTAACTCCCTACGCCTTCAGGGCCGCCCACTGCAGAGTCACCCACTTTATAGGTTATTGGTGAGGAATGACTAAGAGCCAAACTGGAGAGTGGTTGTAGCCCTGGCTATTCAGGAGGCTTCAGAGCAGGAATCTAAGGCTTGTGTGGACTGCACAGTGAGACTCCTCCTCAAAACTGAAGAAGGTAATGACACTGGCTTCGAGCTGCCACTCAAGAGAGGCATGCTGATTCTGAACACACGGGTCCAGCAGAGGCCTGTCTGATGCTACTCCCTGCCCCCACCCTAGATGATGCGGTCTCTTGGATACAAAATGTCTTCCACAGGCTCCTGTAAAGGAGCAGGGAGGAGGCTGGCTTACCTTCCAGCTTTGGTGAAGTGACTGGATTCTGAAGGTTCTGATATGTCAGATTCATCTCTTAATAGGCCAGGGATGAGGGCGAGCCTGGCTGAGGGAAGAAAGCTAAAAGGCCTGCCCTTGAAGGGTGATTGTTCTTCCTGACCCCTTCCTGCCTCCTCTCCCCAACTCCCTGCTTCCCAGTTGGCTACTATGAGGTGAGCACCTTTGTGCTGCAAGCTCCGTGCTACAATGTTGTGCTTCCCCACAAGCTGAGGGCTAAAGACAATGGGCGCAAGCTGAAAGAACAATTGATTTCTCCCTTTAAGTCGTTTCTCAGGCAGTCGATTTTTGTCACAAGATAGGACTAACACAGGTGGACACCGGTTGTGTGGGACCTTCTGGTCAGTAGCAAAAGTGGCTATCTAATGGAAGAGGTTTGGATGTAACAGGTCTGGGAAGACACAGTCTTGGCATCTAGGTGACTCCAACAGAAAAATCAGCCAGAAGGGCATCCCATGACTATATAGAGAGACTCCTGCTCTCAGCCCCCCCAAGGCAACTCAAAAGCAGCCATCACTCCCCCCACCCCCCCGCCCCACTGTGGAATATACAGGAACAGGAAAAGAGCCCTGGGGGAATACTCATGCAACTCCCAAGGGAATAGCTTCAGAAAGGGCAGAACCTTAGTTTAAAGGACCAAAACAGGTCTCCACATAGCCCCAACGTCGAGAGTGGGGACAGGGAGTGGGGGAAACAGCTTGGCCCACTACCACAGCACTGGAGGAAACCAAAATCTGGGTGGACAGAGGTAAGAAGGCAACAAGGAATTCCCTCAGTGAGTGATAAAGTCATTTCCTGCCCATCTCTTATCTCTGGCTGTTTCCAACAGACCCAGGCAAGTACCGTACAGTCTTATCACAAACCCAGGAAGCAAAGTCAAGCTGGTGTCTGCATTCCAAGGCACATTAATTCTCCCAAACCACCATCAGGGTGACTGAACATCTGGGGAAAACAGACATCATGGGCCTGGGGAAACAGGGAGGGTCTGTAGAGCTTATCTCTTTGGGCTAGGGACCCTATTGGGCATTCCTCCCTGGGGAATCTCCTCTACTTCCCTCACTCTCTCTCTGAAGGAATGCCCATTCCCTATGTGCTAAGGGGAGCAGGTGCTGTCCCTGCCCCATGCTGCTTGTTCATCAAAAAGCCCCCGAGTTTTCCTTGCCATCTAATTATGCAGAGCAGCCATAAAGACTCTTTCTCTCTTACCAAAGAGGCCTATTTATATGATGAGAGAGCACTTCGCCCCCACAAGATTGAGTCCTCACTCAAAGCCTTGTTGGAATCAAAGCTTCATCTCTTCAGAGATGCCAGGAGCCCCACCCACCTCTCCCCTTCCAGCTTGGCCCACTTCTGAGCATCTGTGTTTGCTGAAGTGCCACCCTGGAGTGGGCAGGATGTAGATGCTGTTCCCCTGCTGCTGTGGTCTTTCAAATCTTGCTGACAGAGTCACTCAACACACAATATTTACTGAGGACCTACTAAGTGTCAAACTGAGAACCTACTGTGTGCCCTTACTCAGAACGATGAAATGAAAGATAAGGTCCCTGCCCTTGTAGAGAGAATGACAGCGAGAGAAGAAAGGTCACAAAGTGTCAGACTTCATGACTGACTCAAAGCCAACTCCAGCGTCCACTGTCTGGGCAAGTTACCAAGTTCTCAGAGCCTTCAATTGCCTCACTGGCAAAATGAGGTAACAATAATGCCAATCCTGAAGGGTTTGGGGGGAACAATAAGATGCAGGCATCTAAAGTTGACACACCACTGTCTGCACTACCTGAAAACATCAACACGAGAGGATTTTACCAATATGTGTGACTCGGAAGTTTCCTGAGAAGTGAGTTTTGAAGGATGAGCTTTCTAGGTCAAGAGGGACATATCACAGGGGGGAACTTCATGTTTCACGAGTCAAAGTGGGGAACAGGCTTTAGTAAACACAAGACATCCAAAGGTCAGGGATGGGGGCTACCGTGCAGGAAACAGAGAGTCAGACACATAAGTGGACCATAGTCCAGAATCCCGATACCAAGATCTTTGACCTTTGCTTGGCTCCCTAAAAGAGGGAGGGGAAGGCCTCTATTAATTCTATGCCCAGTCCCACAGACACACTTCATAATGCTCTGAGGGCCTATGACCTACCAGACACAACCTAGGAGAGCTGTGTCCTCTGAATCCTGACTCTAGCATCCTAGGCTATAAGCCTCACCCAACCCCTTTCCCATAGTGCACCATGACACCTGTGGCAGAATGATGACATAGTGGTCACAAGCCCCCTCACTGAGTCAACTGCTCAACACATGCGGCCAGGGGTAGGTGGGATAACAAGGTTCTCTCTAAGTCCTTAATAAGGGTCAGCATTTGTTTTTGTTAAGATTAACTGCTGGGGTGGTGAAAAGCTCATCTCCAAAGCCCAGGGCTCCACTCATTCACTAACTCCTGGAAAAACTACCAGGGCTTCCACTGTATCCAGTACTGACTTGGACACCAAAGGACCTGCCTGCCCCACATCTGAACCATCAGGTGCCCCACCCATGCTCTCCTCCTAGGGTTCCTGACACAATAACTCAGGTCACGGGGAGGGGTCATCTCAGTTTCCACTGTCTAACACCTCACACAATAAAGGTGACCCTTCAGATCTTATGAACTAACTAATTAATATTCTATTAAGGAACTTTGCTAATGCAGTCAAGCTGAGTCTTAAGAGTCACCTACTCACCAACCAGGTTCAGCTATGTTCTGCCCTTCTTGTTCCATTTCAACTCCACCTTCCCCACCCCAGACCCTCCCCAACATGAGAGAACAATGGTTCACAAATCCCAATATCCTAGTGCCTGTGTAATGTACTCACTCATCCATCCATCCATCCATCCATCCATCCATTTATCCATCCACCCATCTATCCATTCATCCATCTATCCTCCCTCTATCCATCCATCTGTTCACACATCTATCCATCTACCTATCCATCCATCCATCCATCTACCTATCTATCCATCATCCATCTATTCATCCATCCATCTGCTCATCTATCCATCTATCCATCAGCTATCTATTCATCTATCAATCTGCTCATCCAGCCAGCCAGCCACCCATCTGTTCATTCATCCATCCATCCATCCATCCATCCATCCATCCATCTACCTATCCATCCATCCATCCATCCATCCATCCATCCATCCATCCATCTGTTCATCTATCCATCTGCTCATCCATCCATCTATCCAT
>JANHMN010000003.1:183940578-183961934 GCA_030674055.1 Rhabdomys pumilio
CACACACACACACACACACACACACACACACACACACACACACACACACGCCTCTGACAAGGACCGGACAGCCTAGTCTCCGTAATTTCTTACCCCCAAACCCAGAGAATACTAGAGAATGAGAGAGGAGAGCGGTGGGAAACCCTATGGCCTGCAGCTGCAGTCGCCACTCCGGCTCCTGTGTCCGGAGGGATGGGCTAGAAAGAGAGGATAGTTATAAATCCAAGGAGCTTACCTCCTACCTCACTGAGTCATTGAAACGGACCCGGGGCCACCTGGCGGCCGGCCATCTACCAGGTCAGCAGTAGCATCCCCAGCACTGTGCTTCGGGCGATGGACAGGAGGGGCGGTTCTCTTGGGAATGATACCCGGCCCTGACCAAGAAGCCAGCTCGAGATGGAAACGACCAGGGTTCCACAGCTGAGGATTTAGTCCTGGTTGCAGAGTCCACACCCCGGCACGAACCCACCACGTGACTGAAGGGCGGCCTCCCACCCAGTGGGCCCGGTGTCCTGCCCAGAAGCTCTCTGATCCGGCCGGAGATGGCAAGAGAACCAAGGAGTCCACTTTTCTAACGCCCTGACTGGGCTGCCCGCTGCAATATATAGCACGCCTCATCCCTCCCAGCCCTTCAGTCTAGTACAGCCACCGCAGCAACTGCGGGTCCCTTGCCCCACACTCACCTCGGGGCCCGGCGTCGCCACCGCCAGCTTCCTTGTCCGCCATGGTCCTGCAGCCTTAGCCCGGGAAAGGAGCCTCTGGTGCTAATCTTAGGCTCGCGAGCTAGGTCTGAGCCTCTGGACAGCGGGAGCACCGCTCTGACGCTGCCGCCGCAGCCCTGGCTCCTCCCCGCGCTCCTCCCGGGCCCGCCCCGCGGAGCCAAGGCCCTAGGGAAAGCTGAAGTTGGCTCCTCCCCCGAGCTCTGAGACCGCGGGTAGCCGCCCAGCCGAGGCCACACCCCGTGCTGTCATTAGCGCAGTCGGACTTAGCTTGGGCGGTGGAGGGTCATAGCTAAGCAGGGGTCTCTGCAGCTGATCCAGCCCGGCGGACACAGAAGCGCGCAAGGTCGAATTTTAAGCTCTGGAGTTTAAGCACCGCACACCCAGCACTCCAGGGCGAGGCTACCAACTCCAATCCACATCAGTGGCCCTTAGGTCCCAGAAGAGCGGACAAAGGCAAGCTCTGAAGACCCTGGTGCAGCCCGGAGCCAGGTCACAACTCAGGGACTTGTACAGGGCTGATCCTCAGCACCCCCCCTCCTACCCCCCCACCATCACCTTTTTCTCTCCAGGTTGCTTACAGGACTGAAACACAACTCCTGACCCAAGGAGGTACTTGTCGCAGAGACTGTGTTGCCCTTCCGTATATGGGATGTATATGGGATGCGTCCCTGGCCCCATTAAAATAGGGCATTAATAATTCAAAACTTTCATGGTTGAGTGATTCACTGGTGCCCTCAGGCTGGCTGGTGCTCTCTCTCTCTCTCTCTCTCTCTCTATCACACACACACACACACACACACACACACACACACACACACAGCTGCACCTCTGGCACCTACCTGTTAAGGCCTGGCCAGACAGATGTCCTCAGCTCTTTGGTAAAAGCAGGAGTAAGGATCTCATTACCATTGTCCCTGTGTCTTCCCTGGGGGTGGGGGAAGAGGAGTCTGACACTAAATGCTGACATCTACATATCCTTATCCCATAGCTGTCGGTTTCTGCATATAAGAAAACCTGGCATGGGAGGTTTAAGTTATGATTCTCAACATCACACACAAGCAAATGGCTGGCTGGGATTTCACCCTCACTTAATGAGACAGGCATCATCTCCGTACCTAGGGGAGGCCTCCATAAGCAGCCTCTCTGTGGATGGTGGGGTGACCTGCCCACTGCCTGTGCTGATGGCCAGCTTGTCCACCTGATGCAACCTAGATTTGCCTGGGAATAGGCTCTTAACAGGGAACTGTCTACACCGGGTTGGCCTGCGGGCATATCTGTGGTATGTCTATGTATATTAATTGGTGGCAGGGGGTCCTGAACTGTGTGAGGGTGGAGAAATCAAGCTGAGCATAAGCAAGCAGGCACAGGAGCACACATGCTCTCATTTCTGTCTGCCTTCAACTGGTCACATGAAGTTCTGAGCACCTCGATCTTCCCACAATAATGCATTATGAGCTGAGTGTATGAACCGAAATAAATCCCTTCTTCCTGAAAGTTGCCTTTTGTTTTATTGCGGCAACTGAAATGAAACCTGCCGAAATAAAGCACCTCTGGCAATGTTCAATACTCTGCCCTCTCTGCTTTACCTCAACAACTCTGCATTTCTCCCTCCACCTCCACACCCAGGACTGGATCTTCCTCCAAGACCCCAGAGATAGCGACCATCTCCCAGGGTAGCTCCTAGCCTCTCACATTTGACTAAACTCCAGCCCTCTTCTCCTCCTCTCTCTTGGGGGCCAGATGGCAACATCCACCAGGGTCTAAGCCATACACCTGGGCATCTGCCAACACTCATCCTTCAGTGTCTGTTCAAGTTCAGCATCCGCAGGTCAAGTGTGGATCAGTGGTGGCCTGCTCTCCACCCTCTGTGCCACTTCCAGCTGCCCTGCTCCCTTGTGCCCTGTGAGTCTGCTGTAGCCCCTTCCCAGCCACCCAGCCTCCCATCCTGTCCTAAATCCACTTAGTGGCACCACTCTCCCCTACTCCATAACTATCTCCCTACCACTGACCTCCTCCATCCCTTCCTGACAGCTGCAGGAATACGCTTCAAGCCTGGGTCGCTCATTTCCTTGTTCAGGTACCATCAGCCACCCAGATAACACGTTTTTGCAAACATTGACTTTCCGATTCCCTGTGCTGACTAGAGTGACTCTCCAGGATATCCACTGTACCTTGTCCTTCCACCACAGGAACTTGACCTTGGCATCAGGACTAGGCCTTGGCAGTCTGTCAGAACCAGAAGGAACCCACATCTACCTCCTGCTATGGAAAGGCCCTGGGCACCATGAGCCCTCACTGACAATCCTCGTCACAGACACACAAGGGCATGTGAGCAGCATAGGAGATGACATGCAGGTCCCAGTGCTTGGGGCAGAGAGCAGATTTTATTTTCAAGGGAGCATAAAATGCAGTGTGGACTATGCCCTGCCATTGCTTGCATCGTGAAATTAGTATGTGTCCTAATTAGGCAGGGAAGATGGCTCAGTGGTTAAGAGAACCCGGGTTCTATGTCCAGAACCTACAAGGTGACTCAGATCTATCTGTAACTCCAGGTCCAAGGGATCCAGTGCCTTCTGCAGACAATTGGCACACACACATACATTCAGGGAAAATACTTACACATATAAAATAATTTTTAAAAAGAAGAAGAATTAGTGCCCTGGACTGGTTAAGTAAAGGCATGTGTAGTCAGGTCTGATAACCTGAGTTTAACCCTCAAGACTCACAGGTTCAAAGAAGAGGACAGATTTCTTCAAGATACCCTCTGGCCTCTGTGATGTGTGAATACCAACACATGTGCATTCCCACACAACATAAATGAACTTGTGTAATGGAAGAAGTAGTCTGGTGAGCACCGCTCTGCCAAGCGGGTGCCATTATAGGCTCAACTCCTCCTCCTGGTGACCCTGCCCCTGCCCATTCCGCAGGAGAAGAGATGGGGCCATGTGGAGGCTGAGATACCTAGGCCCATTGCCACGCTGTTTAACATCATGAGGGGGCTTCCACTTTCCTCCCCAACCCAACACCAGCCAGAGGAGGACCATGTCACTCTTTTGCTTCCTGGTTGTGGTTTGAATCTCAGCTGTCCTCTCCAGCTGTGGGAACTCTAGCTACTTAAGGAGAATGCAGAGTTTTGGGGGAACCTAGCTGCCAGAAGTACGTCACAGCATGGCGTCTCTGCCCATCTCCCGTCTTGCACCCGTGTGATGTGAACAGCCTCCACCACCCATTTCTGCTGCCTGATCTGGGCAAGCTTCTCTGCTGTGCCCTGCCCTCCCACCGACGGACTGAGGCTGTGAGGCAAATCGAGCCTTTACTCCTGATGCTCCCAGCATGCATTCTGTTCTCCGTGATGCTAAAGGAGCCAACAGACGGGGGGGCCTTTATGGTTTAGCTCTGGATACCTCGATGGCTTCCATTCCTTCTCACTCACCCTCACTTCTAAATGTACATACACAGCATCAAAACATCTTCCCCTCACTGCAGACACATCTCCCAGGAGAATCACAGCACATGCTCTCTCTTTATCTTCATGAAGTCACCCCTTCTTGGACATCTTTATAAGAATTGCCCCTTTGCCCCTTAGGAGGGAAGCCCCACTGCACAGCCTCCCAGGTTGTGACACATGTCACAGACTCTGACCAAATGCTTAAAGGCAGACAGATGAAATCAATAGTGCAGCAGGGACAGAGGGCTTTAGCCTCGATGGGAGGACAAACACTGTGGCTGATGCTGGGGGTTCATATGCCCCTCCAAATCTCCAGCTACTCAAGCCTGCCCAGCCCTGTGGGATGCTTGTCTGAGGTAGGTTCCTTCTAGCCCCTCAGAGATCCCTCCTCTCCCTCCCCATGTTTCCTGCAGCAATCCTCACATCTCGTCTCCATCTTGAAGGCCCAAGATGCAGACAGTGGAAGAGTTCCTCAACTAGAACACATTTCCACTGGCCATACGAGTGTCTGAGGTTGTCCAGTGCACAGCCAAGTGACCATCTTCCCATCTGCCTTCAGCTGATCTGGACACATTGGCCTCATGCATTGCTCTTGGGTCCAGAGGGAACCTGTTCTCTTCTCATTGTCCTGGTATTGACATCCTCTCTAAGTTTCAGCTTGGACATTCCCTACACCAGGATACCATTTGGCTTTCCAAGACCCCATGAGCTGTGCAGTAGCCAACACAAAACTCTGAGATCAAGATTGTTGTGGACCCCTTTATACAGAAAGGTCACTGAGCTCGGAAGTCACAAAGCAGAGACTGAGGCTTAACCTCAGGTACCATCTCCCCCACCTCTCTCTGTTTGCAAGCTCTCCAGGACTGGGGATGGGTGTCAGCCATATTCATATCAGCAGCCTCAGGCCCTTGCATAGTACCTGACCCAAAATGTTAAATGTGGAGCCAACAGGCTCAACTCCAGGCCTTCTCCTTTCTCTCTGGGCTCCTCTATTCACCAGCTCACCGGCACTTTCTCCGTTCCCACAGATTCCCCTTTCTGTCCTTCAGCCCTAAAAAGGACACCTCAACTTTAGTATCAATCCAGGCACACAGAAGCCAGAACCAAGAAATGGGGCTAGCCAACTCCACCAGGCAACCAGAGACACTGTCACCTGTACTAAGCCCCAACTATAATACCCTGTCTCAAAAAGCAGCAAAGCTTCTGCAGATCAAGACTCCAATGTGCAGAGAGAACATAAAACACACAGGGAAACCCTGGGCGTGTGTCATACTTTCTGAACTGCGGCACTCCAGACACCTAGCTCAGTGACCAGAGGGGTGCATCCTTCCTGCTTGCTTCCCATCCCTTCTGGTGTGAATCAGCCTCTCCATTAACATGCCAAACACACTTCACATACATAGTATGTGATGCTGGAGGACTTTTCCAGGGCAAAACTTCAAGGGTGGGAGGAAACGATGTTTCTAAATATCGGAGTCACCCAGGCCTGCAGTGTAAACTTTAGAGATGCCTGCTCAGGTGATAAAGGGTTATCCAAATATTTTGCAGAAGTATTTCAAACAGCAGGAGGATCTATGGTTACTTTCTCAGCGGCCTTCTCAGAACTGTTCAGACCCTGACCCTGCAGAAGTCCTGGCTCACAGCAACGTGAGACAGCCAGAAGCTGTGTCTCAGGGGGGAAAGTACCAAGTGGGGGACAAGGTTCAGAGGACTGAAGTAAACCTTCGCTCAAGGAACCACACAAGAGCCAAAGGTTTCACCCTGTGTGGTTTGTTCCCTTCCCTCTTACTCCACGCCAGCTCTCAGTACATGCTCAGGAAACATTTGTGGAATAAATGAACTGATAGCCCAGGGTAAGCCTCAAAGTGTAAAATTGGATTCCAGAGAGCTAAACTTTTCAAAGTCACATGGTTAAGGAATTTTCCCATCTCCACTTCTCCGTCTCCGCCCCCCCCCCCATCTCTGCCCTTGTCTCCACCTCTCCGACTCCACCTTCCCCGTCTCTGCCCCCCCATCTCTGCCCCTGTCTCCACCTCTCCGTCTCCACCTCCCCAGTCTCCGCCCCCATCTCTGCCCCGTCTCCACCTCTCCGTCTCCACCTTCCCCGTCTCTGCCCCCCATCTCTGCCCGTCTCCACCTCTCCGTCTCCACCTCCCCAGTCTCCGCCCCCCATCTCTGCCCCTGTCTCCACCTCTCCATCTCCACCTTCCCACTACCTAGATCTTCACTGTTCCTTTTTGCTTAGTGCCAAACGGGAGACACTTTGTGCCATAGTCATGTTGACTGAAGGAGTAAATGAAAAAGATGACCACTTGCGTAGTCTGGTCATAATGGAACATCCAGGTCTCTCCTGTCCTGTCTCCAGTGCAGAACCTGGCACATGGCGCAGGGCAAGGTGAAGTGGAAGGTTCTGGTTTCTTTGGAAAGTCAGTTATGTCAAATGAAGGTTTGCTGGGGCACACAGGTGAAAGGATGTTTTGCAAAAGAAGACACATGAAAAAAAAAATGTTTTCCTGAAGCAGACACAGGTGAAAGGATGTTTTACTATAGCAAACATATGAAAGGACACTTGATGCTCAGAAGGAATAAATATGACCGACCCACAGAGAGTGGGAGCTGGAGCATTGGTCTGCTTTGCTCCAACTCGCTATTACTTGCTAACAACACTCATGTATTGGCTCACCTTACCTTACATTGCTGAGCTCCACTTGTGGTGACACCATAGAGAGAAATTCGCCAAAGAACTTCACGTGAGGTTCCTGCAACTTCTTGCCACTTCAGTGGCTTCGAGTGGTTTCTTCTGGATTGAACTGCCCTTGCTGGCTCATGTGTGGTGACTGACAAGTGGATGGGATTGTAACTGCTGGTTTGTGTGTGGTGCCTGCTGGGAGGTCTGGACCGCGGGTGCCAATTTGTATTTGGTGTTTGCTACTAGACTGAACTGCTGATGTCCTGACAAAGAAGATTGGACTCAAAGAACTATTTCTAAACAGGTCCACTTCCCCTGTGTCCTAATAACCTTTCTCTTCCACTACCTCTGGTGGATGGTGGGCCAGAGGGGAGGTTGAACGTTTAATAAAGTAAGTTGGAAAAAGTTATGCCTACAAGCAGGTCTCCAGGCATGTGTGAATGACTGAGCAAACAATGCAACTGAGAGACAGAGTAACCTTTTACCAAGCCCTCCCAGCAACTGAGAGACAGAGTAACACTTTGCAAAGCCTTCCCAGCAACTAAGAGACAGAGAAACAGTTTACAAAACCTTTCCATTGCTCCTGTCTTTCCAATAGTATCTCAGAATAGAGAGAGAGAAGTATTGCTATCCATGGCTTTGTTAAGATGGAAAAGTGGAAGCCTCACTAGACCAAGAGCAGCCAGCTGTCATTCTATTCAGGTGCTGTATTTAAAAGTGACTTGTACATTTCCTTATTCTATTCTCTGAGACCTCTGTGATAATTTCTTAAACAAAGCTAACGTTTCAGAATCTATTAAATGCTTTTTAAGACGTATTGTTGTGGAAAACTCCAAGCATTCCCAATAGTAGGGGTGCAATAATGATTCCCCAGGCACCCATCACTGAAATTAGCTAAAAAGCCAACACTGTAAGGAAACCAACTTACCCAGAAAAGATACATAGCAGCTGTCATTTCTACTGTCCATGCCAATATATACATTTTGCCATTGTAAGACACTGAAGGTCACAAGTGAGGTTGATTCTCTAGTCAGACATCTTGGATGCAGAAGGGGTGTGGCCTGAAGTTACCGAGAGCTGACCTGCTTAGTCACCACATACACCTAGAGGCAATGGCACTGAAATACGTTGATTTTATAGTCTCTCGCTTTTACTTATTTAGTATATGGTGCACTGGTGTGTGTGTGTGTGTGTGTGTGTGTGTGTGTGTGTGTGTATTCCTGTGTATGCATGCATGTGTATACTCTTCCTTGTATAAGTGTGCTCTCTCCTAATGGTACAGGTAGAGGCCAGAGGTTAACTCAGGTTGTCTTCCTCAATCTTTCTCCTTATTTACCTATCTTCTTTTCGGGGACTAGATTTCTCACTAAAATTCACCATGTTGACTGAACCACCTGGCCATTGAGCCCCAGCTCTGTCTGTCTCTAGCCCCAGTTGCTGGGGTTACAGATACTGGCTAGAACTTGGCTCCTCATGAGCCATCTTTACTAAGAGCCATGTCCCCAGGTCCTCCATATTTAAAGCCTTCAGTTTACATTGAGATCACATGGTTTTTAGGAGCACCCCATTGTTGTCAGTCATTCTCCATCCCCATCCTCTCCTAAACACTTTCAGGACCCTACACTGTGCTGAGATGCTAAATCTACCCAGACATGGACTCAGCATGTAAGTGCATTGACCCTGGAATTAGAAAGAGACACACAAATACAACCAAAAGTCTTGGCAGACCTTGGTAGCATCCCAGAATGAAAATTTACAGGTAAACCATTCCAGGTCTTCCTGCCTTCAGCCTCCCCTGGTCAGGGAGGCCAGGGGAACCAGGGACACAGAGGATACAGATACGGATTGGAAAATGAGATTATGTGTGGATTTGAATCCAGTTGTATCTTTCCTTAGCTGTGCATTTGTGAGTCACCAACACTCTGATTCATTCCTAAAACAAGGTTGATAAAGGCCCCAGACACTGGATCCTGTAAAACACTCTATTAGATAATGCTTAACTCGGTTTCTGCAACCGAGGAAGTTCTCCATCAACACTGGCCACTGTAATTGGCTATTATCCATAACTAGCTCTCAGTAATGAGTCCCACCCTGTCTAAGTGAAGCAACAGTGTATGCACTTAGAGGCCCATAAGGACGTTTGGTGGAGGGTGGGTTGTTTTGTTTTGCAGTGTCAGGAGTCAAACCGGAAGGTGCTCTACCACTGAGATACATCCTCAGTCCTACAGTGGTGGTGGTGTTTTAAATCAAATCTACTTGGAACATTTATAAATTTGGAAAATAAATCAAATAAAAAAAACCCCTTTCTTGGCTCAATTTCTATGTGGAAACCAAACAATCTTCTAGTCAGTGGAGTCAGGCTAAAAACACCCTGTTGTTCACCAGCTCAGTACTGAGGCACAGTGGCATACTTGCCATGATCCTGTGGCCCACAAGCACGGAGGCCACAACGCGAGTGCTATAGGTAGCAAGCACTCCACTAACTCAGTGAGAGAGCATCCGACCTCCAAGTCCGTCTCGGCCACATGCTTGCTGTATGTCTTGCTGATGCCTAGGCTCCCCCACATCCTTTTACCCTACAACAAAGATAACAATCACGCCTATTCTCCTGCCTCATCCTGCCTGTTGCAGACTTGAGGGAAAATCAACTTTGGCACCCCCATGATTGTTATCCCCACAACCCAGCTTTGCCTCCTCTCCTGTAGAACAGAACCATTGCACCCAGGACTGTTTTGAAGATCTTCACAGAGCCATGCACATAGGATGGCCTGGAGTCTACCACAGAGTAAGGGTTAGACAGATGACAGATAATAGATGTCCCATGGTAGATGATCAATATATTCTGAGTTTAAGACAAATATGGTTCAAAGAATCTATTGCCATCTTGTTTGTTTTGTGCTGGGTGTTAAGCCAAACACGCAGCCACATAACTTCCCAAGAAATCAAGCCTCCTGCACAAGGGGGTGGCAGCCTTTTGGGGCAATGTGGGCTCAGCCCTTTCCTGCAACGCACCCAGGATTCAGCTATACAATCTCACTATGCAATCTAATGCTCTAGAGTCTACCCATGTGCTTCCCAAGATGGCAGGTGACAGGGAGGATGAGAAGAGAGGAGCCTCCCCTGCCCAGCCTACACCCAGCCTACACCCAGCAGTCTTCATCCAGGAGAAGGCAAATGCACTGACCACCACCTGGCTCACAGCTTGAGGCTGGGAAGGCCATAGCTAAGGACTGGATGAAGGTGGGAAGACTCTTCTTTACCCTACAAATGTTTCCTTCATTTTATATCTTGCTTTACACCCCAGTGAAGCTCTAAGATTACAGACAAAGGAGAATTGAGGAGAGAAAACTCAGCATCTTGGCATATTAAATTTAAAACCCAAGCCTGCAGTTTTAGAAAGTAAAATCAGAGATTGGAAGAAAATTGATGAGATAGATTTCATCCATATGACCAGCAGCACCCTGTACTGTTTTAGGGCCCATCTGAATCTTCCCTGGCCCCAGCTCAGCACCCACAAGGAAGTATTCCCAGGGAGAAAATCAACAGTTAAACACATGCATGAAATTGGTTGGCACGTATGTACATACACAGCTGAAAACAGGGTGAACACACCAAATGATAAAACATCTAATGATGTGAGGTCCCTGCAAAGTCTGTTTCCAGGCCACCATAAACTATGCCATTTCTAATATTTTAAACACATTGGGACTTGAATATAGCAGTACACACCTGTAATCCCAGAATCCAGGAAGCTGAGGCAGGAGGATTTGTAATTCAAGTCCAGCTTGGGTTATGTAACAAGGCCTCGTTCCTAACTTATGAGTTGTTTCACTAAATCCTTCCCTTAGAATTTATTCCAGGCCAAAAGAAGACTATTGTGTTGTACTACACGTGGACAGTGGAAAAAAAGTATGAATACAAATATGAAGACGGTTGAACAACATGGGGAAATGTCACTATTAAATGGTAAGAAATTAGTAATTTTAAAGCCACACCTACACAGGAGTAGACAACACTGCAGAGAGACCACAAGAATGAATGAATGAAAGAATGAAAGGAAGAAAGAAAGGACAAGAAACGGCTGTAAGGAAATACACTAACAACCAAAAGTACTAACAAATTAAGAACAGTAGTTTTACTCCAGAGGCAGAGGCAGAGGGGCAGAGAGGCAGAGAGAGGCAGAGAGAAGCAGAGAGAGAGGCAGAGAGAGAGGCAGAGAGACAGAGAGGCAGAGAGAGAGGCAGAGAGAGAGAGGCAGAGAGACAGAGAGGCAGAGAGACAGAGAGGCAGAGAGGCAGAGAGAGAGGCAGAGAGGCAGAGAGGCAGAGAGGCAGAGAGGCAGAGAGGCAGAGAGGCAGAGAGGCAGAGAGGCAGAGAGGCAGAGAGGCAGAGAGGCAGAGAGGCAGAGAGGCAGAGAGGCAGAGAGGCAGAGAGAGAGATATCTGTGAGTTTCAGGTCAGACTAGTTTACGCAGTAAATTCCAAGCTAGCTAGGGCTTCATAGTGAAACCCTGGACCACCACCACCACGGTCACCGCCACCACAGAAGTTATCTCTACATAGTGAAGTTGATATTTTATTTCTTCTTCCATTTTCAACAAATTGTGTTGTTTTCCTTGACTAATGGAAGCTGAACCAACAAACAATTCTCTCAACACTGAATCAGCAAAAGCAAGAGCAGTAGCTTGCTTAGAGACAAGGGTGGCATCTGTTTCTATGCCTGGTACCCAACATTGTCTAGAGATGGATCCTCACCGTGTAGATTTCCATCATTCCCAAACCCTCCAAATCATCCTTCCAACCAACTCCTGCCTCTGAGCGCTTGCCTGTGCCCCGTACTTAAGACTCTTCCTTCCTGCCTGTGTCCCAGCCTCCTCTAGGCAATGCCCTGTGACCTCTGGCTACCTTCTGTGGATGATCTATTTTATACTAAGCTCTAAAATAACTGTGTTTGTGTGGCCTCTGGGCTAAGGTCGTGAGAAAAAATTACTTTCCGAGGACCACCCAGCCAGGGGGCAGGATAGCTGGAACTCTCAGTACAAAGCTCATCTTACTGGTCAGCTCCAAAATACAGGCATGTATAGTTTACAGCAATATGGTCTAGAGCCTGGTGAGGTTTGGGTGTTAACAGGTGTGTACGTGTGTATGGTTGTGTTTTGGAGGGGAGAGAGGGATATATTTATAAAATGTGATTCATAATCCAAGAGAAGATACCAGTCCATGGAGCTTGTTCAGGTTTGTCAAAGGATTATAGAAACTGGATTTAAAGTTTAAAAAGAAGGAGAGGAGGAAGAAAAGGAGGAAGAAGAAGAGGAGGAGGAGGAAGAGGACGAGGGGAAGGAGGGACCTAGAGGGGTAGAAGATGGGAGAGTGTAGGTCTGGGTAGATTCTAGACTCTTCTTACCTCAGAATCCTGAAAGCTCAAGGTCAGGTGCAGTTGTTAAATCATTGGCTCTATGTAGAAATTCCTACCATATCTGTGAGCTAGCTTATTTCAGAATCTCCAGCCCTTGTCTCAAGGGGTGACATCAGCAATGCTTCCTCCCAAAGCCATCTTCCCAACGGTTTTGGCTCCATCCCCTACAGAGGGAAATAAGTCTGCCCTTTCACCCAAAAATGCTCCTGCAGCCACGGGGGTATCTGCAGCTGTTGATGATAAAACACCCAACTCAACAGCCAGGAACTATCTCCTACCCTCTGTCTCCTACTCTCTGGCTCCGCCCAGTTCTCCGGCCAGCAATATGGCTGCTACAGAGCCACATTCTGTAGATTCTGTAGACGTTCAGAGGAAGAAGACAGTGTGTGTTCCCAGATACCCCAGGGAACCTTGGCTTCCTTTTCACTGGATGAAACTAGGTCACATTACTGTACAGCTGGACTCAGTCATGGAGAAAGACAGGGGAAGTCCTGGAGCATGCTCAGATAGACTCTGTTTTTGCCCCTGTGCTGGATTTGGAGTTGAGGGTCCTTTTGTGGTGAACAGTGACTGAGCATACTTTGACAGCACTGAGCCTGGGTTTTCAGAGTAGGAGTTATCTTGTCAGCCTGATGGTGGCTGCTGTTTCCAACGATCTGTCCCCTCTTCTGCTGCCACTGCAACTGCTGTGACCTGAGGAATCATCTCTGTAAAACCACATGTCTTTTCCAGGATGGGTAATCAGCCTCTCCAATGAGTCTATATGCTGTCTGAAGCCTTCCGGTATATATGTGTGTGCATACATGTGTGTATGTGTCTCTGTGTGTGTGTGCATCTGTGTGCGCATATGTGTATGTGGTATGTGTATGACATGTATAGGAAAACACATATGCATGCAGAGGTCAGAGGACACCTTTGTAATGCTGGCTCTTTCCTTTCATTTTTACATGGGTTCCAGATTGTCAGACTTATGGGCCAGGTGAGGCCCACTGAGCCAGCCCATTGGTGCTTAGTACATTCTCTTTTATAGGTTTGATAGACATATCTGGTTTCTGTTGGTTATACTCAAATGACCCCAACCAGCTTATCAGATTCAAGGATGTCAAGAATCCCATTTCTCTGGTGATGATGCCTGGGTGGGGGGGAAGGACTATTAGTTCTTGGGTGTGTTAAGAGAGAGAACAAAAATAAATGTTTAAAAACAACCAGGAGAGGAAAAGTAGAGGGAGAAAATAAAACACCAGGAGGGAGACAGTGAAGAGGGATGCTAAGGACAGCTTCGTGGATACAAGAAAAAACTGGGTGTGGTGACAGCTAATGAGAGGAAGAGAGGAGCACAGGGTTGGGTGGCATATACCTCAATTCCTGTACTTGGGGAGGTAGGGGGGTTGGGGAAGGGCTTTGGGGAGAAAAAAAAGGCAGATAGCTCCCTCTGCCATTTTCCTTTTAAAAAAAATATTTATTTTTATTTAGGAGTGTGTGTGTGTGTGTGTGTGTGTGTGTGTGTGTGTGTACCACATGTATTTTCTAGGCTGCAGAATCCAGAAGAACAAGTCAGATTCCCTGGAGTTGGAATCACAGGAAGCATTGAGCTGCCTGACAGAAGTGCTGGGAGCCAAACTCAGGTCTCATTAGCAAATGCTTTGAACCTCTGAGCCATCTCCAGCCCTCCACACACCTACCCCCTTTAAAGGTTATATACAAATACTCACTACAGGCTCCAAGTCAGACTCCCAACAACACAGCCTCCATCCCTACATTCCCAGTGGCATATTGAACATGACTAGGGCTGTCTGGTCACTTCCCATCAGTTCCTTAACCCCATAAGCATTTCCTCCACCGGGTGCTGTCATTTCTGCCTGGTGCCTCTGATTTGCTCTCCGGCTCACAATCCCCACCCCTGCCTCTTTTTAAAACCCTGCACTGCAAACGTCTTTTAGTAAGATGTGAATCCAGTCACAGCTTGCTCCCATTCAGTCTTGACTTGCTCCCCATGCTCCTGGAGGCAGTCACAAAGGCACCGGCCTTCTCAGCATGACCCCTTCTCCTCACCAACACCTCTGCACCCATGTGCCTCCATTTTCTCAGCCTGGAAATCATTCAGGGGGTGGTGGTGGGATGGGGAGGTGATTCTGATTGTGCCTGAGTGTGAGGTGGGGAGGTGATTCTGATTGTGCCTGAGTGTGAGGTCCAGAAGGCAACCTTGGGCATCATTCCTCAGGTGCTATAAGCTTTCGTGTATAGTTCAGGTTTTTTTTGAGACAGATTCTCTCACTGGCCTGAAGCTCACCTCATAGGCTAGGCTGGCTCACCACAGACTCACCAGTCTCAGGCTCTCTTGAATTGGGGTTATAAACTCTTACCACTGCCCTGGCTTTTTTTTTTTTTTCAACATGGGTTCTGGGGATCAAACTTGTGTTCCATGCCTAGCACTGAGTACGTGGCTGGCTAAGATATCTCCCAGTTCCCATGGTATCTATCTATCTATCTATCTATCTATCTATCTATCTATCTATCTATCTATCGATCAATTGATAGACCTACCTACCTACCTACCTACCTACCTACCTACCTACCTACCCACCTACCCTTTGATCCATCATTAAAACTTAGCTGGCATCACCAGCGCCCTTTTGGAAGCCTTCTTTGGGAGTTGTTCACCTTTGCCCTGCACCCAGCAGAGCCCGATTTCCATCTAGAGCACGCCTCTCTTCTCAGCAATGATTTCCTTACCTGTCACTCACCTGTCACCAACGGTCAACTGTCACTAAACTGTCCCCAACTGTCAGTCACTCAACTGCCAGTCACTTGTCACTCTACTGTCGCTGACTGTCACCACTTTTAGGGACAAGAACTGCAGTGTGGTTACCTCTAACACACTTCTTGACAGGTGGACATGAAGAAAGTCTTGTTGCAGGTGGTGACAGGGATGACAGGTTGTGGTGATGAACATCCTGTTTAAGGCAGGAAGTGGAATGAGACCACCAATTCTGAACTCATCTGGAACTCAAGCCTGGGGGAAAACTGCAGCTTCAGAACACATCTGCTTTCTTTTACTGTAACTTTAATTTTTTTCAAAGCCTACTTTTCATGATGGTTCTTAAAGGATTTAACCTCTCTTCTAGCCTACCAGCCACCAGAGGGAGTGGAAAAGAAAAGATACCAGGGGAAATCCGACCTGTTTAGAAATGGTTCTTTGGAGCAAATCTCATTTGTGTTGTCTGGAAATCAGCAGCTGAGTTTACGGGAGTCAGCAGCGGCAAATACTTCACAGATATGTCAGCAGTCTGGTTTGGTAAAGTCAGCATAGCAGCAGTGTTGGCATGACCTAGCAAAGACAGCCATGCCTCTGCCTCAGCATGAGTCAGCAAGAGGGATTCGGATCACCAGGAATGCCAGGAGAAGTTCACAGCTGTGCCTCTCTTGAGGAAGTGAAAATCACTGAAGATCACTGAAGATCTGAGAGCAACAAGCACTGCACAGCTTGCTCTACTAGTACACCCAGCTCAGCCCAGCTAAGTCAAGCCAAGCCTCCATCACTGTCCTTTGGGTTCTTTTTATACTCCCTCCAGATGTCAAGTGCCCTCCATGGGTCTTGCCTCACCATGTGTCTTGTCTCAGCAAGTCTATATCAGCTGACATCATTCTGCCAGTCAGCCCAAGTCCGCTGAAGTGGCAAGAAGCTGCAGCACACCACCAGAAGTTTTTCTGGTGCATTTCTCTCTACAGAGTCACGACAAATGGAGCTCAATTACAAAATGTAAGGTGGACCAATACATGTGTGTCCTTAGCGAAGAATTCTTCATCACGTGTCCTTTCATGTGCTTGCTTTAGCAGAACATCCTTTCACTTGTGTCTGCTTCAGGGAATCACACCTTCATGTGTTTGCCCCAGCAAAACACCATCTGACACAACTGACTTTCCAAAGAACCCTTAAGTTGCCACTTCACTCTACCTCCTGACATACAAGAGCCAAGAGAAGGTAAGTAACCCTAGCTAGTTGTCTTAGGGTTTCTACAGGTGCAACAAAACACTGTGACCAAAAGCAACTTGGGGAGGAAAGAGTTTATTTAGCTTATACTTGCATACTGCTGCTGTCCATCAATGAAGGAAGCCAGGACAGGAACTCACACAGGGCAGGAACTAAGAGGCAGGAGCTGATGGAGAGGTCATGGAGGAGTGCTGCTTAGTCTCCATGTCTTGCTCAGCCTGCTTTCCTATAGAACCCAGGACCACCAGCCTAGTTGTGGTACCACCCATAATGGCTGGGCCCTCCCTCATCAATCACTAATTAAGAAAATGCCCTACAGTCAGATCTTATGGAGGCATTTTCTCAATTGAGGAACTCTAGCTTGTGTTAAGTTGAAGACACTGTGGCTTTATAAAATGAACTATTTGGGCCAACAAGATGGCTCAGCCAGTAAAGGTGCTTGCAGCCACACCTGACAGCCACACCTGACAATCATGGTAGCAGGACAGACCCGACTCCCCAAGTTGTCCTCTGACACCCACATGCACACACACACTACAAAGATAAACATAAAATAAAAGTATTTTTAATCAATTGTTTTTTTAATTATGTCAGTGAAAATTATCATTCTCCGATGGTGACAGCAAAATCACAGTCAGTCAAAGAAGAAACAAAAACAGTGAATTGGCCACCCGGAGAGGGCACAGTCACATTCTGATGGCTCTGCTGATTTCACTCCCATGCATATATTACATTTGTCTTGGTGGTGTGATATGATCCAGTCTTTCTACAACCACAGGGTACCAGCTTTCCAGAGCCAGGGTGAAGCTGTCTCCTACAGGGAGGACCCTCTATGGGGGATCTTGGCCCAAGCCAAACCCATGGCTGGCCACTGTCCCAACTTGAAGTTATGTCCAAGCAGACACAAAGAGGTCATTTTCCACTCCCTCGTGTACAGAATGTGCTCTGAACTGAGTATTTTTCTGGGTTTATAAAATTCAACTCAGTAGGAAAAGACCATCTGAGGTTTCCCAAGAAATTCAGGGTTAGAACCGCATAGATGGAAGTTTTATTTCCATCCACAATAAGTATGAATCATGAAGGCCATTGTCTGGAGGCTGAGGAAACAGTGAGCCTTTGTGGAAGAAGAAAGGGCATGGGTGAGACCCAGATGCTGAGAGGACCTCTGTGTTCCGGGGGGGCGCTCGGAAGAGCCTCTTGCTTCCTGCGTTCTTAGGTAGGGCTCCATGCTCCCAATCCAGGGCTGGAGCCACTGGAGACTTGGTGTCAGGGATTGCTCATGGCCAGGGATGCGTCTTACAGGACCAAACGGCAGGCACTTTATCGTGTTGAGCTCCTTTAATTTTGTGTGTTAGTGTTGTGTGTGCATGTACGTGCACGTGTGTGTGCAGGTGCCCGTCCACTCACAAGCATGTGGAAGGCCAGAGGAACTGATGCCAACCTGTGGATCATATCACACCACCAAGACAAATGTAAGGCCAGAGGTTGACACCAGTTCCTCCATCAACTTTCCACTCAGTCACTGATTGGCCACTGAGCTCCAAGGATCCTCTGTGCCCCCAGCATTGGGGTTACTGGTGTAAACTACCGTGCCTGGCTTTACTTTGCATGTTGAGGATCCAAATTCAGACCCTCGCCTCCCACAGCGAGAACCTCACACACTGAGCCACATCTCTTCGGCTCCTTCAAAACCCATGTTGGAGAAAGCTCACGAGCGTGTAGCACCCAGTGGCAGCAATCACCGTAAACAGACTTACTCTGGCTCAGCAGCTATACAGCTAGCAGTCTACACCCAGATGTGAGCATTAATGCAAAAACGTCATCCTGAGATGATCAACGGCTTCAAAGTGTTGCAAACGGCACCAATGGCATTTGGAGACAGATAGAATGTAAGTATAGTGAGTTCATTGGCTGTGATTTTATGTCTCCAGAAAAACAGTAAGGACAATCTCTGTGAACTGGCATTCCTAGGTTCCCAGGATGCACATCATTGCATTGGTCACTTGCTGTCTTGCCTGTGGCAAAATACCCAATAAACTCGACTCATGGTTCCAGGGTACAGTCCATTACATGGGGAGTCACAGCATCAGGAGTTTGGACATCTGGTCACATTGAATCCACAGTCAGAAAGCACACAGATGAATGCTGGTGTGTGCCTCAGTTTCCTCTTTACACAAAGCAGGACTCCAGCCTGCAGAATGGTGCCACCTGTGCACAGAGTGGGTCTGTCTTCCCACCTCAACTGACCTGATCTAGGTGACTCTAGGTGCCAACATCAGCTACCTCAGCTTCTATATAGAACAATCTGAATTGGAGCTGGCAGGGGTTGGGGGGACTGTAACCTGGCTGACCAGAGGGGAAGTGGCTGCTGTCTTGGAGAGGGGCCAAAATGAGTTCCTGGGTGGCCTTAGTTACTCTCAGGGAAGGTCTCCAAGATACACACCTACCCAAGCCCCAGCACCCGCCTCCAGTATCCTGTGGTAACTGACTCCTTTCTCAGGAGCATCCAGAAGAATATTCTCGGCTCCCCTGAGGCGTTAGTGGCTGAAGATGATATAAAATTCTAACTCAGATTGTCATTTTCTTCCTAGTGATTCAATCGGCTTGGTCTGGCTCATGGGAATACCTTTCCTTTTAATCATGTTTTTCTTCAAAAATCTTTCTTGCTGGGAGCAAGGAGCACTGCTCCTGTTATCTGTGGATCAAATCATTTTATATCTAATCTGGCCTCCTAATTTAATAAACTAACCATTTCATAAGAAGTCTTTTCAACAAGATGCCATGGATTTATAAAGAAAAAGTTAACATGGCCACAAGCAGGGCCCCCAGGGACTTCTGCGTTTGTCTCCAGTCACCTCTGAAGGATCTGTCAGGCTGACAGCCAAGCCAGGCTGTGCAAGGGAGGAGAGCTGAAGGGTCCTGAGGCTGAAAGACTGTGTCTGCTCTGGCTTTGGTCTGCTCATGACCTTCAGATGGTCAGATAGACAGGACAGGGCTGCAGGTCCCAGGGCTCAACAAGAAGGCCCCAGTCTGGTTCCAACAGGCCTGCTGTAGGAATCCTGGGCCAAGGTTGAGAGGAGGAGGAAGCAAGGTTAGCTTGAGGACAAGGACCTGTGACGCCAGGCTGTGACACCAGACTTGATGGGGCACAGCACCGCCCATGAAAGGGTAGCCCTTTATTCCTCCCTTTGGTGGCCTTGGTTCAGATGCTGTGAAAATTCTCCATCCCTTTTCTCTTTTCATACTGTGAAGGGTCTAGTAGCCTGGCTCTGGCAGAGACTCTCCTCAGGTAGAGTGAACAAGGGGAACCCTGCCACGACCTGCCACACTCACACCCCTCAGCCAGGGTAGCGCCACATTCCTGCTGCAGACAGCTTGGGTGGGGCACAGTCCTTAGATCAGAGTTCTAGAGTGAGAGAGGAGAGGCTGTAAGAACCTTTGACCTTTGGCAGGGAGTTAGGTCACTGCAAAAAGGAGGAAGTACAGACTCACTTCCCGGCCACAAGGAAGGCTTATCCAGGTCTCGGGAGACCTTTCTGCCTCTGGAGCCCAGGCTTCTGTCCACGTGAAGATCTCCAGGCTTCTCCTTTCTCCCATGTTACCCTCCAGTCCTGTTTGCAGCTTCAGCTTTGGATTGAATACAACCAAGCTGGTAACAGGGCTGCCCCCTAGGCTCTGAAGACTCCTTGTGCCCTTTCAATAGTGAATAATCACCTCTTCCAAGCTCCTACTCCCCAGTCTCACAAAGCACACCATGAAAAACATCTTGGCAATTCTTCAGAGGTTAAAATTACCAAGTAATCCCACAATTTCACACTTAAGCACCTACCTAAGAAATCTGGGGGGAAAAATCTAACTTGACATAAGCACTCACAGTGTAAAGAGTATGCAAAATAGCCATGAGGTCTGCATGGCCTTTGGCAGGTGACAGGTGATGCAGTCAGTGTATCCATGCAAGAGACTATTATTAATGTTTAAAAAGAAACGCTGTGCTGGTACAGGCTATTACATGAATGAGCCTTGAAAAGAAGTATGCTAGCTAAGACAATGGCGAGACACAAAGACCACATTTAATATAATCTCACGTACAGATCCACAGATGCAGAAAACAAATTAACTGATAAATAGATAATATGGATAAAATGAAGAATTAATATCAACTTTCTTTGGGAGCCAATGGAAATGTTTTAAAATTAGATAGTGGTGGTAGTTGCCAAAAGAGCAAACAAACCTCACTGAATTACCTAATGGTAATGTGTGTGTGTGTGTGTGTGTGTGTGTGTGTGTGTGTGTGTGTGATGTCTTAGGACTGAGAAAATGGCTCATTGATACAAGAAAGTCCCCAAACCCATATTCAAAACAAGCCAAGTAAAGTGGTGGACACTTTGCTATTTAGGGTTGGGGAGTCCAAGACAGGTAGATATCTGAAGCTCACTGGCCAGCCATTCTGGCATAATTGGTAAGCCTCAAGCCAATGAGAGATGCTTTCTCAAGACAACAAGGTAGATGGTGCCCAAGGGACATGATTCAAGGTTGACTTCTGGCCTCCATGTGCACGTGAGTACATGTGCACAAGCCCATGCATCATGTGTGTGCTTCTGTCTCAGTTGTCTCAAGGAATCCCTTGGTAGAACCTCTACATCCCTGACATTGACCCCAGCACAGCCCTGCTTGCCCAGGAAGGCTAACCTCCTTCATCTATGTCATCTTTAGCTCCAAGGCTCTGCTTCCCTGACTCACCCTGCTTTCTGCCTCGGGCCATTCTCAATCCTCTGCCCTGACCTGTAGAGTTGGGTTGTCTGCCCCTCCTCCACATTCCCACCGCACAGAGGAGATGATGAGGAGTGTATGAGAACCGGTGACATAAAGCACAGATACCCTGTATGCTACACCTTGAGGACCCAAACTTTGTAATTGAACAAGCCTTACACTTCATGGGCACCTTCTATAAATGCCCTCCCTCCGTGCCCTGCTCAGCTGAGGCAACATTGTGGGAGGGGGAGAATCTGGCCTCTGGCATGGATTCTCCTAAAATTCCATTGCCAGCCTGGAGCCTGGAGCCTGGAGCCTGGAGCCTGGAGCCTGGAGCCT
>JANHMN010000003.1:183971611-184017729 GCA_030674055.1 Rhabdomys pumilio
ACACACACACACACACACACACACACACACACACACACACACACACACTTTGGCCACCTGAAGTAAACCTATGCATCCCTTCTCTATATGATAATTTTCAAAATGCATAATTACACAGCATCACCAGGAAACTCATCAAGTACCTTTTAAAAAAAAACTGTGTTAAGTTCTTCTTCATTGACATTTAACACATTAGATGATGAAAATCTAGTTGAAGTGTGTAACACCCATAATTTTGAAGTCAGTATTTTGAAATAGCTACCAAAGAGGAAGAGGAGGAGGAGAAAGGGGAAATGGGGGAGGGAGAGGAAGAGTGGGAGGAAGAAGAAGAGGAGTGGAAAGCAGGAGGAGCTGAAGGAAGAAGAGGACTGGGGAGGGGGAGGGGTGGTGTAAAAAGCCTCTGCGACATCTCTTGAGTGACAGGTCACATTGACAACTTGTTGGTCTCCTCACCTTAATTCTTAGTTGAAGGTCACGCTAAATTTCAGCCACACATTCACAAAGATAAAGCACATGTCCGCATTTCCTTTACAAGTCCACTGAGAACCTATCCTGCAGCTCTGGTAAGAGCATGCTCAGCTCCCTGTGGCCAGCTCTCTCCGGACCCCATCTGTGCTTCAGGAAAACCAGACTATTATTAATGCTACTCCACCAGCCCCGAGCGGTTCCACAGCACATGCGCAGATCTCTCCTGGTGTTGCATGCTTTATCCTTCCCAGGAGAGAAGTGATGTCTCAATGAAATGACCCAGTAAAGGCCCTGCAGAGGAGTGGGGGAGGGTGGCAGAGGGGTGGCAGAGGGGTGGGGGAGGGGTGGCAGAGGAGTGGGGGAGGGTGGCAGAGGGGTGGGGGAGGGATGGAAGAGGGGTGGGGGAGGGTGGCAGAGGGGTGGGGGAGGGGTGGCAGAGGGGTGGGAGCGTGGCAGTGGCAGTGAGCTCCAAGGCCAAGGTGAAGCCAGGGATAGCATTGTACTATCCAGCTCTTATTCTCTTGCTTGCTCTACCGTCCTAGTGACGTGTAATTGTTACTTAAAGGATCAGATTTGAAGCACTCAGTCTCTCATGACCTTCATTCTCTGCATTCCCTCCAGCTTTTAACGAGCCTCAGGGCTGTCAGAGGACCAGGAACCCCAGGGATGGCCTGAGGCCCTGCCTTCCCCTAGTCCTTCTCACAGAGCTGGGCCTGCAGTTATGAAATCTGTGTCAACACAGAAAAGGAATTCTCAAAACAAGATTCAACGTATGCAAACCACCACGGAGAGAGGACAGACTCATCCTGCAAGGTTAAAGCAAGCACAGGACTCTCCAGGAGCAGTTAAAGACCAAACCATGAAATGGGCGCAGTCAGTGACAAAGGACCAGGATGAGCACAAACATCTGTAAACCAGCATCGGCAGACACTGCACTTCAAGCCAGAGGGTACCAGGACAGTGGCATTCACCTGCCCTGCCTGGCCTGTGGAGGCTGAGGGGAAATGTGTCAGATTCGAGGCCAGCCTGAACTGCAGGGTGAAACCCGATAAAAAACAAACTCACCAAGGAAAAGAACAGCCAGACATTCCACAAAAGCACAAGCAGGACAGAGTGATTTGTGGACAGACCTGACCTCTGCTGTGACTGAAGAAAAGCAAAAAGAGTCACAGTAAGGTGCAGTCTTATACCTGCTGGAAGTTCATAAGTGAAGGAATGTGAGTGCCAACATGGTGGGTGGCAGGGATGAGCCTCAGGAATCTTGACGCAGAGCTGTGGAGAGGGGACTTGCTTCAGTTGTTTTGGAAAGGAAGTCACAGATCTCTAAAAAGTTGAAGATGTGTGAAGTTTGACACACCTGGGAGCCAGGCATCATCGTAGAAGGCCAAGACGGAGCTTTGCCTAGCAGCCAATACTCAGAAAAACCAAAATGTCCCTCAAGTGGACAGTGGATGAAGTAGTTGAGCACAGTCTGCTCATGGGACATCATACAGAATCATAAGGGATCATGCTGCAGATGTGTCAGCAGTGAGGCAGGACTGTAATGGCGTGATGGTTAAGACTCATCAACTCGACAAATCTGGAACCAGGCAGCAAGCCTCTAGGCATACCCTGAGGGAGTGCCTAGGTTAGGTTAGTTGAGATGACAAGCCCCAGTTCACAGGCTGGGGTCCAAAATGATGAGAGAGCTGGATAAGCCTGAGGATTCACTGCTTTCTGCTCCGGGGGATGCAGTGTGACCAGCCACCCTGTGCTCCTGCTGCCATGCCTTCCCCTCCATAATGCACTATACCCCTGAAACCAGAAGCCCAAGTAAACCCTTCCCTCCCTGAGTTGCTTTTAAATGTGACATCAATGAGATAAACAAAACAGAGAAGGCAACCCTGCCAAGAAGGACATCATACATGATGCCCAAAACCAAGGGAAGCCAGACTGTCCAGGGAGGGCTCATAAACATACCAGAAATTATTCTAAAAGAGGGCAGAGAGATAAAGAGTCCTTTATTCATGATGGCGGTCATCGATGGGAGGAGTCTTAGACACAGACTCACAGACAGGTATTAACAATGTCCCTCTTCGTAGGTTGGATGGTAGACTATGATCCTTATTTCAACAGAGTACATGGTGCCAGGCAACCTGTACAGTCCTAGAGGACAGAGGATCATTCCTGAGGCTGGTACTGGAAGGCACAGACGAAACCCTGGAGCGTCAAGCGTGAGATGCTCCAATGGCAGGTGCCTTGTGTGACCTCTTATCTTAGTTTCCTCTCTGGAAAACATCCTGGCAAAAGCAGCTTAAGAAAAGGTGGGTTTACTTTGGCTCACAGTTCAAGGGACAGTTCATGGGGGGAATGGGGGGATGGGAGGGTGGGGGTGGAGGTTGAGGCAGCAGGAGCTGAAAGCAGCTGGTCACATTGTGTCTACTTTCAGGTAGAAGAAAGCAATCCGTGTTTGTGTTCCACTCTCTCCTTTCTGTAGTCCAAGACCCCAGCCCAGGGAATGATGCTGCCCATAGCAGGCAGGCCTTCTTCCCAAATCAGTTAACCTAATCGAAGGAACCTTCCAGAAGAGCCTTTCTCCTAGACCTCACTTTGCTAATTGCGATTAGTCATCACGCGTCCTATGTGACCCGGTAGAGTAGAAACTGAGCACATCCAGTGCAGGGGCAGCAGGTAGAGGTTCTGAGAGGTGAGTCATCTCTGAAGGACTTAACCACCGCTGGGACTGAGATGTCACTCACACTGCACTGTGAGGATCAGGACAAACTGGTGATGAGGCAGCTTTGGAGACAGAGTTAGGATGATACACAGGAATTAGCTGAGAGAGGAGACTGTTGGGGAAAGCATGACTTGGTCCCCAAGCAGCAGACAGCAGTGTGGTTCAGGGCACAGTATGTGGTAGCAGGGATCTGGTCTGACTCAGGGGACCCACGGTGTGCACTGGATGGCTGATACATGAACAGGTGGACTTGGCTGCATGTAGAAAAAGAAGCATCTCTTCTGGGTGGTTCTGACTCAAGTGCAGAGCTGCCGCAACCTCCTGAGCATGCTACCTCTCTGCACACGCACATGTGAATCCACCACACACTCTAATCCACTCTCCCCCGCCAGCCAGGGAGAGCTTTGTAGAATAGAAACTGGAGCATGGCTTCCTGTAGATTGAAAATCTTAAATGAAGGGCTGAGAGACATCTCAGTGGTGAGGAGGGTGTACCGCTCCTGCAGAGGACCTGGGTCCACTTCCCATATCCACTGGCTCACAAACGCCTATGACTCAAGCTCCAGGGAATCCAATCTCTGTGCTCAGTGTGCATTCACTTCTTATGTGCACACACCCACACAGACACATACACGGAATTAGAAATAATAAAAATAAAGCCTAAAATCCCCAATAGCATTCATAATACATTAAGTAAACAAACAAACGAGTCGGCCCCCCCCCCCCCAAAAAAAACCCATCAAGATATAGAACACTCTTGTTCTGCCATCATCAAAGAAGGCTCTTTCTGAGTAAATGAGAATGGTATGGAGACTCACCATTAGACAGTGTGCAGAGAGTCAGACCTTGGAACACTCAGTCCTAAATGGAATGTCTCCATCAAATCCCTCCCCTCAGGGCTCAGGGAACTTGGTGGAAGAGGAGGTGGGAGGATTCTAAGAGCCAGAGGGATGAAAGCTACCAAGGAAGCAAGGACTTCTTGGCACAGTGGGACTGATTTGCATAGAACAGAGACTGTGGCAGGGTGCACGGGGCCTGCACAATAGGGGTCCTGATATCTCCAACTGATAACTGTGCACAAAAGAAAAAGCAGTTTCCTACAGCAGAGCCTACTGGGTATACAAGTCCCGTGTAAGGGCAGGCCATATGTATATATGCTCATTGGGATATGGCCAACATAAAACTAACTTGATGGTAATTTTGGAAGTGTTTTAAAATTTTCATAAAGCTTTGTCTTGGAAGGGGAAAAAGATACAAAGCAGCGTGTGTGGTACACTGTCATTCACAGTTTAAATTATTTTTATCATGTGTGTATATGTAAGGAAACACATAAATACTTGTATAAGATCTTTCCAGAAAGACATAAAGAGCTGGTTACAGTGACTGGCTCTTAACCGATCATGCAGCAGAGTCAACCCCATGTATGCCCTGCCAAGCCCACCTCTCTCCCTGGACACAGGAAATTATGCTTCTCAGCTTTCTTCCTCGTGGTTTGGTTGGAGCCATGTGATTACTTCTAGCTGTCTCTCCATGCCAAGCCCCTCCTTCAAGAGCCCTTCTTGCCCTCCCCCAGAGCCGGAAGTGAACAAGTCTAGATGATGAAGATGCCCCATGGGAGGCGAGCATTCTCTGACGATTATTTGGGCTCCAGAGGGTCGGAGTAGAGAGGGTGAAGGCGCTAGCCATGTACTATCAGTTTTCCTGTTGTGTGTCCAGTGGGTGATATCCTGGGGAGCTGGGCATGTTCCTTACTGTTAATAGAGAGAATTATGGTGGCCCTGCCCTGGCCCTCAAGGCCCCCGATCCCACCCCCCTGACTGACCTTCCAGTCCACATGCTTACCCCCTGACTTATACAGACCCTGTCTTGCTGCTCCCTGCCTGCTGTTCTTGTCATGCAAAACGGTCTTTGGTGAGTTTTAGTAGCACACAGCCCTGCTTCCTTTCTCTGCAGAGGTTAGTTCCTGTACTCAGTTTTCTTTCTTGCTGCCATGCGGCCTTTTCCTTCCCACTTGCGCATAAGCCCTAACACCTGACACCGAGTTAACCTCATCTGTCTCTCATTTACCCTGCAAACTCAGCACTCCAAAGAATCTTGATTGATGAATGAATTAAAGAGTGACTGTGGATAGGTTTTGACAAACGAATTTGGAAGATCAGATTTGGCTTATAGTTGATGCTTGTGAGGCAGACCCCTTCTCCCCTCGTTGCTTTTAGGGTCACCATCCGCTTCAAATTGGTTCTTGGTCTAGGGCTGTATGTCAGTAGAACAACTGCTTACCATGCACAAAGCCTGGGGTCAGTCCCCACTCCCACGCAGGCCTAGCAGCAGTGATGCAAGAGACTAATCCCAACACTTGGGCGATAGAAGCAAGAGGATTAAAAGTTCATGTTCACCCTGGGCTATGTAGTAGGTTCAAAGCCAACCTGGGACACAATGAAAGGAAAGAAAGGAAGAAAATGAAGGAGGGAGGGAGGTAAAAGGAAAGGAGTGAAGAAGAGAGGGAGAGAGGGAAGGAGGGAGGGAGAGAGGGAAGGAGGGAGGGAGGGAGATGGATGGAAGGGAGGGAGGGAGAAGGAAGGAAGGAAAGAAGGCAGGCAGGCAGGTAGGCAGGCAGGCAGGCAGGCAGGCAGGCAGGCAGGCAGGCAGGCAGGCAGGCAGGCATGCAGGCAGGCAGGCAGGCAGGCAGGGTCGTTCCCATGCCTCTAGTCCCAGCTGAAACGAAATAAGGGAGCCCCAGCTAACATGAGCCATTTTAGATCTCTAAATTGAGGTGAGATGAGAGATGTACTTAATGGGAAACTGTAGGCTGAACCTGTTCTCCTAATCCCACCACTGTGAGTATGAGCTCATACACTGAACTTGTGGGAAGGGCAGCTACAGTCTGAAGCCCAGAGGTGTGCGTGCAGAGGCACCAGGCTGCTAGGCAGGTCCTGCTGTGTCTGCCCTAAGCATAAGGCCTGCTTTGCTTACACTGGCTTGGAAGTTATTAGTCTTACCCACCACCACGAGGGTTCTGCATCCTCAAGGACCAAGAAAGGTCCTGGAGGCTGGCTTTGAGAGGAGACAATCACAGCCTTCGGAAGAGATGTCCTGAAACCCCTCTCTGGACTACATCCCTTTTCTGGATTTGATCCCCTCACCCCATTCCTGTTTCCCAAATGTTTTAGAGTTACAGTTGTTGTGATAAAACACCATGAACAAAGAAAGTTGGAGAGGAAAGGGTTTATTTGGCCTATGCTTCCACATCATTGTTCATCACCTAAGGTTGTCAGAGCAAGGAACTTAAACAGGAACCTGGAGGCAGGAGACCATGGAGACCATGGTCTCCTGATGATCAGAGACCATGGTCTCTGATGCAGAGACCATGGAGGAGTGCTGCTTACTGGCTTGCTCCTCCTGGCTTCCTCAGTCTAGTCTCTTATGGAACCCAGGACTGCCAGCCCAGGAAATGGTTCCACTCACAATGGGTGGAGCCATTCCCCACCAATCACTAATCAAGGAAACGTCCTACAGCCTTGTTTACAGTCTGTTTTTAATGGAGGCATTTTCTCAGTTGAGGCTCTCTTCTCTCAGATGACTAGCTTGTATCAAGCTGACATAAAACCAGGAGTTCCCCATCCTGTCCCTGCCATCATCAGAATGGTCAAGCCAGGGGCAGCATGGCGACTTCTAGGTGGGGACTCATGCAGTGTCCGGGTACCACCCCTGCAGCTGGGGGGAGGAAAGGCCAGTCTCCGGCCATCTGCAAGCGATAGCAAGGACCAATGGAGCAACCTTAGACACAGGGCCAGTCCCACCTGCCAGCAGAGCCTGACGCCAGCAAGAGCCAGCGAGGTGGCTCTGTCTTGCTCCCTTCCTTCAGCTCAGAATTGCTGCCTGGATTTGGGCCAAAGCTGCCATCTGGCTCTCCCTCAGAACCTCCTCTTCCATGGAGGTGTTTGACAGGTGCATGATCCTTCTTTCCCTCCCTCCTACACACACACATACACACACACACACACACACACACACACACACACACACACTCACACATGCGTGCGCGGGGGGGGGGGGGGGGGGGGGCGGGGGCTGCCCTCTGAGTACTGCCATTCTCTCTCTTTCTCCCAGCAGCCCAGGTGTAGACACCTGACCCTATTCTCCCTCTTCTGTGCCCTGTGGATACTGACCTAAATCCCCACCCAAGAACCAGCCTGTTTCTTTCACATCCTTTCCACCTACACGGACTACAAGCCCAGCTCTGCCACAGGGTCCCAGCCTTTGGCCCCTGCCTTCCTTCTTCTATGGCCCAGAGATGTCCTTGTCCATCCTCCACCTATGTGCTGCCTGTCCTGACATCGGAGAAAAAAAAATCACTCATTCTGCAGTGACAAACGTGGTTCTAGAGAAGAAATTTCAACTGAGCTGGGTCCAGGTGGGGCCCCAGGAGACTCCCTGGGCCTAGATGCTGTAAGGGAAATGGACATTTAGAACAACTCAGCCTTGCTCTCCCCCTGGCCTTGGGCCCTGGAGAACTGAGGAGGAGCACAAGGCATTATGACCGATTACCAGGATGTTCACTGGCTGACACATTTTCTTAGATAGGACACAGAGCTCTTGTACACTTGGGGCAAGGATTTCAAACAAGATCTAAACCACCGTTCTCAAAGAAAAATGTTCCATCTTCATTTATAATTAAAGAAATGTAAATTTAAATCAATGAGGTATTTTTCATCTGTCTTGACAGCAATCATTTGTATCTGGCCATTTGGGTCTCCTGGGAAATGCTAGTGCAGGTCCCTCTCCCCTCCCCACGCAACAGTCAGTCACTTAAACATTCTCTAGTACACTCTCAGTAACATGGTTCTCACAATCCTGAACACTCACGCACACTCATGCACACTCATACACATGCACACAGCAGCATACAATCTAATACACTCACACTCCTGTGCAAACTCTTTCAGTCATTCACACTCATAAACACACACTCATACACACTCAAACTCTCCCACTCATACTTGCATGTACATTCAGGTACTGGCACCTACACAACAACACCCAAGCACAAACATTATCACACTCGCATCCAGGAATAGTCTGGCATACCCATTCTTACTGGCTCACTCTCAGGTATGTACACACTCACGCTTTAACACAACCATACAACCATACAAAACACACACAATGCATTTGCCATCACACCTGCTCACACACACTCCTATATATTCACACATACACACACACACACACACACACCATCCATTCAAATTCACAGGTCACACACGTATTGTCACACCTACATGTACATATCCACACAGTCCTCTGAATTCATGCATTCACACAGGCGAACACTGTCACACTAGCACATTCATTCACACACTCAAACTCTTATACTCCTGTGTACACTCACACACAGCTCATACAGATGCACTTGTGTGCACACACACAGCTCATACAAATGTGCTTGTGCATGCACACACAGGCTCAGACAGATGCATTTCTGTGTACACTCACACAGGCTAATAAGATATACTGTTTACACTCACACACAGCTCATACAGATGTGCTCATGTGCACATTTACTCACAGGTCATACAGATGCACTTGTGTGCACACTCACATAGGCTCATACAGATGCACTTCTGTGCACACTCACAACAGCTCATAGAAATACACTCACGTGCACACTCACACATAGCTCATACAGACGTAGTTCTGTGCACACACACAGGCTCATACAGATGCACTCGTGTGCACACTTACACACAGCTCATACAGATGCGCTCATGTGCACACTTACACACAGCTCATACAGATGCGCTCATGTGCACACTCACACACAGCTCATACAGATGCACTCGTGTGTACACTTACACACAGCTCATACAGATGCACTTCTGTGCACAGTTACACACAGCTCATACAGATGCACTCGTGTGCATACTTGCACACAGCTCATACAGATGCACTTGTATGCACACTCACACACAGCTCATACAGATGCACTCGTGTGCACACTTACACACAGCTCATACAGATGCACTCGTGTGCACACTCACACACAGCTCATACAGATGCACTCGTGTGCACACTCACACACAGCTCATACAGATGCATTTGTGTGTACACTTACACACAGCTCATACAGATGCGCTCGTGTGCACACTTACACACAGGTCATACAGATGCACTCGTGTGCACACTCACACACAGCTCATACAGATGCATTTGTGTGTACACTTACACACAGCTCATACATATGCATTCATAGCTCTCTTCAGTCACACACAAACCCACACACTATATCACACTCACTTGCTCACATTTTCTTTCGATATCTCACACTCAAACTTTCACACATATTCTCTCTCTCTCTCTCTCTCTCTCTCTCTCTCTCTCTCTCTCTCTCTGGAGTGTGTGCGCATTCACCCTCCCTCACCACCCCCATCAGCTTGGTAGACTTATATGGAAGGTTCCAGCACATTTCTAAAAACACTTAAAAATTATCGCTCTGGGGGAGAAAGGGGGAGCGTGGGAAGACACAAAGTGGTTTTCACACACACCTTCCATTTGTACTATCTGCCTATTTGTTGTGAATATCACTGCTTATCTAAAATGCTTATCTGAAAGCTTAAAAGGATTGTTGGTGCCTAACTTCTGGGATTCTTCATATATTTTGGATATGAGGCCTCTGTCAGATGTGGTTGGTGAAGACCTTTTCCCAGTCTGTAGGCTGCCGTTTTGTCCTATTGACAGTGTCCTTTGCCTTACAGAAGCTTTTTCGTTTCAAGAGGTTCCATCTATTAACTGTTGATCTTAGTGCCTGAGCTGTTGGTGTTCTGTTCAGAAATTAAACACCAACAACCCAAATAACCCAATCTAAAAATGAGGTGCACTGCTAAACAGGAGATTCTCAACAGAGGTATCTTGAATGGCCAAGAAGCACTTAAAGAAATGTTCAAAGTCCTTAGTTATCAGAGAAATGCAAATCAAAATAATTCTATGATTCCATTTTACACTGGTCAGAATGGCTAAGATCAAAAACTCAAGTTGGCACATGCTGACAAGAATGTGGAGAAAGGGGAACACTCCTCCATTGCTGGTGGGAGTGCAAACTTGTACAACCACTCTGGAAATCAATCTGGTGGTTTCTCAGAAAACTGGGAACAGTTCTACCCTATGATCCAGCTATACCACTCCTGGGCATGCATCCAAAAGCTGCTCCACCATCCCACAAGGACACTTGCTCAACTATGTTCATAGCAGCTTTATTCATAATAGCCAGAAACTGGAAACACCCCAGATGCTCCCCAACCAAAGAATGGGTAAAGAAAATGTGGTTGATTTACACAATGGAATACTGTCCAGTTATTAAAAGCCTTGAAACCATGAAACTTGCAGAAAAATGGTTGAATTAGAAAATATCATCCTGAACGAGGTATCCTAGACCCAGGAAGATATGCATGGTATATACTCACTTATAAGTGTATATTAGCCAGAAAATACAGGATAACCTTGCAACAATTCAGAGACCCAAAGAAGCTAAGTAAAAAGGAAAGCTCAAGGGAGGGTGCTTGAATCTCACTCAGAAGGGGAAATAATTGGGGGTGAATGGGAAACTGGGTGGGAGTCTAGGTAAGGAGGGGAATGGAGGTAGGGATCAGAATATGGGGGGAACAGGGGTTGGGGTGAAAGGTTTGGGAGAGAGAAGGGAAATCAGAGGTGGGGAGAATCTCTGGGACAAGTCAAAGACCTGGGATAGGGAGGCTCCTGAGAGGAAGTGGGGGTGACCCTAGCTGAGACTCCTAGCATTGGGGAATATGGAGACTTTAGTGGCTACTTCCAATAGACAGGCAGGACTTCCAGTGGAGGAAGTGGGGCACCAACCCACCCACAACCCTTCAACCCCAAATCTGCCTTGACTACAAGATGTGCAGGAGTACAGATGGAGCAGAGATTGAGGGAATGGCCAACCAATGACTGCCCCAACCCGAGACCCATCCCATGGGAGAGACCAATCCCTGACACTATTAATGATACTCTGTTATGCTTGCAGACAGGAGCCTAGCATAACTGTCCTCAGAAGCTACACCTAGCAGCTGACCAAAAATAAGGCAGAGACCCACAGCCAAACATTGGGCAAAGCCCCAGGGATCTTGTGGAGGAGTGGAAGAAAGGATTGAGAGACCCAGAGGGGCCAAGGACATCACAAAAATACCTACAGAGTGAACTTACCTGGGACCATGGGGGCTCACAGAGACTGAACCACTAACCAAAAAGTATGCCTGGGCTGGACGAAGGCCCCCTACACATTTGTAGCAGATGTGCAGGCTTGGTCTTCATGTGAGCCCCCAAGCAATTATAGCAGTGGCTGTGTCTGACTCTTGTTGCTTGTCTTTGGATCCCCTTCCTCTAGCTGGACTGCCTAGTCCGGCCTCAGTGGGAGAGGATTGGCTTAGTTCACCTGTGACTGGATGTCTGGCGGGGGAGGGGAATGGGAGAAAGGGATGGGAGGGTGGGACTAGGAGGAGAGGAGGGAGGGGGGATATAAAGTGCGATTGAGATGTAAAATAAATAAATAGGAAACAAAGAAAAATGGCAGAAAAAGTTTCACAGGAGGGAAAGGAAGAAGGAACCAGGGAGGCAGGGAGCTATGTGACACAGAGACTAAGATGGGGAGATGTGGGGTGGGGGTGGGGCATATAGCTGAGTGGATGGGACAGGGAGAGAAGCAGGACACCCTCAATGTTCCCTGCTCAGGCCCTGGAGCTGCTGAACCAAAGAAAGACACTGGGAACTGGAGCAGGAGGTGAGAGGGGTGGAGGCTGCAACCAAATCCTTCTGCCGTTCCGCCGATGAAGTACATTGTAAGGAACATTCCAACGGGGGAAAAAACAGTAAGAAAAGCAACTGTGCGGTGGTGCAAAAGGGAAGCTGGAGGACACATCCTGAGTCTGCTCTTGTCTAGCCAATCAAGGTTCCCCCTGCAAAATTTCCCTGATACAGAGGCAGCGGGCTCACAATGACCTTCCAACAGCGCCCTCGCGTGGTGCATCTAGTAACTGCATACAGCTCCACACCGTAACTGCGGCAATTTGCAACTGAATACAATTTAATCCTGAAGTGAAAATCCCTGTTAAAAGAGGGCAGGCCCCAGTGCAAAAGTCTGTCCCTGGACTGTGATTTGTGAGCTTTCTTCCAAGTAAATCCCCCCAACCCTGCGGAGCTTTCCCTCCGCAATACTTAAAACCTTATAGTGCTAAAAAGGACGGAAGGGATACTACGTGGGAAAGCCTATTAGAAGTTGGTGAGCATCTCTCCAGATTCTGTGAATCCATGTGCTCAAAGGTATGTGAAAACTCATAGAAACAGGGCTACCAAAGTCAGTTAGCCTGAATTTTATTTTTTTTAATCCTTGTTTTCTACCTCAGTGATATGCTGTGGTCAGACATCTGCACAATAAACACACAGTATGTCATCGTTTTTAACGTTTTGGGGTTATTTTGCTGCCTTTTTCTGCTTTTCTGGGGCAGGGTCTCTTTATGCACCCTTGGTTGTGTTGGAACTCATATAGACCAGGCTAGCTTCAAATTCAGAGATTCACCTGCCTCCTCTTACTGAGTCCTGGGATTAAGGGCATGCATCATGTCCAAATTTTGCTGTTGCTTTTTGCTTTTTGGCTTGTGGTGCTAGGGACCAAACCCAGGGCCTCACACATGTTAGACAAGCCCTCCAACCACTGAGCCACAGCCCTTACTTTTAAAATAATTTTGATAGAGTCTCATTAAGAGACTTGGGCTAGCTTTGAACTCACTCTACAGCCCTGAACTAAAATTCTCCTGCCTCAGCCTACTGTGCGGGCGGAACTACAGATGTGCCACCACCCCCACTTGTTTTAATTGTAAAAGTTAACTGTGTTCACATCGACAGTGGTATGAGACAACCTTCCTGCTAAGGCCAGCGTACATGGAATTGGAATGATGTGGTGCCCATCAATTACTTAAATTGTTGAGGAGCAGACATATAGGTTTGTGATCTTGATAAAACCACAACAAGGGGCACTGGTTAAGTGTGGCATGTGGTGTTTGCCCTGTGGGATACCATGCACCCATTATTCTAGTCAGGAACAGAGCAACATGCAGGGAGGGTCACGCAACAAAGCAAAGAATCACTAAATTGTACATACCGATCGCCTTGCTTTTCAATACAAAGACAATTCATGTTTCATATGTCTTATCTTTATATAAAGAAAAATACATATACATGTTCCTGAGAAGAAAACGTTTCTTCAGGAATACTCCAGGCACTCTCTTAGGAAACAGGAATGGGAGAGTATTCACATACTCTCTCTCTCTTTCTCTCTCTCTCTCTCTCTCTTTTCTTCCCTCCCTGTCTCTCTGTCTCTCTCACACACACACAGTGTCTGTCTGTATGTGTGTGTGTATATATATATGTATATACATGTGTATATATATATATATATATATATATATATATATATACACACACACATATATATGCATATATATCTGCACTGTGACTTATGTAATTAGCCTCTGTGGACAAAGACTCAGGTGTTCCTCTATTAGGAACTAAGCTGCCACAGCTACCGTATTGGTTGCTTTTCTGCCATATAATTCAGGAACAACGGACAGGTAGAAAGGCTTAGTTGGGTTTACAGCTGCAAAGGGTTCCAGGCAGAGGGCAGTGAGAATGTGACAGAAAACAGAGCCAGGCAGATCCTTCAAAGGCCTGCCCCCTAGTGACCCAACTTCCTTCAGCAAGGGCCCACCTACGTGTTCTTCACCCTCAAGAGACAGGCCATCATCTAGGGCATGAAACTACATAGCATGAACCCAGGAGCGGCGTTCCACACCCAAACCTTCACAGTTCCCTTGGATCTGAGTAGACCTGTCTCTATATCTAAGTAGAACTCACAGAGGAAACCGTCAGGTCAGTTCTTCGGGGGTGGGACCCGGAGCCTGTGCTGAGCAAGCACTCAGACCCTGAGGCACATCTCTGGTCCAACTCAGTTTTTAAGTGTATACACTATCGACGGTAGTGACCATCATCAGCACAGGGCCGATGGGGGGAAGGAGTTGCCCCACTGGGTTTCTGAGGTACCCAGGCTCTGACTCTGGCTGGGGAGGTGGATGACTGCTAGAACTCCATTTTCCCACACTCTTGGGTAAGCCTTTACCAGACTCTCCACATCAGGGTATCTCTTTTGAAACACTTTTAGCCACCCCTCTATTCCTGTTATTCCCGTTCTTGTCAGTCTGGTCTCTCCATAGCAGCCAGTGTGAGCCTTCCCCACAGGCCCTGCTCACATCCCACCAGGGACGCTGCTACGTGCTGCTACAATCAACCCCAGCTGTGGTCTGCAGGGCTGTGCCATCTGGTCCTTGACTGCATCTTCCAGTCTCGTATCTCCATATAGTTCACATCTTCACTCTACTAAGGCCTCGTGTTGGCCAGCCCACTGCTCCTGTTACAGTCCAGGCCAAGGGCCTTTGTACTCTCAGTCCCTGCTTGGAATGCTGATTCTCTCCAAAGCCAGAGGTCTCTTTCCTGTGTGCCTACATCTCATGGCCCCCTTAGAAGAGCACCCCCACCCTATTCTAAAGGGATTCTTCCTTTCAGGAGGCTAGCCCACCTAGCACAGCCAGAGAAGGCACTCCACACCCACATGACCACGCACCTTCGTGGTCCACAAACTATAAGCCAGGACAGGGCCTGCTGCCTGTTGGGTTTCTCCAAATGGCCACTGGGGGAAGTAAACCATCTTTTCCATAGACAGAGCATTATAAAGAAAACCCGACAGAACCTTTTCAGTGTTACAATTTGGGGGAAATTTGCAAATAGCTTATTATTCAGGGGGAGCAGTACACCCTACCCATTGTACTTACTTCTTCAGAGAGAAGCAGAAAGGTTAATACGGGCCCCGTCAGAGCAAAGGAGCCAATTAGTACAACTGCAATTCTGAAGAAGAATGGAGGTTAATTGCTTGGAGTCCACATGTCTCAAACGCCTAATGCTATATCATTATTTTTTAGCTACATATTATTCATTTCATACACTTAAGTATTCCGCCTTATTATTAATTAGTAATTCCTTATCCTCAAATTTTGCCCAATGCAGGCTGTCACCATAGAGATTCCTCAGCCCCTATCTCCCCCTCCCAAGATAGAACAAGACTGTTTGAGAATTTGGCACCTCCTGTCCCCCGCTGCCACCTCCCGCTCTCACTGGCACACACACACCCCCTTTTCACCTCTTCTCTTCCTGGGCATGGTTTCCCTGACTGCTTGCTCTTTTATCTCAGTCTCTGGCTTCACCCTCCTCCTCAGTCCTCAGCATTGACCATGGCTCAGGAACTGGTCTGTGATTATCTACTAGTTGGGCCCAAGATGCAAATTCTTCTGGCTTGGAAGGCCTTGTTCTTTTGAAAAGACCTATCCCTTGGCACTCAGGACATGGCCGGCTCAATAGACCAGCAATCCCTGGGAACACAGTAACAGCAACAAGAATGATCATGATGGATGGATATGCTTTTTAAACACTTCCAGGTCCTGGCACAGTGCAGAGGGGTTTCCACACATGCTTGGATCCACACCAAGTAATGCTTGGGCATGTGCGCTGACCACCTGTGTTCTCCAGCAGGGCAGCTCCAGGCACAGCCTCGAGTTGGCTCTGAGTTGTCTAGCCTGCTCCAGGCACAGCCTTGACTTGGCTCTGTGTGGTCTAACCTGTGGGAGGGTGCTTCCTCCATCAGTTCCCTCCAAGGCCTCACCAATTCCTAAGAGTCTGTCAGGTGCCCGGGAAGCTTGAGAACCCTTGTCCTTTTTCAGCTACAGCTAGGCTCTTAGCAACCAAAATGTTGTTTTTAACAAAATCTCAAATGTTCGATTTTTGCCAATAAAGACTCGGGAGCCAGATGCTGCTGGGGTGAAAGCCTGCAAGCTCAGAGAGGCAGAGAGAGCACCCAGCTGACCTTCCTCCACGGCTGATTTCCTCAGAAGTTCTCCCTTTCACACATCTGTCTCTCTGGAAAACCCCTCAGACTAAATGTCCTGCCCTCCAACTTCCTGTGAGTCTCTCTATCCGTCCCCCTGACTTCCTGTTACTCTGTATTTTTTTTTATTATATTTTCCCCTATATTCCCTCCCTGTCAACTGGTTGCTTGCTCTGACTCTTGACCTATGGCTGACTTTATTTAATCCTGTTCACAATAAACAGTTAAGCACTTGGGTTAACGGTGTGTGCGCTAGGGCGGAACCACACCACAGCTAGAAACAGATTTTTATAGTAAACAACATAGTCTCGGGATTCACAGTGTGATCAGATATCCTGCAATGACAAGTTTCTCCTTCTCCTTGTCTGGAGCACCGAACACACCAAACACACCTGAATTCCAGCCTACACTGGACTTGCTGGAAAGCCCCACCCATTTCAGGATTTTCAGGGGAGACAGGACAGCAAGGGGAAGAAGCAGCTGTGGAAGCCTGCTGTCCTTTCTCTTCCTGGGATAAAGATACATCTGATAAAATGAGTGTGTGGGGGGTAACCCTCTCTCTTGTAGAATTAACAGTCATAGATTATAAACTGTGGTCACCTCAAGGCGAGCTTGGATATATGTTCAGGAAACAAGAAACTGTCAAGAGTCCAGACACATTTTAAAAAGAACAAGGCAGCTGGCCATAGCGTGCACGCCTGTAATCCTAGAATGCAGGAGGTGGAGGCAGGAAGGTTGGGACTTAAGGGACAGCCTTGTCTACATAGAGAGGGCGGCATGGGCTACATGAGAATGAAGAGGAAGAAACTGATTGCTTCTAGAACTGCAGCAGACAGACCTCAGATAAGAGAATCGGTATTTGGGAAGACTGTGCAAATGAACTGTCCATTAAAGAATAAAACTTCAGAACCTGAGAGGACATCAAGAGGCAAAGGATACAGACCAGGGGAAACTGCATGGCAGAGGTGGGGCTAGAAACCTTCTAGAACTTACCAAAGCTACCAAGCCTTAGGTCCAAAAATACAAGGTGAATAAAAAGAGATCCATGCGTGACCTATCACATTGAAGCTACTGAGTATCAGAGACATGGAGGAGACTTAAAAGCGACCAGATGGAAAAGAAACACCACCTTTGGAAGGCTTTTTTCTCAGGGAGTCTTCAGGAAGACTGCGAGACAGAAATGAGAAGAACATGTGTATGTCAAGATGTTTGTGGCCGGGTAGTGATGGTGCACGCCTTTAATCCCAGCACTTGGGAGGCAGAGGCAGGCGAATTTCTGAGTTCGAGGCCAGCCTGGTCTACAGAGTAAGTTCCAGGACAGCCAGGGCTACACAGAGAAACCCTGTCTCGAAAAACCAAAAAAAAAAAAAAAAGATGTTTGTGCCCCCGTGACAGCATGAGTGGGAACAAGGTGGACTCTGGGTATTTGCATTTCAACATAAAAGAAGAATTGAGCAATCCTGAAAACACTTCATATTAAAGTCTACAGGAAGCAGAGCAATGGAGAGTGTGTGCTTGTGTATGTGCATGTTTGTGTGTTTGTATATGAATGTGTGCACCTGTGTGTTTTGTGTGTGTATGTCTGTATATGTATGCATTTCTGTGTGTATATGTGTATGTATGTGTGTATATGTGTGTGTACGTGTATATGTGTGTGTTTCTGTGTGTGTATATATGTATATGCATGTGTGCCCATGTATGTGAGTGTGAGTGTATGTGTGTGTGTTTGTATGTGGTGTGTGTTTGCATGTATATTTGTGTATGTATGTCTGTCTTTGTATGTGCATGTGTATGTGTATATGTGTGTGTTTCTGTGTATGTATATGTGTATGCCTGTGTGTGTATATGTGTGTATGTGTGTCCATGTATGTGAGTGTGTATATATGTGTATATGTTTGTTTGTGTGTGTGTTTAAAGAAATCCCAGAGCAGGGGACAGTGACACACGCCTGTAACCCTAACACTCAGGAGGTGAAGGCTGAAGGATCAGGACTTCAAGGCTATCCTCTGCTCTACCACGACTCCAAGGACAGCCTGTGCAAAAAAAAAAAAAAAAAAAAAAAAAAAAGAAAGAAAGAAAGAAAAGAAAAGCTAAAGATTTACCATGTCAAACATCCATCTCAGAATTTGAATAAAGCAAAATAAATGCAAAAGGTTTCCAGGTAGACCTTCACAGAGGTCTTTTGCAAAAACACAAAATGGCTTCCTTCTTCCCTGCAGGGTTTCTGGTGCGAAAGGTCCACCCACACGGCAGGCAGCTCAAACACTGAGTTACAATGGTACTTTGGCACATGGCTATTTAATTAAATTTAAACAATAGATTCTGCTTACTCAAGACAGGTACTGCTAGTTTCCCATTTAAAGCAGTGAACCGCGGCTTCCTTTTAAACTGTATTTGGGAAGAAGACAGAATTCAAAGGGAAATATGAGATAAATCATACGGTGGTTTTGTGTGGCAAAAAATTGTGTTTACACTGGAAGTCATGGTGTCAGTGTCTTGTCCTGCTGTTATGCAAATCAGAGAATTTATACACAACTCAAGATCGGGCTTTACAAATTCATATACAGCCTGTAGAGCATCTGAAGAAGACCTGGCTGCTTACTCAGAACTCAGTAAAGGTCAGCCATTATCAAGATCATGATTAGCAATAATTCTTTATTAATTAAAATGTAAGAAACGTAATTCAGGTTAGGGATCTAAAAATAACCCTGAGGCAAATGACTAATCCGGTGGAGTGAGGTAGAGCAGACTTCGCAGCTACCTCTCCCTTCCCCCACACACCCAGCCTCTTGCTGCCCTGGACACCCCAAACCCGGCTCTCCCTGTGGCTCACCTTCACCAGCATATGCCAGCATATGCTCCCCAATATAGACAAACATATCCATAGTAGAAGACACAGGGCTGACTGCCAGGGCTTACAAAGCTGCTCCTTTCCCCAAAGCCTCACTTAACACAGGACAGGAAATGAACCCCCATCCCTGAGGTGGCTTTTGCAATGTCCTAGCTGAGCTAAAGGGCAGAGATTTGGAGACAAGGCATCCAGTCCCAGGACATCCCCGAGAACTTAGACACTCAGTCCAGCCCACCTTCTGCTGGGAGAACTAGCAGGATCTGGAAGCAATTCAAGGGGTAATCCCCCTGTACAGCTTCAGCAGAATCATATTTGGCCACCAGAAAAATGTCAATCTTTCAATTCATGCCCTCCCCCTCAAAGACGATCAGCGATGGTGAGAACTCAGGGCCTTTGCCATGGAGACATTTTTATTTTATTTTCTCAAGATGTGTCTGCTCTTGGTTGTTCTTCGGGACTTCCTACCAGGAAACCCCACAGAAGTGATACCCACCAGAGGGAATGCTTTTCCTGTTCCCAATAGCGGCTGACACAATTGTATTTCTGCAGCCGGCCACCAGGCGGAGCCCCAGTTTTCTCTATGGAGCCATCTGTGTCCTTTGCAAAACTCCTCTGGGGGAGTCCTCTCTACTTCTACCGGTCTGGTTGAGGGCTGCTTCCCACTGGAAAAGTCAGTGTTTTGACTCCAATGGGCCTACAATCTAAGTGTGGGGCGGCAGAAGGATTCACGGTCCAAGAGCCTCAGGTTCTCAGCTGTGTGTTATGATTGGACAGGCATGCAGCTCTCTCCCAGAACCTAAAAGGTCAGCTGCGGTGAACGCATCACTCTGAGTCAAAATTGTAACAGGAGCACACGCATTGTGTCGGGTGCTTGGACGGAGATGTTCTCTGTGTAAGTCATGGAGATGTGTGAGGCATGCAGACAATTGGTCCCCGGTTAGTGGGTGTGGCTTCTGGAGTATGCTATGAAGGGTGAGCTGTAAGGATTCAAGAGTTCGCTCTCCCTGCTTCCGGTTTGCAAATGAGATGTAAGTGCTTACCTAGTCCTACTGACATGCTTTTGCTCTGCATCGTGGACTCTAGCCCTCTGGAAACATAAGTTCAATTAAACCCTTCCTTCTATAACTTGTCGTGTTTTTTTCACAGCAATAGAAAATTAACTAAAATTCCCTGCAACAAGGGAACCCTTTGGCTCCTAGGGATTGGTTTTAAGGGCAGCTTCTGAGCCGACCAGAGGGAGAGCTAGCTGGTACACTTGCAAGGTGGGAGGTCCTGCCGAGCTTCAAGACAACATCTATTATGCTGAATCTCAGAAATTGGACTATCTCTTTGATCTGGACTTAAAGCCATTCTGTGTCTCATATTATTGTCTTAGAATAAAATCTAATCCTCCTATGAACTAACCTTGACCTAAACAGCCACTTCCTTCCACTTGAGTTCCTGCTTAGACAGCCCTCAACGGGGACCAAGCTCCTCAACCTAGGCCACAATCAGGGAGCAGAGATATGGCTGGCTGACCAGATGGTCATTGCTGGAGCTCACTGAACCCGTGCCACCATAGGGGCTCTGCTTGTCTCCTCCTACAGCCTGACCGAGAAGCTCATTTCGCTCTGCTGGGTTCAAAGGCATATTCAACTACTGAACATAGACTTGACTGTCTTTGCCCTGAATGAACCCCAGGCAAGGGTCATCTCTGTGCCTCACTGTCTCCACTTCACACACACACACACACACACACACACACACACACACACACACACATACACACACACACACCAGAGCCAAACAGACAGCTCTCAGCTCACCCTCCAATCCGTGGTCACCAAAAATCGGCTTCTGTCATTTAATCCACTGGACAGCAGCTTTGAGAATTAGCTTGAACATTAAATATCCCATTAGATGGCAAGAGGTGTGGATTCAAATTCTATCTTTCCTTATCCAGCTGGGTGACATGAGCAAACACACACATGCACACACACACACACACACGCACACGCACACGCACATGCACTGTTCCTCTGCTCTTATAAGGTTTCATTTACAGGGAGAGGAACAAGAGGCCTCTGACACAGAACATGTCAGCCTCTCGGCTCTGAGAAATGTTCATGCTGTCCTTGAGAGTGTCTCTGAGCCCTCGCCCACCCTGGCTCTGCACCTGCGTGAACACCTGTGCTACCCTGTGTCCTTACGATGGACTGAAAGTTCCAGAAGGGAGGGCAAGCTGGGAGCTTGCAGATGAGTTCTCTCCTTCTTTTCAGATAGACATGAGAGCTTACTAGAACCCGAACCACGCGGTACGTGGAATCTACATCTACTGAGAGATACAACCACGGCGTGGGATGATCTTTCATGGCTCTGGTTCGGTTTCCTTAGGCTGTCAGTTAGGAACTCCACTTCCTGATACAGCTCTCCTTCCACACGCCCACCACGGGGAAGGATTAAATAGAAACCTGCATCTCCCAGAAAATGACACACAGGAAAGCTGGCCCTGGGGCTGACTGGAATCCTTCTCACAGAGAAGTGTGAGTTGTAGCTACAGCTGTCCCTGGACTTGGTGCTAGCCAAGTACATTTTCCCCAGTGACGAGGTGGCCTTAAGAAAGAAACAAAAGCTTTCTGTGGTGGCCTCAGCCTTCCCACCTACTCATCCCGGATCTGAGAGCTGACAGCCAGCTGTTTTCCTAGACTTGTGGGACAATTCAAAGAGACTTAAATATGTCACCAAGGCTGTCACCAATCCATCACAAGTGGATTCTGTGTAGTGAGCTCTTCTGTCTCACTCAGTGCCTAATCCCTGCTGAGTCCCAGAAACAGAAGTCTCAACTTGGCATGAAGCCCTGCCAACCCTTGTTTGGGAATGAGCTGCCCAACTCTTTCTGGCTTTATGAAAAGCCTCCTGTGCCCATAGGTACCTGGGAACATGCTGAATTGTCTCTGTTTTTCATTTGGATGCCAACAGTTACCCTGAGGTGCCTTGCGTTCTGTCTCCCAGATGGATTCTCTCTCAGCTAGAGGAAATGGGGCAATTTCAGAGCAGGTCTTGTTGTTGACCCTGGGTTCTCTGGGCTCCACAATGATGTCACCTTACAGGTCTCTGATACGTGCCAATATTTTCTCCATTCAAACGAAAACTCTCATCAACCGCCTTTCTAAATGCAAACAGCAAAGGTGGCGTCCAAAGACGGCGCCCTTACAATTTCTCATCTCTCCTGCAACGCTCCACAGCTGAGCGGGAGCTCGGCGAGATGTGAGACAGAAGACAAGCGTGGAGCAGCGCATTTTGAATCTGAGGACATGACCCACCTGCAATCTGTTTTGACTTTTTCTCTCTGCTGCAGAAGCATATGATTCACAGTTAAATTCGACCAAATAAACAAGCTCCTTTTTCAGGTTCTGTAAAACCTACAATTTTGGAAAGGCTGTTGTGGTTGACACTAAATTGATTTCAACGCGTCCCATTTCTGGTCTAATGCTGGGCTCCTTTGAGCAAGAACAAACGTCCTCATGACAGCTTCTCTCCACCTGAATAGACTCAGTATAAATACATAGGAAACACAGGCATCCAGATTAATTTTCTTTTTTTTTTTTTAAGATAAGAAAATATGGGTGTTTTACTTTTCAAAGATTAATTTCCCAGTTTTACAGTATGGCTGTCACATGTTAAACAGTCATCCTGCACCCAGAAGAAAGCTCATGTGGTGATGGTTTCTTTTGTTTGTTTCCCTTTTCCCATTTTTGTGTGTGCACGGGGAGACTCAGGTTGATGTCGGGAGTCACCCTTGATCACTCTTCTACCTTATCCATTGAGATGAGGTCTCTGCACCAAGACCAGACTCTCCAGTATGGCTACTCTACTCACCAGCTTGCTCAGGAGATCCAGTCTTTGCCTTCTGAGGCTAGATTTACAGGAAAGCTGCTACACCTACCTCCCCAGCAAGTGCATGACTTCTGAGGCTCTGAACCCTCAGCTCCTACACTTGCTCACCAGTAGGTTTTACCTTCTGAACCCCAATCCTAAACCTAGCCCCAGCCCCAGCCCCAGCCCCAGCCCCAGCCCCAGCCCCAGCCCCAAGGCATCCATTTTACACGCCCCCCCAAGTCTGCACATATCAAAAGCATACTGGGTGTTAACGCTCAAGAGAAGGTTGGAGTGTGAATGCCCCCCTCCACAGCATCTAAACATCCACTCAAAAATCAACAGGCTGCTTGGCCCAGGATGGTACAGGCTCTGAAGGACACAACCACAAACATGAACTGCATTGAGGAAAAGTGTATTTCTCACAGAGGAATCTAGTCTGTGTTAAGTGTGAAAGTTTTGTGGGAAACTTCATGGGATTGTGATAATATATAGAACTATTCCCCATAGGAGGACTGGGGACTGTAGCTCAATAGAAGAGCATTTGCCTGGCACGCAGGAAGCCCTGGGCTCAGCCCCCAGAGCCCAGCATCACGTAAAGCAAAACAAACAAGCAAGCAAAAAGTAATGAGACTTAATAAAAAGCAAAACGGGGAAAATAAAGGTGAATACAGAAACCTATTAAAAAAAAATAAGGTGTAGCCGCTTCTACTGCAAGTGAATCTGCTGGTTTTGACCATAACTGTGGTTATGTAAAGGGCTCTCTGGGTAAAAGAAACATTGATGCTTATTATTATCTATATTACAAAGCATACAGCCTCTGTTCTACCCCAGCAACCTGTACAAATACTTCAAAGTGAAAAGGCACCTCTATAATAATACGTGAGTGTGTGTGTGCTTATGTGAGTGTGTGCACACATGTGTGTGCATGTGTGTGCTTACGTGAGTGTGTGTGAGTGTGTGCATGCATGTGTGTGCTTATATATGTGTATGCGTGTGTGTATGTACATATGTAAGTGTGTGAGTATGTGTGAGTGTGTGAATGTGAGTGTGTGAGAGTGTGTGAGAGTGAGTGTGTGTACATGTGTGTGAAGGTGTGTGTGCTTATGTGAGTGTGTGTGCGCTTGTGTGAGTGTGTGCACACATGTGCGTGCATGTGTGTATGTACATGTGTGAGTGTGAGTGTGTGTACACATGTGTGTGCGTGTGTAGGAGTGAGTGTGTGTGAGTCTGTGTGCATGCATGTGTGTGCATGTGTGGGTGAGTGTGTGTGCTATGTGAGGTGTGTGTGCATGTGTGTGTGTGCATGTGTGTATGTGCATGTGTGTGAATGCATGTGAGTGTGAGTGAGAGTATGTGTGACTCTGTGTGTGTGTGTGTGTGTGTGTGTGTAATGTTTATATATCCATCCAGGTGCGGTACTACGGGTCTATAATCCCGCCATTTAGGCCGTTGTCTTGGGAGCATCAAGAGTTGGAAGCTAGTAGCCTGGGCCACATCGTAAGATGTTGCCTCAAAAGAAAGAAAATTGCTCCCATCTTTCTCTTCAAAGGGGGCTACAGTACAACTTTTTTGGTCATCTCAAAACTAAGTTCAACTGACGTCAGACTCCCTTAACCAGACAACCCCAAACTGCTCAGAGCTGTAGCCCTGAAGTGCACAGAGGCAAGGCCATGGTCACATCTGTGCTGGCTGGGAATGTCTGTCTCCAGGATGTACAGGTGATGGCATCACCAAGACAACCAGTGACTGGAAGGGTCACAGCACAACACTACAACTAACAATTGAGAAGAAGAGTCCACGTGGGGGAGGGGCCTTCTGCCTTCAGAAGTCACAAAAATACCACTTAAAATTGTAAAAATCACGCTTTCATCTATTTGGGTTTTTTTTTTTTTTTTTTTTTTTTTTTTTGTGGGGAGAGTACACATGCCACAGGGTGTGGAGCAAGAGATGTTCAGTCAGACTCTTTCCACCACTCGGGACCTTGAGATTGAACTCAGGCCATCATGCTTGGTGGAAGATGCCTGTGATGGTTTAAATACGCTTGGCCCAGGGAGTGGCACGATTTAGAAGTATGGCCTTGTTGGAGGAAGTGTGTCACAGTGAACATGGCTTTAAGTCTCTCATCCTAGCTGCTTAGAAGCCAGTCTCCTAGCAGCCTTCCCATGAAGATGTAGATCTCTCAGCTCCTCCTACGCCATGCCTGCCTGGATGCTGCCATGCTCCTGCCTTGATGATAATGGACTGAACCTGTAAGCAGCCCCAGTTAAATGTTGTCCTTATAAGAGCTGCCTTGTTCATGGTGTCTGTTCAGAGCAGTAAAACCCTAACCAAGACAACGCCTTTACCCACTGAGTCTTCTTGCTGGTCCCTGGAAAAGTGCTTTTAATGGGACTGCCGGGATCACTCAAGAAGCAAGACACTAGTCGGAGAACTTTCTGGAACTATCAAAGAGATCTTATTGGCTGCAGTCTACAGATGTCACTCCTGTGGCATCCGCAGTGGCCCTGTGCAATGCCTACCTAGTTAAGAAGCACAGAGAAAACACTGTTATAATAGAACATGTGCTTAAAAAAAAATTAAGGGTTTGTAGGACTGGAAAGAAGAGAAAAAGGCGGGCTCACTCATCACCCTGAGTGAGGGTGCACACTGGCACGATCTTTCAGGGCACCAATTAGGCAATATCTGTCCACATGTAAAACCCACCAACCCATCCAGAGAGAACAGGAGCTGGCTTGAAGAGACCAGCTTTTCTCTTGAAAGAGAAAGACCCCACAGCCTGGACCCAGGTTCTCTGCTTTGTGTTGGTATCTAACACCCATGGCTTCTGCTGAGCTAAGTCAGAATGTTCTAATAAAGCACACACAATCCCCAATGGATTAGATCACACATCCCTTCAAGTAGAAGATTCCAAGGCCATCCCCACCCCAGCACCCAGAGGTTCTGTGCAGGGTACGGGTCAAAAACCCTTCTTGGATGATATGTATTGAAAATGATATTGTTAACTATGTTTCCAGAAACTAGACGTTTCCCTGTAGAATGAGTGTGTCTTTGTGTAGAACACAGGCTCTGGGGAGAATCAAGCACCAAGCATCCTGGTCATTGTGTGATGTCATGCTGCATTCCTGGACAGCTTCACACAAGCGGGCCACTTGTAGCATCCTCTTAATCTGGGCACTTTCCGCTACTGCTTCCACTTTCACCTACCCCTACCCTTTCCAAAAAGACGCAAGCCTACCCTTTCCAAAAAGACACAAGCAACCCACCAGAAAGTGCCCCAGAAAAAGATCCAAACCAGTAAGCCCATGGAGGGAAATGCCTGCTCTCTCCATCATCCCCCTGCCCTGCCTGTGCTCCTGTGCTCTTGCTTGGCCTGTGCACTTCCTGAATCCACCGGAAGGGGAAGGACACCTACACTGTAGCCTTTACTTACTGTCTTGCCCATTCTTTCTGCTCCCACAGAAACCTGCATGGACCTGCATTCCTTTCAAGCCACTGACCTTTTTTTTATTTTCCTCTCACTGCCTGCCGTCTCCAGGACTGTTTTCCTGAAGTTTTGGGTATATTCTTGACTTGTAGGCTAGTTACTCTGCTGCAGGTGTTAATCTCAGCAAACACCTTGAAGGGCTGAGTTCTGCTGGGCATCCCTAGGGTAAGGAGAATTTTGGCTGGTATGTGGGGGAGGGGGTCTGCTGATAACACACTTGCTTAGCAAGCATGAGGACCCCAGTTTGATCCCTAGTCCCCATATAAAAGCTGAATGCACTAGAGAGTGCCTGCAGTCACAGCACTAGGGAGGCTGAGCCAGGAGGCCCCCTAGGGCTTTCTGGTTAGCCAGGTTAGCCATCCTCAGCATGGACAGGCACACATGCATTTGCTCCCACACACAAGTGCACACATACACACACTTAAACACACATACACAGAAAATGAAAGTCATTTTTTTTTTTTGAATAAGTGTTACCAGGGCTCCCTGGTGCCCTGTGATGTAAGAGGTTGGATCTTTAAAAAGCAAAACTTGGGGCAGTTCATCTGTTCCATGCTTCCAGATGGGGCTAGAGAGCTTCATCACACTTGAGCTGTGGTCTCTCTGGGTCTCCAGGGTTCCAGCAACTCCACCTTACTCCCCACAATCCTCAACTCCCTTCCCCTCCCCACTCCCTCAAGCTACAGCAAGATCCCCTCCCCCAACCAGGAAAGGCATCAGGCAAGATGTGGGAAAACAAACCATTCTGTGTGTTCCTATGCAACAGAACTGAGTGTGTGTGTAGGTGTTCTGTGTTTTTACAAGCTCCCCTCCTTGGTTGTTATAAGATTAAAACAATTTTCTCCCTCAGTAAATGCTTCCCTTCAAAACCACTGGAAGTACATAATTTGCCTGCCCATTTTCAACTCCTATTTTCTTGGGGACAAGAGGAAACCGTGACTGAGAGTCCTGTTTCCTCCAAAGAGGCTGGCGTGGGACAACGGTCTGGCAAGAGGAAATTAAAGAGCGTCTCCATGACAGCTCTGATCAAAGTTTCATTTACCCCGAACCTGAGCAAAGATCATCCGTCAGCACAGACAGTATGTTTTGTGGTAAATCGCTCTTCTGTCCCCAGTAAATTTAGTAGGTATATTTTTTTTTCACTAAAGTGGCAGGGAACCTTGTGCAAGTTCTATGCCTGTTTTAAGACTATGGTTGATCCCTGGATAGTTTCTGCTGCCGAGAAACCTAAACACATTTAACTATGCAGCCATTTAACTAGAGAGATGAGAACACAGAAGCTGTTTTCACAGAAGCATGGACATAAAGAAGAAACAAAAAAGCTGGCCTGGCTGATGTAGGGTTGGAGAGACAGTGACTAGTGATCGTCCTTGAAATAAAATAATAATAGCAATAATAAAGTAAAAAACAAATTCACCTGTCACTGATCGTCAATGCCAGTCTGCCACCAGAGTACTGAGAAAGCACTCCTGCTGACAGCCAGCAGCCCCATTGATGTGAGTGTTTACATAATTACACAGGCAAACAGTGAAGTCTTTCCCATTTAATGTGTGTTTTAACAAGCCCTTCAACCACAGTGTGGGCTTCTGTAATCAAATCAAGCCTTTTCAATTAAAACACAATTAAAAAGGTGCCATGGTGTTACTGCTATACACTTTGTAGTGCATAGGGGTTTAAGAATTGCTGGACCAGAAGTCTGCACTCACGCGGGGCTCACCCTGGACTAACCCAGGATGCCAGGGTGTGAACACCTTATGGGAACCCCAGGAGCTTATCTGGGCCTTGCACTTTTGGCCCTAAATGATTTGTCATCCCTGTGATCCGCCAGGGACCGAAGATGAAAACCAGAGGGTGATCCAGGCAACACAGAGATACCTGTGGCTTTGACTTTGAATTCAAGTGCCAGGAAACGTGGCAAGAACCAGAAGTGGTAGGCACAAAGCTGCCAGAAAGATCTACCTTGCTGTGGTATTACAGCACAATGAATTCCAGGGATATCGACTGTTGTAGACAAGAGTGAGCTCCTAGCTTCATTCTAAAGATGCAAGACAAGCGCCATAGAAGATACTTGGTTTGCCAAAGGTCATAATGTTTAACCTGTTTGTGAAACAAAGGAAAAAAATGATCCTGCCCCACAGACTCTCCCAGATGAAGGAGCCATAGAGCGGAAGTGCCAAGGAGCCACAGAGCAGAAGTGCAAATAGCCTGTTTCAGACACAGGTAGGTTTCTCCCATCTTTACACTTTGGTCACTAATGTCGGAGGTGGCAGGTTGGAGTGAGTTAGTGGGGCAGCAGCTGCCAAAAAGATATTTAACACCAACTCCTGGGGCCTGCTGAAATCACTGTATTCAGGAAAGGGTGTCTGTAGATATAACTATGTTAGGGAAGCTGAGGTGAGGAGACCATCTTGGGATACCTGATCTTAAGTCCAGTGACAAGTGCCTTTATCAAGGACATCTGTAGCAATGCAGAAACACAAAGGGGAGTGTGTGGAGACAGATGCAGAGACTGAATGATCCAGCAGAAACTCACAAACACCCAGACTTGGAACTCCACTGGTAGGCTCTTTTAACTACTGATTGCAGGGTTTGGGGGTGTGTCCAAGAGGACTCAGTGCCAAACCCTGGGAGGGCAGCCTGCAGGCTGAAAGTCTACCCTACCCAATGCCATCTCTCACTTTAAGAGGCAATCTACTCATCAGAAAACTCCTGCAGGCCAAGTTGAGCGTCTTGTGTTATCTTGCCAAGAGCCAGGTTACTATGGTTTGTAAAAGCAATAAAGCCTGTGCTTCACGGCACCTCCTATCTGTTTTACGGCCTGATTTACTCCACCCACACATTTGATCACTTAACAGCATATCCTCAGCCCTTCATTCCATCCCTGTCGGTAGATCATTCCACAGGAAGTGAGGGAGGTGGCCGTGGCCACACATGCTTAGTACTTGAAGTGAGGATCCCAGAGGTGACTTTATCTTTCTAGCAAGTTTAGCTGCAAGTTTTGAGGGATCAAGGATCATAGTGTAGCCTTTAACGTCTGCTCCGGGCTCTTTCCTAGATGTAAGCAAAAGAATGGCAGATCTCTGGACTTCACTGCTAGAGTAACCATCATTTACCAATCACGATGCTCCTTCTAACTGAGTCCACTTTTGTCTTTGTCTCTGGAAAGCCAGACCATAAAATCCATCAAACTACAACGTAACAGGCTTACTTAAAACCCAGTGGGCCCTTCTTCCACACAACTGGCCAGGCAATTATTTTGGAGGGCAGGAGGGGGACACCAGAGCAGACTACCACTGGATTATCTTAATGGTATTGCCCTGGCACACACACCCTAGACCTTCTAGAAGGCAGAAGCTCTGGAGTCAGACATGCTCAGACTCAACACCAGGCCTTGCTTTTCCCACCTGAGTTTGATCAACTTTTTTGAAGTCTTAATTTCCTCACTTCTGAAAACAGCATTTTGAGAATAAGACGGTTGAACAGAAGAGTCCAGTGACGCGAACAGTCCATTGCCTGGTAGGAAGTAAGTGTTGGGTTGATGTTAGCATGGCTGTTGCTACTGCTGTTGGCAATGAATGATGATGATAGTGATGGTGACGACGGTGGTAGTGGTGGCGGTGATGGCAATGACAATCACAGCATATTTCAACAATTCAGAGGCCTGTTGTCAGGTTGGTGGCTTGAATGAGAATGGTCCCATCCACTCACATGTTTGAATGCTTGGTCCTCAGTCAGTGGAACTATTTCAGAAGGATTAGGAGGTGTGGCCTTGTTGAAGGAAGTGTGTCACTGGGGGTGGGCTCTGAGATTTCAAAAGCCCATGGCTAACCCAGTGTTTCTTCTTTCTGCTTGAAACTTACAGGCTGGATGTGAGTTCTCAGCTTCCTCTCCAGCTCCATAACTTCCCACCTACCTCCATGTTTCCCACCATGATGATCATGGGCTAATCCTCTGAAAACATAAGCAAGCCCACCACTAAACATTCCTTGTATATTCCACGCCTTGGTCGTGGTGTCTCCTAGCAACAGAACAGTGCCTAAGACAGCAGGAGACACCTGGGACTCTATGTGGTGGACGGCTCTCTCTCTTGACTGGTGTTTGCTTTCTGATGCCTCAGCAGGCTTGGTCCTGCCACTCTCTCTGCTCTGGAAGAGTTCCCCCCTCAAACAAGGGCAGGTTGGAGAGCTTCTCTGTCCTGGGTTCAACAGACAAATGGAGAACTTCGGGGGTTGAAGGGGGACTGTCATGTAAAGCTTACATGATTTCAACCTGAAACTCTAATTGCAGAAGGTTCACGGTGGGAAGGGACACAGTTTGGTCTGTGGCAGGCTGTGTAGACCAGGGACGTGAAGGACAACTGAGGGGAACGGTGAAGACTATGAACTCAGGGTTGCTCAGAACTAATGGACGCACCCCACCGGGCCTCCATTACAGGTGTTTCTTCTTGTCTCCTTCTGGTCTAGACTCCAAACTTCCCTTATTAACTTTGATTCTCCCTCTGGAAAGGAGATTAAGTGTTCCGCTGGCAGGAAGCACGCTCCAACCCCCAGCTGTAGTCGCTGGCTTCATTCTGCAGCACGGTTTTGAGTGCTGCTTGGTGGAACAGTTCAGCCCTGGTCACAGGTATCCCCATTCAACTAACCTTTGTACTCATAATCCCCATGGGTAGGTGTTAATCCCTCTCCTCACCTTTTTCCCTTTGAAGGCAAAGTTATGCTTCAGAAGACTTCGCTCATGTATATAGTCTTTCTAAATAGAATACTTTCACATTCAGTATGCCAATCATGGGCTACGTTAGATCTGCCTGTCTAAGGGGGCCTAAGGATGGCCCCAGCACAGCAGCAGCAAAATGGCCCAGAAATACCCAAGAAGGCAAAATGTCAGCCTCTCTCCAGATAACTGGCAGAAGCTTCGCCAGTCTGCTCAGGCACTGCCTCTTGGTGACTCTGATGCATACTCAACCAAGCTTGGGAGATCCCACAGTAATCAACACTCCATTGTGTGTGCCTCCTCCACCTTAACAGACTAGAAAACTCGGCCCCCGTGGTGATGTGGCCAAGGACAAGGTCATTCACATAGCCACTGAACAGGAACGCAGCAGGGTTGTAGGAATTAAGACTATATTACTGTGGCTGGAGAGATGGCTCAGGGGTTGAGAGCACTGGATGCTCTTCCGGAGGTCCTGAGTTCAGTTCCCAGCAACCACAGGGTAGCTCATACTTATCTGTAATGGTATCTGATGCCCTCTTCTGGAATGCAGGTAGAGCACTGTGTACATAATAAACAAATCTTAAAACACAAGAATATTTAATAACAGACAAGTTGGATAGTGGGCTTGCCCTCATGAAGTCACTTTCAGCAAACAAGGGAACAGAGAAAATGGTGACAGGAAGTTGTTAGTGACACTGAGAAAACAATCATGGGGCTGACAAGGCTGAGAGGAGCTGGGGAAGAGCTCCTGAGCTGGAAGGCTGAGGGAAGCTTCCTGGAGCAGTGGGGGAGAGCTACTGGGAATGCTGAGGGAAAGCTTCCTGAATCAAGTTTCAGTTCACCTGGAGGGACAAGATAACAGCCTTGTGGACAAGAGGAGTTGGTGTCTAGGATTGAAAACATTGTTAAATAAAACCAAGAAGCCAACAAAAGGTTTTGGTGGAAGTTAGACCCAGCAGAAGGGAGGATCACTGAATGTGAGAACACATCAGAAGAAAATATACAGAGAGGAAAAAATATACAGAAAAGACTGCAAGGTGTATGGGAATCTACATAGAGATTTTTCATTTCAGAATTTGAGAAATCTTTGAAAGTGGAAGGAAGTAGCTGTGGAGAATCTTCATGGGGATCTAGAACTTTCCCTTTACCTCACGGGGCATCTTACCAAAAGTTCTGGCTTTCATCCCAGCTAAAAGACACTGGCAAGTTGTTCTGCTTGACTTTGTAGCGACTTCCAGCAACTGAACTGGAGCATCTCTGTTGGCCACACCCCAACACACAGTAGGACTGCTTGCCCATCTGTGTGACAGTCAGGAGGTGGAGCAACTTAGGGACAAAGTGGAAGGGTACCACAACCTAGGCTGTGAGACAACCTTAAATCTAGTAACTCTCTTCTTCACTGCAAATGCAATTGGCTGTAAATTTGTTTAGAATAGAGACTTGCTGGGGGTGGGGGTGGGGGTGATAAGTACTGTGTGTCCAGAGGTGAGAGAGACATGATTTCCTAAAAAGTCATTAGATGAGGAGAAAGGCCACAAGGCATAGTCAGTCTTACCTCTCCAGTAAACTGGGGCATTCCCTCACCCCCGTTCTACGGCTGTGCAACTGATTTACACATTTGTGCAGGTGTGTGCATGTTTGTGCAGGTGCGTTCATGTTTGTACAGGTACATGTATGCAGATTCTAGAGGAGGACATCAAGCTTGTCATCTATCATTCTCCAACTTAACTTAAAATAGTGTTTTTCACTAGGTTAAGATGGCAGCCACCAAGTCCCAGCAAATGCCAACATTACTGAGGTAAGAGATACACATACCCACTCCTGCTCCCTACCCTCTTGCCTTGGGTCCTAGGGATCCAAACTCAGGCCCTCTTGCCTGAACAGAAGCAGTCTCACTGGCCAAGTCATCTCCTCAGCTCTCGTAGTTGGCAGGTGAACCTAAATACATGACTTGACTCACACAGATGCTGTGGTTTTGTACTGGGTAGCTCCATTTATTCGAGGCAGTCTCGCCATGCAGGTCAGGCTGACCTTGAACTTGCTATGTAAGCCAGGCTGGCCTCAACATTTCCACCCTTTTGCTCTAGCCTTTTGGGTATTAGGATTATGGGAATGTTCCACTGCACCTGCCCAGTCAGACAATATCAGCCACATTAACTCAGAAAAATGTAAACCTGGCCCAATTCAGTAGATTTCCTTCACCACAAGTCCAGTATGTGAGAATAAATAAATAAAATCATGGGAGAGAACCGGGTGGTTGGTGACTCTTGCACATGCTGTGTGGATTGTCTAATGTGTGTGTGTGTGTGTGTGTGTGTGTGTGTGTGTGAAAGCTCCTCATTTTCCTTTGGAATACTCCTACTCACACCTAAGCTGACAGTTACAAATTCTCCTTTCAACCAGGCAGTAGTGGTGCATACCTTTAATCCCAGCGCTCAAGAGGCAGAGGCAGACAGATCCCTGAGTTTGAGGCCAGCCTGTTCTACAGAGTGGGCTCCAGGACAACCAGGTCTACACAGTGAAATCCTGTCGTGAAAAAACAAAACCAACCAAGCAAATAAATTCTCCTCTCTAGTGTATGCTACTGGCTGCTTGACACTGGCTATTAATGAGGCTTAAGACCCTACAGCTATGGCTGGAAGGGCTGTGTCCCTAAGCAGTGCATCTGTGTGACTCGTACGTATCCCTGAAGGATTTTGTTTCTGATCCTTCAAAGAGGGAGCTGGCCCTCTAAATGAGCTCTTGGCAAGGGTCAATACTGTGCTGAGCTTGGGAACTCTGGACTCTTAGTCAACCTTTCTTCATATCTCCTCAGGGAGTGTGACAGCTAAGTTCACTGTCAAGTTGACTGGATTTGGATTCTCTTGGCAGATATGCCATGTGGGTGTTTGGGAGAGGTCTGGCTGAGGTCAGAAGACTCACTCTGAATGTGGGTAACATCATCTCATGAGCCGGGGTCTCAGACTGAATAGATAAGAGGGGAAGGACCTAGGGAACCCAGTACTCTACTTCCTGTTCCTCTTGAACATTGATGGGTCCTGCCACTAGGAACTCTGTCCTTGCCTTCCCACTTCTGTGGACTGCATCCTTTTCAACAACTCAAGGTAAATCCTCTTCCTTAGCTGCTCTCTGGGACACAGACTCATAGCACAGGCTGAGACATTACTTTCTTGTTCTGTGGATGAGGATGCTAAAGGCTTAAAGGTATTGAGGAAGCTGCAAACTGATTACATGAGTCATATCCCAGCGTGAGTCCCAGTCACTGGTCTTCCCTGCTTGGATGTCTCTGTGGTCCAGAATCCCCCAAATCCTCGACTTTTTCTGTAGCACTTGCCATCATCCCTGCTCCTCCCACAGGATGACCACAGATCCCCCACAACCTTTGCTTTCACTGCTTAGCTGCCATTTCCAGAGGCAGGGGTGCTCAGTGAGTTCCTACAGCCCCACGAAAAACAATTAATGTTGTCCAAGTGCCAAGCTGATGATGATCTGAACATAGTTTAATGTGCAATCTTTTCTTGGAGGGCCTGGACTGTTCAACAGTACCGATGGCTGCCTGACTTCAAAGCACCTGAATGATTTCAAGGAGGGAGCAATGAAGAGACTCACACTCCTAAGCCCCAGCTGACATTATGTGCTGCTACAGAAAACATGCAAGTGCCATCTTGCTTGTGTGGATTGGTGCTAACACTGAATTAGAAGGCCCCAAGCTGCCCCAGTCTCCCTGGGTGGGCTTTTCCTTTCATTTTTTTGCAATTATTCAAGTATTTAATAACGAAAAACTACAATGTTTACTGTTGCATGGAGTCTTCAATGCAGTTTTTTGGATGTCTAAGTTACTTTGCTATCACTGCAATAAAACATCACAGTGAAGCAGCTTATAAAAGAAAGCATTTGCCTGGGCTTACAGTGCCAGAGTGTTTAGAGTCTACGTTGGCAGAGGGAAGGCATGGCAGCAGGAATGGCTAAGAGCAATCATCTCAAACCACAAGCAGGAGTCAGAAAGCATCCTGGGATATGTCTTTTGAAACCTCAAAGGTGACAACCAGTGACATGTCTCCTCCAATAAGGCCACACCTCCTAATCCTTCCCAAACAGTTCCATTAACTGTCGACCAAGCATTCAAACATATGAGCCTATGGGGCCCTTGTCATTCAAAGGATCAGGTGGGACTACGGTTCAAGACGCCCCTTTCCATGTTCTGGGGAAAGGGAGGACATTCCCAAGCACACATGTGGTCAGTGTTGCATCGTGATGGAGTCTGTTTTCTCTGACGGGGATTGATCCCTGAGCTGTGTTACAAACAGCCTACAAACTGCTCAATGAGACTGAAACCATCCAGTTGTATAAGGAAAGCTGAGCTAAAGTCAACCCCAACAAGTTGTGATGTCTACGCTGTCTTTTCCCTTCTCCATACGTACTGTTTGTTACAGCTCCATCTTACATTTGCCAGAATAATCTGGATTATTAACTCTAGACTCCAATCCACAGGTGGCCTACTTTTCCTTCTCACCAAACCAGAATTACCTCTCATTAATTCCTTTACAATGAACAAAAAGAAAACCCATTAGCCATTTCCCCACCATCTGGTGTTGGAGTTTTTATTGACAGCTTATGACTTATTGAAGGCTTATGACTTCTTTCCAGGCTCTTCAGTTTTCAGGGCTGTCCAACACATGACCCCTGGAGTTGCACATCTCCAAGGATAGCTATGAATGTCACCAGGAGTAAAACTGTACACTTACTTAGAACGTTAAGGTTTGATTGATTGATTTTGTAATTTTTTAGTAGATTGATTGTGTAGTTCTTACATGCAAAGCTCTGTCAATGATGTCATGACACAATACCAATCAAAATAAGCTTGTGTGTGCTCTGGCAACCACTGGCTGTAGGTTTGTTAGTCCATAAACCTATGTGTACTCTAGCAACTGCCGGCCACGGACTGGGTATTTATTCTTAGATTTTATGTGTGGCCCAGGGAAGCCCAAAGCTTGGACATTTAAGATTTTTGAGTTGCGTATAGTGGTATTTGCCTTCATTCCAAGCACTTCGGAGGCAGAGACAGGCGGATCTCTATGAGTTCAAGGACAGTCTGGTTTGTATATCAAGTTGCAGGCCAGTCAGAGCTACATAATGAAACGTGTGTGTGTGTGTGTGTGTGTGTGTGTGTGTGTGTGTGTGGTGTATACACGTACCTGACACTTTTCCCCCACTTGATAGAGGCTTTTTCTGGAGTGAGCAAACCTTCATCATAAAGTCAGCTTGCTTTAAAGGGTAGTTTCAGACAACAGAGAACAAGGTACCTGGGTGTGCTGAGTGCTCAACCCCAACACAGTTGTTGCACACTCTGTGGTTCAAGTTGTTCCTGACACTTGCAAGGACCATTTAACTATCAGACGATGGCCTGAGCCCCTGACTAAATGATCAGCTCCACGGAGAACCCAGTGGCTTTGTCCCGTTCACACTGTCTCCTCAGAACTTCCTATCATGCCTGACCACAGAAAGTGTGTAATACATGTTTGGTGAATGAAATAAAAACGGCGAAAGCTTCAAGCTGACAGCTCATAGAAGAACCTTCTGTGGTGTCACAGTGGGCCATCCTGGCCACGCTATTCCCTTCTGCTCTACAACTGTTCAGGAAACGGGACACCAGAGATGGTCAGAGGAGACCGCTTTCCCTTCTGTTTTCAAATCTCACAAGTAGTTTACACAGTCTGGGGGATGCTATTTGACCAAATTGCCTATAATCTTGCTGCCAGATGATAGCGCAGTCAACACTGTTTCCTTCTGGACCTCACACACACAAGCAATGCTCTATTAATTAGAGATATTAGGTGACTCTTTGATCGTAGCTCACATTAACTCGATGCTTAACTTGTGCAGGTACTATGTCAGACACCTCACATGCATCTGACTCTCCTAAAACCCAAGGAGGTAGAGACTTAACTATTCCCATTTCTTAGGACAGACATGGGTACTGGGGGTTGAGGAAATCGTGTAACATCCTCAAGGTTGGAGAGTAGTTACAGCAGAGCCACATTTCAAATACATCCACTGACCACGTAACCTAGTGGGGCTCCCCCAGAAGTATGTTCCAGATGAGGCACTGAACGAGCTGTGGGTTCAAACGCGTCTGCAGTCTTAGAAACGCTCTGGGCCCTGCCATTCCTACCTTCATGGGCCACTAATTATAAATGACATAAATGGTATTTTCTTGGCTTCTACTTTTCACAGCTATTGGTGGTTATCTTCCACAAGGGGGAAGCCTAAACCCATTCTTCCATCACACACCAGACCTTCCATGGTCTCTGACTGCCAGAGACACCCCCAAGATCTGCCACCATGGCCCCTCACACTCGATGTTACTGCTCTGCCATTGGGTCCGGTCTGAAGATGAGAGCCTCCTGTTCTGCTGACACAGGTCCCTTGAGAGTTGGTGTCACAGCTACCATGCAAGTGGCACCAACACTGTCAGTGCCAGGCTCACAGTCGCTGCCGCTAGGTTGGAAGAATCAGCATATAGCTTTTATGTACTGCATATTTGGGTCCCACTGGCTTATAGGCAAAATGTGAGCAGATCTCTCTCAGACCTAGGGGTGTTAGTTCCAGGAACTCCACAGGCACCAACATGTACAGATGCTCAAACCTTTGGCATGAGATGGAATGGTTCTTGCATGGAACCCACAGGTCTCCTGAATACTCTTTACCTCTAGATTACTTTATGACTATATGACCAAAGTGCTAGGGCAGCTCTTACACCACTGTGCTTAGGGGCAATGACAAGGACAGAAGTCGATACATGTTGGGTACACATGCATTTATTTCCACACATACGTGGGCAAATTTGTGAAGGTGGAGTCTGAGAACTCAAAGGGCCACTGCCCTCGAGATTACCCCTCACTCTGGACCACCTGTGGATTTTCCTCAGAGAGATTACATAGTCCCTCAACCAAACAGATTCTTGAAAACCTCTAAGACATCTCGACATCTTCCAGAGCTGACAGTGGGAGCCATATTGAGAGCTGTTGGGCTTGGTGGCAAGTACCTTTACTCTTTGAGCCATTTCACTGGCCCCAGGCTCCTCCCTTAAAGAGCACCCCGTCCCCTGCGCTGTCTGGGTGGGCTGAAACAGATGGATCCACGTTCAAGTTTAAGGCTTTAACTCCATGACTTACATTCAGAGAGGCATGAGAGCAAAATAAAAATGCAGAGCCTCTCATTCAGGACACTAGGAACTCCAGAGGAAGAGGGCTGAGACCTAGCTCGGTGCTAGAGTGACTGCCCAACATGCAAGAGGCCCCGGGTAAAAACTGTGTTTGGGCTGAGGACCAGCTCAAAGTGGAAACACTACAGTGCTAGATCTCACAGAGTCTTGCATCTAAGCTGTCCCTGCAGCAGGACATTAAAAAAAAATCCTTTAGAAGGCCATTTTTATATGTAAATACAAATTCTGATTTCTATGAAAGAATGCTAAAACTTTTCAAGTATTTACAAACCAAAATGGGAAACATCACAGACAGATGAGCCATTCAGAAACAGGTACAGATGACTTGGCATGTCACAGACAGATGAGGTGCCCATGTCTAGGTGACTGGGAACGTCATAAACAGATGAGCCACTGGGGTACAGGCACAGTTGACTCTGTGGTAGGCTGAAAGTGCAGGAAGAGCCAGCATGTTTTTATGCTTTCATCAGAGCCTCCACACCCTGCTAGAGTTCTGCATGTCAGGGAGAAGCATAGGAGGGGCTGCAAGACTGGGCATGGCACAGCCCAGTATGGTAGGTGGTGGGGCATCATGGGTGACTGGCACACAGATGTGGTTCATATACCAGAGGTATTATGAGGCAAGAGATAATCAAACATAAATAGAAGGGTCTGATGCTCTTAAATTGGCTGTCACCCAACCATTAACTCTCCCAGTCCACTGCTGTCTCAAAGTCTAGCAAAGCCATGGCATGAAGGTTGTCCTTTACCGTGGTCATTATTCACCTGGCCCATCCCACCCTGCACCGCCATTTTAGCTTAACCTCTGCTGCTATGATAAAATACTCTGACCCAAAGACATGTTGGGGAGAAATGGTTTATTCCACCTTATTAATCAATCGTCACCGAGAAAACTCTGGGCAAAGACCCAAGTGGGCATGTGAAGTTCAAACCACAGAGGAATGCGGCTTTCTGACTCAATCAAGTTCATGCTTAAGGATCTTTCTTAGATAGCCCAGGACCAACTGCCAAGGGGATGGTGCCACCCATGGTGGGACAGCCCAGGGGATGGTGCCACCCATGGTGGAAGGGCCCTCAGGGTTAGGATAAATGCCATCTCCCTGAGCCCCATACTCTAGTAGGCTTCTGATCTAAACATAGCAAGATTACCCTGGCAGACACCGGAGAGTTTGCACGCATCTTTCAAGGAACATGCAGGTCAAGATGCACGTGGTTCCATTCATTCCTCAGGGCAGCAAGCTGAATGCAGAATTCAAAGTCAATGAGACCACATACCATATTATATGCTTCCAGACTTCAATGGATCCTCTCTTCCACTCCAAACACTCTTATACAGGTGCAGCGTATGTTTACATACATATGCATGTATGTATACATGTTGGCGTATGGTATATATAATGTGAATATATTATATATATTAAATGTAGGCATATACATAAGGAGGCAAGGAGAAGAAACACACATGCATATGCATAAACATTTAGCTTGAACTTTATTAAATTCAACCAACAGCAGGAGTCTCTGCGGTGTTTCAGTCCTTGGCTAGGCATGAGAACACAAGGGGAAACGAGTGTCACCTGTTCCAAGGAGCTCACCATTCAGAGATGACACAAACTGAAACCTCAAGACACAGCCCGCCAGTGTGGTGGCAATTTATAAGATGAGGCAGGATGTCTTCTGGAGGTCTGAGAGCAGCCAGTGCTGGACTTGACCCATGTTGCATGGGCTCATGTCTCAGCTTCACTCCTTGGAAACCATGGGATATCCAGCATGCGACTTGAGCTGCTATGAAATTGAATATCTACAGTGGTACCTTCTTCTTGGGGTGTCAAGCTTACATAATATAACACTGAACGTTGCTCAAAGAGAAGATGTTCAAAGGCTGAGCAATGGAGTAACACAAGTCAGGTTGGCCTTTCAGAGAATAAAATTAACTGACCGTGATTTCACCTTCCCAGGGTCACTGCTGTGGTGACCAGTTATTGCAAACCCCACAGCTGTCAGCCACTTGATCCTTGCTCTGTCCGTAATCTTACAAGTGTCTTGTTTGTTTTAGTTGATGTAACTGTCTTGGTTTTTCCATTCTGACTCAGATGCTATAGAAGGTTTTCTTTACCACTAATCTTTTCCCCATGATTTTTAAATACCTGTCTTCCTACCCATAAGAATACTCTCTTAAGTGGCCACTTTTTCCACACTTACAAGAGCTGCACAACAATCTCTCTCCCTCAGAGGAGGCTGACTGCAGTAGTGTCTTTAAGGGCCAAGACCCTGAGATGAAAGTGGGTGTGGGAGGCAGAATGCAGAAAGAGTTCAGAACTGTTCTTAGGAGCTAAAGTCACACATCCCTGGAAAAGGCATTAGGAAATAAACAACAGTCTCCAGAACAATGAGAAGCCCAGAAAAAGGTCACCTTATAGGAGGAGAAAGAGATACACTGTGGCATGGTGGGTGGAGAGGAACGAGCACAGGATAAGACTTTTGGATAGTGATTAGGAGCTCCCGACCCCATCCCTGGGCAGGGAGAAAAAAGAAAACTGCTGAATAAGCCCAGGTCAGTTTCCCCATGTTTCCTTCCTGAGTGTAGCCAATCTTGTCAGTTTTCTTGTCCCAGGATGGCCCAAGGACCTTCTAAGATAGGCTCTGAAGAAACATAGCTCAGAGTTTCCAGTCTCTGCCTCCACTTAGTAAGTTCACTGCCTAGAGGCCGGGAATTAAACAGCTTAGTGCGGCAGAATGACACATACTCTCTAGCCGTGGAGGACTTGGGAAGGCAGAGAGTTCAGCCACGGGTACTGGGCACCTAGTAGGTGCCAAAGTGGCCCAGATGTGCTAATGTATGCCATCCTGTTTGACCTTTGTCATTAAACACCAGGCACGGATGGATGGTCTGTTTTCCAGATTCCAATTCTCACCATCCAGTGTGAGAACAAACAGGAGCAGCAGCTAGGAATGGAGAGGCAAGGAGAGGGGGTGGAGTCCGGGAGTGTAGACACTATTCCTGCAACATCCCTTACCTCTTCAGACCTGTGGATTTAGACATTCATAAAGCATTGATTTTCAGTTTCTCCCTGTGACATGACATTGTTCCCAAGTGCCCATGTATTATCCTGCTGTTGTGACACAGACTGAATAATGTGCCCCATACGTGCATGTGCGTTCATGTGACCTTGGGTGCATCTGTGTTCAATTCATGACCTGTTAGAGAGGACAGGACAGATATACACCCACATGTCCTGCCAGTGCTGTAGGACCATCTCCTTGGGTGACAGTTGCTGCAGTCAGAGGCACCTGGCACCGATGACATTTAACTTGTTTTACCATGATAACAAGATGAAAAAAAAAATCAAGATTATCATACCTACTTACAAGTTTACTTTAAAAGCAGCTGAGAAAGTCAGAACACATGCCATCTGGAACAGGGAAGGGAGGGAATGGAGAACAAGTGGCTTCTTAATCTCCTCAGTTCTTTGTCTCTCAGCCTGCTGGTTTGCTCTTGAAAAATTAAACCAAGAAATAACCAAGCAGGCACCTACTATGTGGCAGGTACAATCCAGCCCCGAGGGGTGAGAACTGCTCCAGCCAGTCCTCCCCTCAGGTACTAAGGCCGTGGTGTTTGCAGAGCTGTGGCTGTTTCTCTTTAAGCCATTTTACTGGTAGTGATTTTTAACACTTGGATGGCCATGTAGAGCTTTCTGAGAGTTTTTGGTTTTGTCTTCTATTCATTATTGTTTCCTATCCAGAATATCCTAACCCCTTATCTTTCTCTCTGATTTTTAAGGAAGGGGGTTGGGGGGGAATCCAGCATCTGGGATCTGCCCCCCACCCCACCCCGCAACTGGGCTGGGGCTGCGAACGACCTCCCAGAGATAATCCAAAGAGCTGATTTAGCAAAGCCCATTCTTGACCTTGACACAAGACAAGACAAGCAAAGGGGAAGGACTTGGGAGGGCAGAGTGAAAAAAAAAGGATCCTGGGCGCTCGCTCAGATCTCACCAGGCCCCACCCCCATTCAGCAAACACCTGGCTGAGTTGGAAAACAGAACCGGCCCAATATTCCTACTGGCAGCAATTGAAGCTGTCAGCTCCTGCTTGTCACCACTTGCACTGGAAGGCCTGGGGCAGCCACAAGAGCCCTAATTAGGCAGAAATGACACTTCTACAACTGACCTGCCAGGACCTTTGGCGGACCAGTTAACATCATTAGCTAACATTTTTAAAAAGTGTGAATGTAAATGAACAGCCAGTGGCTTTCAATGGAGTTTGCCGGTGGTACCCCCCTCCCTTCTCACTCTTTCTCTTCTTGCATGAATAGCCTGCTTGTTTTCTCTGGTATTGGAGGGAGGCATGAGGAAGGAGGGGTAAGAAGGCCATCCTCTGAGCAGACAGACTATGTTAAAGCATAAACAAGCTCCTAACACCAGAGAGGCCATCTCTTCTTGCCTGTGTACGGCACCGAATATAGCCGGTCTCCAGGGCCACCAGAGCAGAGCTAGGAGACAGCAAGAGCCAAACAGGGCTGACAGATGCCAGGCCCCACTTCACAAGCAATGACCAGTGAGCTGGCTGTCCACGCTCTAAACACACTTTCTTTCAAAGTCCTTCCATGGGTCTGAGTGTGCTGTGAAGCCGGCGTCTCTGTGTACACAAGTGTAAATGTGCCCGTTCCCCGTGTGCCTGGTCCCTCACCGCAGATGCCAATACTTACACAGTGAGTCCATGTCCTACCTGCCGCTGTTATCTCCCACTTGGAGTCACACTTCACTTTGCTCTTTCCTTTGCAGCCACAGAATCCATACACGCTAACACTCTCCATCTGCAGGAGAGAAGAAGAGAGTTCGCTGTCAACACTTGGCTTTGTTCCCTTGTGGCTCCTAAGTCACACACTCAGTGCTGGCTGACACTTTGAAGGGGAGTTGAAGTTGGGAGGAGAGATGGCAGAGGTGCCCGGCTCTGGGTGCCGGCCTCCCTTGGCACCCACTACCTCCTTGTTGTGTGGCCTTGGGCGGTGTTCTTTCTTAATCCTGAGTCTCAGATGTTTTCATCTGTAAGACAGAAAATGCCTCACTGCATTAAGAAACGGGAGGATGAACGTGAGGTGAATTCGGGAAACTGCTACCTGAGTGTCAGGAGCTAGGGTTGGTCCAAGCTCCCCCAGCCAGGAATCACTGCAGCTTCTCATCCCTGACTTCTGACTTCTCTTGGTGGACAAAGTCAAAAATCAGTCCTTGTTTCCTAAGGCACATTGGACACAGCAACCAGGGTACCTTCAAGTCCCCTCTTGGCTACTCAACCCTGATTATTATTCTCGAAAGGGTACATGGATGTATGATGACCCCTACAGAACCATGGGTAGGTTAGTTATTTACTCATTCTTGTAGACTGCACACAGTAGGAGCCGGAAGCAGACCACACCCACTTCCGGGTGTTAGGAGGCCCTGGGTACACCACAGATGCATGGGTAATAAATGTAGGGTGGTATTCCAGAGAGTCCAGCTCCTAGGGCTTAGAGGATGGGGACAGGTCGTCTACAGAGCCTGGACAGGAGACTCATGCTTGTTTAGTATTAAAGATGACTAAAGTCAATCAAACAAAAGGTGTATGGTAGAAAAATGCCTGTGCCGATCCATGAGACAGAAGTAGAAAGAAACCCACCTTAGTTTGAGGGCAGAAGGAGAGAATACTTGGGACTGCTCTTAATGAAATTTAGTGGAGAGGGAAGAAGGGACGAAGGGAACCCCCTCCTTGCTGTGCAGCAGTTAGTGCTTTTAAGCTAAATACCTCAGCATATTAAGCAAATTGGGAACAGCCAGCTAGAGGATGCCATCCAAGTGAACCACATTGAGCTCAGAAAGTCCGTAGGAGGTGTCGGTTTGACCCCTTCCCATCACATGCCTGGTCCCAGCCCTGCTGCTTAGTGTAGTGGCTCCTTCCAGCTGTGGGGCTTATTGAAAGCCTCTCGCCCCTGCCTGGGTTTGGCACATTTTCTGCAGGTGCCTCCTACTGTGGCTACAATGGACTGCTTGGAGGTTTAGACTCGTCAAGAGCCACTGGGAGGAGAGGCGGGCAGTAGCCAGGGAGTTCAGTCATTGTCTTAAAGGGCCAGTGACATTGTGTGTCACTACCACAGGGCCTGAGGCTCGGGTCCCTGCTAATGAGATGAACCCTGTCTCCCCACTCAGTCTTTCTCTCTTTAATGATTTAACTTGATCGCTTTGGTTCCTTTCTGGAAAGGGAATTGCTCCATTGATCATGTAAAGTAATTGCCTGTAAAACATTGCGCTGCAGCAAGTAGTGCTTCCCTGGCTGAAAATGTCATGGCAATTGAAAAGCTCTTAGCCCAGTTTAAGAATGGGGTGGCTGAAGACACAGGGAGGGTCTTTGCTCAGAACCCCAAGTACGCCTGTGTTCCTAGAGTCTGGACATGTGACAGAGAATTTCCTTCTTGTGGCCTGCCATGATTTTTGCCTAAGATTCTGAGACAGACCAAACACATTAGGAAACAAAACTCAAACATTCTTAACCCTAAAATTGGATATAATGGGAGAAATTATTTTCCTAATGATTTACGATATTCTTTTCTTAGAATCCTTGCATTTCAAGGACACACCACAGGTGTGGCATGATTTCAGAGGGAGGAGGCAGTACCTTCACCTCAGAGATAGTAGGAGCCCCTGGTTGGGAAGGAAGACCGTATGTCCTTATGGCTTGCTGATGTTTCTTGTCACTTGGCGGCAGCAGTGACTCGCTCTGGGGATGGGGACCACACACTTGAGTAGTTTTCATAAACAGCTTTACTAAATAAGCATGTCCCTTGCTGAGAAGCAGGAACAATTCACCCAGGGTGGGGTGGCTTTGTCTAGGCTTGAACCTCCCAGCTAAATAAACAGGAGACTTGTTAGCTATGGTTTCTCTTCCCTCTGACAGGTGAAAGCCCAGGTTTGTATGTAAACAGGAGAAGGGCTTGTTTCCAACTTCACTGGCTACAAGTGCCCTCGTGATGTGTCTGTCAACAAAGCTTCAGGTGAATCCCTTTCATCACCAGCGCGGGCAGGCTCTTCTGCAGCCCAGAAGCTAAGCCAGTTGCTATGCTCATTATCATATATGTTTTAAAGGCAGAACACCTGCCGTCTTGCTGACAGTTCAGCAAATCCAAGCTGTGAGAGGGCCACTTACAAATTCAAATCTGGAAAAGGCAGATGCTGCTGAAGGCTCTGTGTTTTCCAGTTACATAGTGATCCTGCTTGAACCCAAGTCAGCGCAGAATCACAGGCTAAGGGAGGAAAGGCCTGCCAGGCCTTTGTGGGATGCAAGAGAGCATTATGAGTGGATGGACCAGAGTGTGGATGGTGAAGCCAGACTGTGCCATGAAGCCGACTTCATTTTCTCCTCGAGGGAAAGTCTGCAGTGATCTCCCTTCCTCTAGAAGTCAGAAGGCCTGACTAACCCCAGAAGGGTCCGGTTCAGTCCCTTTTTCTTTTAGTTTGATACAAACTCCAGCCTCCTTTCTCCAGGGATTTTCTTCCAGAGTTAGAGATTAGTTTAAAATATCCGACTGAAAAGGACACAGACTTACAGTTAGACAGCAGGGTGAATGACTTGTAGGGATGACTCACAGATGCTTATGACAAGCTAGCTATAGATGACACAGGGTAATGGAAGGGTAAAAGTCCTTGTCTACATTTAGAAAGCACAGTGTCATCAGTACAACAAAGGACAGACAAACCCTGATGTGGCATATGAACCTTTTCCCAGATGGGTCAAGAAAGTGTGACCTAACCCACACACCAGCGAGGGTCTAGAAAGTGTG
>JANHMN010000003.1:184017739-184049833 GCA_030674055.1 Rhabdomys pumilio
TCTAGAAAGTGTGACCTAACCCACACACCAGCGAGGGTCTAGAAAGTATGACCTAACCAACACACCAGTGGGGGTCTAGAAAGTGTGACCTAACCAACACACCAGAGGGGGTCTAGCTGGTACCAAGAAGAAAACCAATGTTGTTCTGGACATTGGACTTGAACAAGAGTATGAAAAGTTTCACCAGCACCAATGAACCTGAGCTGACCCCAGAGAGCACTCGTAAGGGGAACATGGACACAAATGTACATGCCCCCCAACACACACACACACACACACACACACACACACACATTATTTTTTGTTTCCATTTAGCAAATATTTGGTGGCGAATTTCAAAGAATTATAATTTTAGACTACATCACTCATTTTGATCACATCTCTTGCTTCTGCAGATTTGTAATTATCTCCCATAACAAAAAATAACTTTCCACTATTATTGAGTTTAATATATATTATATTATGCATATATAATATATATGACATATATTAAAATATATACTATATACTATATATATACTATATATATTTAATTGAATATATAATACTTTTCTGAAAAAAGTTTCAGTGAATTCAGAATAGCTGTATTTTCAACAAAGCAGTAAGTGATCACACACATCCTAAAACTTCTAAGTATCATTCTTCAAAAGAAAGTGATAGTTAGAATCTCTTGGCTTTACCCTAGAAACTGGTCTTTGATTTCTGCATCTCAAAAACCTTATGTTCTTGTCAGTTTAGTACAAAAAAGTGAAAATATTTACAAGCAATATTTAGGTCAGATAAATTCCAGCAAGTGCTGGCATGGATTCATGTCATAGACACAGAGAGTCACAGAGAGACATGTAGACGGACACACATACACACAGAGACAAATACACACAGAAAGATGGGGTGAGTTCTTGGTCCCCCAAACAGAAACTCTTCTGTTAAAATTCTAAAGATGGAAAACTTCTTTGGTAGGTACAGCAAGCTAAGGTTAGCTGATGCCCTTGCAAGCTCATTTTTGTGAACTTTTTAGAAGTAACATTCAGTCTCTATCCCTCAGTCAGTGTCTCTCCTTGGAGGATTAAGGGAAACATTGTTTTCTTGAGGGAACAGTCCTGATCATTCCTCCTGCTTCTCAGTTGTGATCCCGCATCCTCTGCGAACCTGCAATCCCAGGTATTGTGTTAACTTTGGAGCAGAATTTTCATCTACTGCATTACCTCAACCTCAAAAAGTACATAGAGCTCTGGCGACCATTCATTGACCTATGACTGACATATCTGGGGGGGGGAAAATGATTAAATCACTACTGAGAAATAGCCTCAAATGATTTCATTCACTATAAGTTCTAGAATTCTCCTCCCCAAAGCACAATTCTCAAAAAATAACACTTGCTCTGCATTTGTGACTAATAGTTTAGAAAAGACTAAAAAAGTCTAGAAAAGACTGCTTCCATCCCTCTCCCACCTCGTGTCTGTGTGTATGTATGTCTCTGTGTATGTGTGTGTGTCTATGTATCTGTGTCTGTGTCTCTCTGTCCCTGTGTATTAAAAAAGACAACACAAAGACAAGTCCAGCCCAAAAGATTTAACAGCAACAGTGATTACACACCCAAGACTTAAGTCCCAAACTTCTGACAACAAAATGTTTCCAATCTCCCAAGCTTTGACATTACTGATTCCTAGTCTAGCTGAGGCCTTGGCAATTAAATGATGAAAAGAGAGATAGTTTGTTGATTTTCTAATAACAAACAGATTACTCCTCTTAAACAGACTAAAGTGCGGCTTCAGGAAGGCTAAATCCCTTCAGTCGGGTTCTTAGGTTTAATTACAAGAGTCAAACAACTTATCAACTTACCTAACAGAACTGATAGATAAAGAACCCCAGGGGCTGGGAAGGCAGGGGGTGGGGGTGGGATTCAAACCTAAATTCCTTTCAACGGTACTGGAGGAACTATTTTTCAGTCTTTGCTACCACTTGATAAAACACTTAGTTGGGAGGCTGCAGTGAGCTTGGTGACTAAAGGCACCTCTTGCTCGCCTCAGACCAAGTTCATTCCCAGCACCAACACTGAGGGGCTCACAGGTGTTTGTAACCCCAGCTCCAGGGTGTCCAAGGTCTTTTTTCTGGCCTCCTCTGGCACCACCATACACAATTACAAATCAAATTAACAGAAAACAAGAAAAGCAAACACCCACCTAGCTAGTCCTCTGCACTGGAAACCTTTCTCTTTCTTTATTGCTGCCCCCTTTGTGAAAAACATACAAGATAACATTGGGTTTTTTTTTGTTTTTTTTTTTTCTCAAAATAAAAGCAATTGCCTTATTTTGCTATTTGTATTCGAGAAAAGAAGTACAAATGAGAATATCTGGCTTTGTAGGATACTTTCTCAGCATTCCTTGGCTTTATTAGACTTGCACGTATGTCACAAAATACCTTCAAGTTGCACTTAACTTCTATAAAGCTTTAAAAATTATAATCTATTTTAAAAATGGCGAAATAGGTTGTTTGAAGAATGTCTTTGGCCTGATCTTTTCCTTGTCTCTTTATGTTCTGAACTCGATGGATAATTGCCTTGCTTCTGGCTATACAGAAACTGCACATCTATTTCCTGAAAAATACCAATTAAACTGCCATCGCAGCATCTCCAGCAGTATCTGTTGGTCTTCAGTGTCAAAGGCCTCTAACAAATGGCTGGAAGGCTCTCTGAAACAGCCTCTGATGGGGTACCAACTCTCCACACTCACACTTTACCTTAAGCTTTCTGCTTTGCCAGAAAGCAAGAGAGAAATAACACATCAACTTTGTGACGTTGCACAAATGCTAAAGGTTACAATAAAAGTGATGCTTTTCCAGGAGGCTAATCACTTTCGAAGGTCACTAACGTTGTCTTAAAAAGAGGGGGGTCTCCCCTTCTAGTCTATTCGATCTAGATTTCTGAACGCAGCTAAAGAAAGGTTTTCAATAGACCAGCACAAAATCTGCCTTTTCCCTGTCTCGTGATCTCCATCAGCTTCTCTGAGTGGGGCACGACAGGGAACGTTTCTGCAGATTCTCATTTAGCCTCACAGCAATATTACGAAATTACTAGTCAGTGAGGAAACGGACTCAGAGAGGTGACGTGACGTGTGCAAGGCCACACAGTTGAAGCCTTGAGTTGATTCCAAGACTCAACACGTCTGGGCTTCCTTGCTATACCTGTTTCCTTCCATCCTTCCTGGGGGAAGTCTCTGATCTGATTCAGAGGAGTGGTTCTTTTTTTTTTTGTTTTTTTGTTTGTTTGTTTGTTTTTGTTTTTGAGACAGGGTTTCTCTGTGTAGCCCTGGCTGTCCTGGAACTCACTCTGTAGACCAGGCTGGCCTCAAACTCTGAAATCCACCTGCCTCTGCCTCCCAAGTGCTGGGATTAAAGGCGTGCGCCACCACCGCCCGGCCAGAGGACTGGTTCTTAACCTTGGCTGTTAACTTAAAATTTTAAAAATACTTCTGCATGAGCCTTATACTTAAGCATGAGTGTGATTTCAACAGGCCCAGGAAGGGCATGAGAATCAGCATTAACCAATAGTGTAATGGTGACTTTAAAAAGACAACATGCCTCTCTGGGGTGATTAAATTCTAACAGTTCTTAGATAAGTAGACTCTAGACCATCAGATCTCACAGGTGGCTCCAGTGTGACAGTCACAACAGGAACTGGTCATCAAAGAGAGCCACATGATTTACCCTGAGTGTTCCAAGAGTTCAATGAAAGCCACTCAACTGTCCATGCCAAGGAGGGGGCACCAGGACCAGCCAAGAGCTGGCATGAGGGACCCAAACCTGTGACACTGGAAAGGGTGCATGCTGGGAATGATCGGGTACTGGAGTCAGCAAAACCTGAGCTTAGACAGCATCCCCGCTCTTCAGGAACTGTGAGAACCCAATCACTTGTCTTTTGACATCCACTAGTTTGCAGACTCAGGGTTGATGTCTGTGCTGGTTGAGACCTATGAAAGGAGGAAGACCAAGGCAGCTGCTGCTGGGAATTTTATTGTTATTATGAGAGTGATAATGACTAGTGCCAGGGTACATTGGTAGATTAAAAAAAAAATGTAAAAAGCTTTTCCTGTTAGTCACCATTCCTACTTTAATCAGTTAGCATCCGATCTCAGGTGTTTACATTTGCCAGTTTGGCAATTCTACTTCTCAACCTTGGCAGCTAAGGAAGGTGAGTGTTTCTCCTCCCACCTCCCCATCCATTCTGTCTCGAGTTTCTGGGCACCTACAATCATGGTTCATCAGTTCCCTGTGAAAACGATTTTCAACACAGATGTCAAATGCAGGGAAGAAGAATTAACAAGCACTTGATAGCAGACACCGGGTAACATCTAAACAATCACTTTTGAACACTAAAAGTTGTGGCAAATAGGTTCTAACCTAAATACAGGTGTTGGACAGGACTGAGAAAAAAAATGAACAAGTATATTTGTCTTCAACCTCATCCATTTATGAAATGACTGACATGGGTTGAAGATTTCTTTCTGAAATACAAACTGAAGAGCATTCCATTTCTTCCATGAAGGGCCTCCAACTATGTGTCCATGATATTTTCTCTTGAATCGCAACTACAGGATTCAAAGGGTCTAGGAGGAAAACAGCTGTGCTGGTTCTCAATCGAGGTCAACAGAAGGCCCATGAACTCTGTGCAAGGGGTTCCCTATTCTAAACATACATCGAGCACATACCCAAGAGTAAAGGCTTGGCTGTACAGACTCACACCGAGTACATTCTCAGGAGAGTAAAAACTTGGCTGTACACATGGTCTCTTTTGTGTGTGCAAAGAACCTTAGTGAACTGTAAAGGCCCGTGGAAGCACTGCTGTGTTTACAGCTACTATTACCCATGGGGTGGCCTGGCACTCCATCATTGTTATTATTATTAAATATCCAAACGGCTAGAGAAGACAATCAATCCAGACCACTCTATGTACTGAAAGGCAAATCTCAACTCCGGTGTAGGTGTACCCATCTCAAAACTGCCCTTGCCTCACACTCTATGCAGACCCCTGGGGCATCAGTGTGATGGTGCATGCATCCTCTCTAGTGGGCACAGTCCCACCCTCACACTGTGTGCATGCGCCAAGCACTCTGACAATCCCCCCCCACCACCACCACCACCCCCAGCCTCTCCTGCTCTCTGTACCTTCTCTTCTCTCTCACTCCCAGCTCCCCGGCTTGGTATCTCTAGCCTCACACCAACTTTTTTTCCTGCTCTGATGCCGCTGAAGCATCTTGGACATTTAATCTCAGCAGAAACAGAATCACCAAGATGTTAAAACAAATTATGTGAGGTTTGTGAGCAATTTGCATATATCTGGGTAGTATACTTTGTAGTAAAATCCCCGTTGTTCCTAATATTTGTGGAAAATGAAATTAGAATACTCATGAATAGCCCTGTGACTGGAATCTGGCCGCACTACTCCACACTAACAGGCTGTAAGTAAGTCTAGAGCATAGGAAAATTTCAAATGAATTTCCCTGTCTCTGATTTCAGCATACCGATGACTCATGGTTGGGAGTGCAACTGAGATTTAACTTCAGTGCTCTGGAATAGTGTCTGACACAGAATGGACTGTCAAGACATCTTCATCAACTGAATGGCAGAAGCAGGAAGAGCAGACGCTTCCTTGACTTCACACAGATCAAGGTAAAGAGTCTCTAAGAAAACAATGGAGTCACTAAGGACCCCTTCAGGGTCATCTTTTCTCTAAGCTTTGACTTAAATACCCTTCCCTCTAACTTACTGTACTCTTTAGTCATAAAGGTAATTAACTTGAAAAAATTAGATACAAAAGACAAGATTCCTGAGGCCCCAACACCTGAGGACAGCATGATTAACCCGCTGGAACACACCCGTTCAGACCGCCGCCCACACCTGACACAGCACCGACAGTTTCCACCCCTGCCTCTGGGACTTGGACTTCCTTCTTGTTGCTCGAAGCCCATTTTGCCTGTTTCCTCTTATAGCTCCTGCCCTCCTCCTGTGTCCTCAATCCATTCCTTCTGCAGTGCCTCCCTCCTATTTCAAGAGGACTCTGTCCCCATTTCCCTCTGCGGGCATCTCGTCTCCATTCTTCAGGTTGCTAGGCTATAAAGACATCTTCTGTATCTCGTCTTCTCTTTTGTTCTGGGATTCCCAAACTTGAGGCCAGCAGGTGTATAACCCGGTGCATATGTTCCCCCAAGTCAGGCCATATATGTGTGTTACTCTTTACGACTCCTAAGAGATCTCTACACTGCTTCCATCCTGTCACCGAGGCCTAGGCATCCTTTATATTCCTTCTCATCTGACCTTTACTCTTTGACCTTTCTACATCATTCTCTACCTGGATTTACTGCTTCTTGAAGGATGGTATACTAATGCTCCGACAATTTCTCTCCAGGCTAAATGTCCACCCGTCTCTCATTTCTGAAAGGAAGGACTTATTGCTCACCTAACCCCAAAGCATTCGTCAGTTACATGTTTGTGATTTATTGTGTGCAAAGCCCATTCACTTGTCCAGTAACTTTACTGAACATCTATGAGAGAGTATACTAACATTGTAAGTGCAGTACTGAATAAGACACACAAATCCTGTCCACATAGGACATAGAGGCTGATGGGTTAGTGAGGGAAGGACCCATTACATAGTGGTCTCAGTCTAAACACTTCCAGTCTTCCGTTAAAATATTAAATGAGGGCTGGGATTATAGCTCAGCTGGTAGAACAATTGCCTGGCATGCCTGAAGACCAGGGCTCTATCTCTAGCACTGCACTAACCAGGCATGGTTGCTCATGCCTGTCATCCCAGAACTCTGGAGGTAGAGGTAGAAAGATCAGAAGTTCACGGTCACCCCTCCACTACACAGCCAGTCTGAGGCCATCCTAAGATACATAAAACCAAGTCTCAAATTAAAAAAAAAAAAAGGAAAAGAAAGTTAAATGAGGTCTAGAGATATAGTTCAGTTAGGCGCAGAGATATACACTGAGCACAGAAGAATGGAATGGGTCATCCCTAAGGGGTGAGGGCTCACATCTGTGGTCTAGGTTTTAAGTGGGCAAGGAGATCACTAGAAAGAACAGGCTGCTGGGAACAAGAATGTGAGGCATAGCTTTCCTTAAGACACAGGACTCAACCTACACATAACAGAGTGGGTGGAGGAGGTGCCTTCCACTGGAGGTAGGTGGGTATGAGGAAGGGCACACACAGGAATAAAAGCAATGGCAACATTGTGGGCTCATTTTAAACAAAGGTTCTCTAAAAACCCAGCTGTGAGCAGTTAGCTCTGCAGTGGACACGGAGATGGATGACTAAGTCTCTGCTTCCACCAACAAAGGATTTGCAGCCAGGCAAGTGTGTGATGACCCATCACACAGCAGAAAGGAAACCGTCCTCAAAGAGACACAGAAAAAAAAAAAAAAAAAAAAAAACCCGCCTGGAGAGTCCATAGCGGGAAGGAGTGGGTCTCGGTTATATAACCGTACTTACAGAATCAGGTTTTTAATTCACCTACATCCAACAATACATACATCTATAGAAACAACGGTTCCCAAATGCTTCTCCGCTCTCGAGGTTATTTTAAGTGATTGTCTAGCGGACAGAGCAGATAAGACTACATTTTCCAGATGAGCAATGGAAGCACAAATCTTTTAAGCAACCTGCTTTCTGTCGGGAACATAAAACAGGCAACAGTAAAACGACAACACCCTGTCAACCTCGGCCCACTCCTGCCCCATCCAACTATCTAGAGCACAAGAAGAAGTTCTATCATTGCGTCTGGTACCCGACTGTCACAGGAAACTGGGAGCCCTCTGCACAGACCCAAGGACCTTCTCACGGGCTGCGTTTGCATGGCCTCCACCCTGCCCTGGTCTCTTCAAAGCATCATCAGCTTTATGCCTACACTGGATTTCACGCTCAGTAATCTCCTCCAAAAGGGAGCTTTCTGAGAGAGCATCACGAGGCGTGCAGCAAGCAAGTGCGTGGGTTGGAAGGGATGCATGCCCAGGACTTCCACGGCTCAGGAAGGGCACCCTGGCTCTTGCATCCCACTCCCTCGTAACTGCAAGAGTTGAAGTAGCGGGTACCGCTCCCCAGCTTCTGCAAAATAAACTCAAACAATCGTTAAGTGTCTCCCCATCTGCAAAACTGTCAGAGGAAGAGTGACAAGCGGGGCCGAGAGAGCACTGGAAACGAAACACGGAGGAAAGACGAAGTGCAGACAGGACGACGATGGGTCCCAAACGGAAAGCTGAGGTTCCTTACACCGAGGGCAGGAAGCCTCGCGAGATCTAAGGGTCGTGATCTCGTTGCGTTGCCTAGCGACAAAAGGACGCTGACGGGCCCCCTGGCGAAACCCCGCAGTAGCCCTAAGTCTCCTACCATGGGGGACGAAGGCGGCGGCCGCAGAGGCGGGATCACTAGGGACCTGCAGAAGCTGAAGCAGCAGGCGATGGCGTACTACCAAGAGAACGACGTCCCGCGCAAGCTGGAGGAGCTGCTCAACTCCACCTTCTACCTCCAGCCTGCGGACGTCTACGGGCACCTGGTAGGGACCAGCGGCGAGCTCCCTCCTCCCTCCGGCCCACGCTGCGGCAGTGCGCTGCGTCTGCGCCTGCGCCACGGAGTCGCGCCTGCGCGCTGCTGGGCAGCGGGGTAGGGGCCACCCAACCGAACGCTGAGCAAGCGAGCTGCGCGGGGAGGATGCGGAGAGTTGACAGAGGCCCCTGGACGGGTTGGCGATCTTCTTTACTGTCCAAAGAGCTCACCTGCCGTTGGTTTTCTAAACCACAGACCTGACGTCAAACTCACCTTGCCAGCGTGCGAGGACCCAGGCTGGACCTCAGGCAGGGTCTCAAACTGGACCACGAATGCTGGGGACTTGGACGCAGCCCACCCTGGGCCCCATTCCACTGGCTCCCACTGCCCCCAGATGTCTCAGATTCCAAGCCTAAGCACCCGGGTGTGAAGACCTCACGCTCGCTGCATTAGCTGGGTACCCAGCTCCGGCCGTGACTGCTTAAATGCAGATTTCACTCGGAGGCACTTCCCTCTTGTCCTTGAGCTCTCCTAGGGCCATCCTACAGCAATCCTTTGAGTTAGCTGAGGATCTGCTGCTAAGGAGGGGAGCCCTGTACAACAGATTTGGCTTGGGGAAAGGAGTTGGGGTGCCACTTTTCGTTTATCTCTATCTCTGGAAACTCTGCAAGATTAAAACAAAAAACCAACCCCCCTTGTCTAAATAAAGAACTTGTGCCTTGGGGGTTTAAGTGATCCCCCATCCCCACCCTCACCCCTATCCCTGCACAGTGGGACGTAGGGACACTTACAAACTATTTGTAGAATGGGTGAGTGAAGATTTCAATCCCTTTGCTTCTTGCTGAAGGAACTGTTAACGTGTTGTTTAGTCCCAATTTTAAAAGGACACCTAACCCTGTCTCACAGGCACATAATGTCTCTTCCCAGTCAGTTAGGTAGCCAGGCACTGGTTTGTACAGCTCTTTTGTACTGGTTTGTACAGAACTTCCATATTTTAGTTAGGGGCGGCCCTATTTGTTTTCTATTCTTTGCTACAACATTCTGACCAAAAGCAACTTAGGAACGTGTTTATTTGACTTATATTTCCACAGAGGGAAGCCTAGGCAGGAAATGCAGCAGAAGCTATGGAAAAATGCTGCTTACTGGTTTGTTCCCCATGGATTGATCAGTCTGGTTTTTTTGAACCACCCTGGTCAACCTGTCCTGGGGTGGCACTGCCCATAGTGGGCCGAGCCCTCAGACATCAATCTTGGATCCCTTCCAAAAGACATCTGCTCTGCCACTTAAAGGGAATTGCAATTACTAAGATTCCCAAGAGGCTGTTTGAGTAACGTGGCACTGTGCATCAGATGATGGAAGGTGAGGGAATCACCGTCTTCACTATTGAAAAGCCAGGTTCCTGCCTGAGAGTGGGCAGGAATTTTTAAAATCTAAATACATCACAGTGTAGAGACCAGTGACTTCCACAACTTGTGAAGAAGGATCAAGGAGTTAGTCAGCTTGACATAGAAAGGCTTGCTAGAGAATGACACCAAGTCCTGGATTAAGACCTGAGTACCTGCTGAGATACTCTGCCCCAGCAGAGCTGTGTGGTGGTAACCCAGTTCCAGGAAGGACACTTGTGGAGGCATTTTGTAGGAAAATCCATGTGTTGATTTGTAGATAAATTCAATGTGGTTTTCTGATTTTTGCTTTTGTGTGTGTGTTTTGAAGGCAAACTACTTTTCTAAACTTGCGAAGCCTCCCTCCATATGTAAAATAGTGGGGAAAACCATTCTGGATGGACTGGGACTTCCTACTCTACAGGTGGAAATCTCCTGCATCATTCAAAATTTCCCCAAGGTATGAGGCAGTTAAAATTTGTTCTTTAGTGTGTCCTGCCCATCTCTGTACTAATTACCAAGAGTTGTCTAAGTTGAAGAAAGTTAATGTTTTGAAACTAAATTATTTGTGATGTATATATATGTACATATGTATTTATTCATAGATATTCATAAAATCTTGAATCAAACAATCAGCAATCCAGTTCCTGTGTGCTGGCCCGGAAATAATCTTAGGGAGAAGGAAATGAGACAAAAATATTCTGACATTATGGTGCAACGAGTTCTGAACATCTACATTTGGATTTATGTATTTGAGATGTGAAGAGTAACAATTTAAACCGTTTATTTAGATAATTTTAACAACTGGAAGTAGTGGTATACTCCTGTAACTCCAGCACTCCGCAGGTGGAGGCCAAGAAGATCAGTAGTCAGGCTATCCTCTGTTAATCATAGTGCGATTAGGCCAGCCTGGGCTACATGATACTCTATCTCAGGAAACCTGTTAATCATAGTGAGATTAGGCCAGCCTGGGCTACATGATACTCTATCTCAGGAAACCTTCTGTTAATCATAGTGAGATTAGGCCAGCCTGAGCTACATGATACTCTATCTCAGGAAACCTTCTATGAATCATAGTGAGTTTAAGGCCAGCCTGGACTACAAATTAAAAATAATTTAACCGTTTAATTCATGTTGACACCTACTTGTTACAAATAAAATTGTCACAGCCTCAGAGGGGGAGAATAATCATGATTAAATCGGTAGCTATTCCTTGGAGAAGTAGTGCTAGGAGAAGCTTGGCATGGGAATTTTATACCTGTATTTTAACAAGAGGGTGATTTAAAATGTTTCATGAAGTCAGGTTTCTTCAATGTTTCAATGGGTGTGCATTAGAGCCCAAAAGTATGTGTTGTTTTCCCCCTTGAAGTTGATGATGAAATACTGTTAATGTTAAGCCTAGATTAATGTAATCTCCCACCTTCTGGGAGAGGTAGAGACAATGCAGAACGTTTGTGTCCTTGTCAGTACATCTGTTCCGTGGCGATACCTACTCACTTTGAAGTCGTGGAGAATGCTTTGCCAGAGGCGTTGGACGCAGAGGAGGCAGAAAGGGACCAGGCAGTGAACACAGCTGTACAGTGGATCAATCTGTCCATCACAGAGGAGCTGTGGGGTCTGGTTCCCTCCAACCAGGCAGAGGTGGACCACAGGCTCAGGTACAGCTTCCATTTCAAAATAATAATGGCCGACTATAAACGCCTCGTTGTCTTCATGTTCCTCTGTCAAGAAAATGACCTGTGGAGCAGCGTTACTTAGGCAGACCACTTACGGTCCTGATTTACCCAAGAGGGCTGAGACTGCACGCGCATGCGCACGCTTTAAGGTCAGCGTTAAATACCAGCTGTCTTCCTTTGCTCTCCACCTTTTATTCTAAGACAAGGGAATCTACTTTAACCTGAAGCTCACCAATTCAGCTGGAATGGCTGGCCAATAAACCCCCCTCTCTCTCTCTGCCTGCCCGGTGCTAAGACAACAAGCATTCCTCTCTGTGCCTGCCTGGCCTTTTACACGGGTGCTGGACGCGGAGCTTGGATTCTTCATGTTTGCATGGCCACCCCAAGAGATTTCTATGCATAGATAGGTAAAATTGGTATGCAAATCAAACACTTAGTAATAACGGTGATTCTTTGGTATATAATTTTACCATTCATTAAAGACTAAAGCAAGTTTGCATCCTAATGAGATGTGTTTTTTACATGTAGAATTAAATCTTGGCAGGATAGCTGATACCGAAAGACACAGAGCCCCTTCAACTTCTTTCGGAGTTGATCAATATTTTTGTCTATTCATTTTGTGTGCATGAGTGTGTGTGCATGCCACAGCACACACTTGCACACTTGTGGAGGTCAGAAGACATCTTGACGGGGTGAGTTATTTTCTACCACATTGAGTTCTAGGGCTCAAACTCAGGTTTTCAGGCTGGGAGACACGTGCTTTTTCCATGCCAAGCCATTTTGCCAGCCCCAGAGTTGATCAACATTTGATTTTATAATAGTCAAAGCTGAGAATACTGCTTTGCATAAAAACACAGAATACACAGTTCAAACAGCAGAATTATGTTTATAAGCATATCAGAAATTGTTGGAAGTTTTGTCCTAATCCCACGCTAAAATTCATTTAACAACATTTTTGACTGTTAAAATCCTTTAAAACTGTATTTATTTTCATTTGTGTGTTTGAGTATATGGATGTGTATCACAGGCATGCCTGGTACCTAGGGGAACCAGAAAAAGGCATTGAATCTTCTGGAATCGGAGCAGTAGGCAGCTGTGAGCCACTTTGTTGGTCAGTGGTTGTCCACCTTCCTAAGGCTGTGACCCCCAACCATAAAATTATTTTCATTGCCAATTCATAACTGTAATTTTGGTACTGTTGCGAGTCATCTCTGTGTTTTCTGAGGGTCCTGGGTGACCCCTGTGAAAGGGTCATGAGACCCCTCTAGGGTCCTCTACAAGAGCAGGTTTTTCTCTTGCTGCCAAACCGTGTGGTCAGTCCTCTCGTTTGACAACGTTTCATGAAACTCAAGCATTCTAACAGTGCAACCCAAAGACACACTACTTCAATATCTACCTGGTGGGGAAGATAGAAAAGGTTTATGTTTTGTAGAATTAAAACATGATGTTTCAGCAAGATCAAGAAGCTTGCACATATAATAAAATACTACAATGTGCAGTGTGCAGCAGTGTCAAACCTGAGGTGCTTGGGCTGCATTCATTGGTGGTGTGTAGCAGGACTGTTGTGTGGCCTTGCAGATGGATGTTCAGACCCAAAGTCACACAGTGTAGCGTGGATGAGCAAGCAATGCTCCGGACACAGAAATTCATCGTGTGTTTGATCTGGAACTCATTTTCAGTCACGATGTGTTCAAGAACCTTTTTACTTTCACCAAATAGCTTGTAACCCCCAGCAGTCATTTATATGACCCTGTGGGGACCTGTGACCCACAGGTTAAGAAGCTGGGCCTTAGACTGCAGAGCTGGGGAGACAGAGGTCCCTGAAGTCCACTTCCCTCCTTAAAGTTTGCTACAACACTCTTCTGTGTAAGGTCATGAAGGGCCCTCTGGTCTCTGCTGCTCAGAACTTCCTGGGCTCATCAGAGAACTTTCTCAAGATAAAGATCATGTTACAAATCCAGAGACTGTCCTTTCCCTGTGTTCGCGTCTACCTTTGAGCTCTTCAGACCTTTCCCTGTGGTCACAGTGTCTGGTGGCTTACATTCTGCCCTCCAGCCGCAACCAAGTCTTCGACCTTTAGCCCTGGATTAGGGTTTGTTTTTTTTTTTTTAACTTCCAAAATCAGAGAGCAAAGTAGGGCTGAGTGAGTGTTATTCAATGCCACCCTCAGGGACGGGTTAGAATTACCTCTCCTTTGTGCAGCTGGAAGGCTTCAACACCTTTGCCCAGGCAAGGGGCAGCTGCAGCCTCTCTAGTTTTATTACTCAGCCGTGAGCAATGTCATGCTGGTTTTTGCCTCCGAGTTGGATGATGGCCTTGAGTGGGACTCCTTGAAAAGCTACTTTTTAAACAAAAATTTATTTATTTATTTATTTATTTATTTATATTTATTTATTGGTCGTCTCGAGTTTAAGTGAGATACTCTTACGTTTCTATTTTGGCCACAGCTTCTACTTCATTGCATCCTTTCTTCTCCTGGAGTTCCCCCTCCCAACCACACCCCCACCCCACCCCAAACCAAATCTATACTGATGGATGTTCTTCTGTTTCTGGAGCTTTCTTTTTCTTGATCTTGATCTCTTTTTTTCCTCCATAGAGAGGGAGATCAATGGAGATGGGGCAAGAGGGAGGAAGAGAGAGAGGAAGAGACAGGGAGAGAGGGGGAGGGAGGAAGGGTGACAGAAGGAGAGGGAGAGAGAGGGAAGGATGAAGGAAGGGAAGGAGGAAGAGACCTTTTCAAAAAGATGAGAAAGTCTGTGGGCTACAGTATTTTTAAGTCCTTACAGGAAGAATGTCAGCATCTGCCACCATGGTTGACACCTCAGCTGACTTTAGAACTCAGTCTTCTTCAGCTCTTTACAGGCTGTGTCCGCCCCCCCCCCATCACCACTATTTCTCCTCCCTTTGCTGTATATCCTAAACTCCTGTCATCCTCAAAGACCCTTCTACCTACGTGCATAAGCTTCATACTCCCCACCCTTAACCAGCCTTGGCCTGGTCCTCAAAACCCTCATTTCTATGCCCCATGTCCTTGCCCTACGATACTCCCATGTTAACAGTCAAAAGACCTAACAGAACCTTCCACCTGGTCCAGGGCCTTAGCTCCATTAATGCAGCTGCATTTACACTCAGAAGTCTCTAACTCTTGTGATATCCCATCCAATGTCCCTGACAACACCACTTCCAGTCCTAAATCTTAAAGACACTTTCTTCTCAGTCCCCCTGGATGTCCACTTCCAAGACCTTTTTGCCTTCACAAACATGGATCCTGAATACTCAGCAATCCCAGACAACTGACCTGGACCGTCCTCTCCCAGCGATCCAAAAACCGTTCCAGGCACTTGCTACAGACCTGTCTCTCCCCTTCTCCCTTCTCCCCTCCTCCTCCCACCTGCTTCGGTTTAAAGCTAACCTCCTCCTCTGCAGACATCTCAGATAGCAAATCAATATGGTCTTGCTCTTCCATTTCCAGAGTTCCAAAAGTCACCAGATCTCACCTCCCAAAGCTCAACATTCCTCGCCCCCCAAATCACCCATCTTAAATCCTCTCTCCATAATCCATAAGCACCCCACTTTAAATAACCCATCTCTGCTCTTTATCCCATGGCCAGTTTCTTCCCTAAATACTTACTCCTGATGTCCCTATACCAGGTTGCATCTGTACCTCCTCCTTCCTCCCATCCACAAACAGTTTCTTATACTTAATATGTTCTCCTTTCTTCTCCAGCCTTCTGCCTCCCTTATCTATGCAAACTTTTCCATCCTTACACTTCCAGAACATATAAATACCTTCTAGACTCAACCTTCCTGCTGCTGTCGGTCTCTCCAAAACTCTAGACAATACCAGCCATAGCTGGCCTCCCTGTCTACCCACTCTCCCCACAACCTCTCTGCTCATCTCTAAATCTAGAGAACAAACTCTGGGAATCCCTCACAATCTGTTGACTCCCCACTCACCATCTATGCCCACCAGCACCTCCCTCAAGTCCTAACTTCAAGAGGATTCCAATCTCTTCCTCCATCTTGGATTCCATCCCTCTAAACTTCTCTTATTAAAAAATCACCACTCAGTTTCTAACAGTGTTCCCTCCATCCATCCCTACTTATCTCTGCCTCTCAAGGGTCTCCAGACCCTATTACTCCTATCAAAAACCCCTCAAAGCCCTCCAACCTGATCCCTCTCATACACAAGAAGGTTCTCTAGCTCCTTCTGCCTACACTTTGTGTGTGGATGGCTGCTCCTTCCTGTCAGGAGGCCACATCAGAACGATCCCTCCATCCCCATTGTCAGGATTAACCCTCACCTTCCAGTGCCTGTTCCCTTCTGATCCCCAACCCCACGCATCTCATCTCTCTTCTCACTCTCCTACTTTTCCTTTGCCCAAATGATTGCGGAAAATCCAACACCAGTGGACTTCCCCTGAAGTCATTAGCTGTCCAGACGTTCTCGTTCTCTAACATCAAACACTGAACAAATCCTACACTCCCAATTATAAGACATAACTAAACCCAAGCCATCTCCTCTGTGACACATACACACACACTCATGGCCAGGCCCTCCCTTGGGTCAAGCTCACCCAACAAACTCTGTCCTCAACTTCTCTGATCCCTCCTTCAGTGCCTCCTGGCACTTTCCTTGTGCCTCTCTTCAAAGCCTCTCACTGTGGAGTCCTAGTTGCCATTGCGCCCCTCCCCCCCCACTACTGACCACTCGTCTTCTTGACCATTCAAGTTCTCTTCTGGGAACCAAAGCTAGGTTCTCTCAGCCTTTTCATACCAACTGCAGAGCCTGTTCCAGACAGTCCCTCTCACAGTCTGCCAAGAGCCTTCCCAATCATCCATGTTCCTGAGATATCTCAATTTCAGAACCCATCCACCTGAACACCCCAGGAAATACTATTCTGATGTAACAAAAGCTTCTCAAATTATAATCTCCCCAACACAACCAGACCCTGCTTTCAGATAACAGTTTTTCCCCAGTTAGCCTTATATAGCCAATCTAAAATTTCCTGGCTCCTCTAAAGAACTCTCAAACAGACCTCAGCTAAGGACTTCTGCCAACCAACAGCCTGTTTTCCTGCCTGTTGCCTATTCCTGAGAATGGGATCTCTCCCCCCTTTCCCTGGTCTTGGGATCAAATACCATTTATAAAACTAACAGTTTCAAATGCACATTCAAGATAAGTCGAGAAAGTTGTTAACTTCACTTCTGTCCCTAGTCTGTCTGGTCCAGCAGATTTCAAATCAACTACAGCAACCCCAGTGCCAGGCCCAGCTGTTTTCTCAAAATCTACACCTGGGTCCAGCCTCACAAACTGCACTTCCCTAGCCTCAGATGGTCCCACAGAACCTGTGCAATGACCAACAGCCTGCTCTTTCCAGCTTTGACGAACCACCCAGTTTCCTTGGGCCCCCTAACAAGGAGGCCCCAATGTCAGCAGAAAGCAGACAGAGAGAACGATGCCACTTACCCAACATCCAGCGACCCTATAATAAAACAAAAAGATGAGGATGAAGGGACTCTACACAGCTTGCCATTGTAAGCATGGCTCTGGCAAACATGGCTCTGGCAGGTCTTGCCCTTCTCTCCCCTTCCCTCTGCCTTGCTAAAACACAACAAAACAAAAACAAACAAAATGATTAGATTATATTTCTAAAGCTAGCCATCAAAGTCTATACACTTATTGGGCCACTTCCTTCTCTTGAGGCTGAGTACCAAGGTCCAACTATCAAAGTTTTGAAGTTCAGAATCAAAAGATCCCCTTGGCTCAGCTCACCTAATTAACATGCCTAATTAAAATTAAACACCTCATCCTAACACGAGGGTTTTTCTTTTATAAACCACCATTCACTTATGCGTTACATCAGTCTCCTCTCTATCCAGAGGCAGCCCTTTGCCCCATTTTGGGGCAAATAGCCCTGCCTCCTCTCACCTCTCCCCCCCTCCCCCCAGTTAGTCCTCTATCTCCTGTCTTTGTCCCTTATCCATGCCCTGTCCTCTGGTGCAAAGAGATCTCCCTTGTGCTGAGAATATGGTCTAGGGAATCCTGAGCTGATGTGGATCTCACAGGATTATTTGTAAGACTAGAGTTGTGCAAAGCTGATCTGACTCACGTTTCTATGGGGTGTTTTTATTTTCCTTTCTGTCTATGGAAGCCGTTATCTTTTTATTCAAGAATGGGGGAGTGGTGGTGAACTGTTGGGAGTTGTTTCTCTTAGGGTTTCCCCAAAGTTTTTTACATGCTCATTTTAAGTATTTTAAGTCACGCACACCTGACTCTCATCAAAAGGAAAAAGGGAGGCTGGAGAGATGGATTTGCAGTTAGGAGTTTATCCTGCTCTAGCAGAGTATCCAGACTGAGTTCCCAACACTCACACAGCCACCTATAAGCCTGGCTCCGAGAGAGTTTGGACACCTCTGGCCTTCACACACACACACACACACACACTCACACACTCACACACATACACACACACACATACACACACCACATACACACACATACATACACAAATACACATATATACACACACACATACACACACATACACACACACGCACACACACACATACACACACATACATACACACACATACATACACACACATACACACACACATACACACATACATACACGCACACACACATATACGCACACACATACACGCACACACACATATACGCACACACACATACACACACACACACACACACAAACACACACACACCTCTTTACAATACCATCTTCACTAAGGATTCTTGAATGGTTTGGCTTCTGGATGTCATTTATATAAAAAGACACTAGTAACCCTTAATCAAATTTTGTCTTCAAGTTTTATTTTGAGAATATAAAAAGAGCTCAAATAATTTCAGTGATGAACACCCTGAGAGCATTGCTTTCCAGACAAAATGAATTTTGATTCTTGAAAAAGAAAAATGGCTTTGACACCATCATTACTTTTATTAACCTTGGGAATTAAAGCTAATTTGCCCCTCATTAGCTTAAAAAAAACCATATTATTGTAACATTACCAGGGTCAGCGGTAAAACATGACATCCCATTGTAAAGGCTTACATTTCTTGCCATTCAGGATCTTCTTTGAACACAAAGTACAAGAAGATAAAGAGAGAAAAGAATTGGAAAGGAGCCAGGAGGAGCCAGTTCTCCCACCTCCACCAGTAATTCCACCACCACCTCCCCCACCTCCCTCCAAGAAGAAAGGGCAGAAGGCAGGTGAGTGGCTTGTCATCTTCTGACACCTTTAGGCATGAGGAATAAGGGGTAGGCAGTGCCCGGCCAGGTTCCATTCACCTCCCTTGGGGCTGCTATACTGAGTGGACAAGGTTTTATCCCACCCCACCACCATTTTTATTTGAGGAACAAAACAATTGTGCTCTTATTCATAGGTGAACACTTGCTGAATAAAATTCCCTAGACAGTGGCAGTGGGGGAAGGGTGGAAAGGAGGCGGGAGTGCAGAGGGTAGGAATTTGCACCTCCTTGAAAGTTTCCATGAGGTAATCAAAAAAAAAAAAAAAAAAAAAAGCCTTAGTATAGAGTCTGCTTTGACTGAGGCAAGCTCTATTTGAATATCTGTTAAACCTGAGAATCAAGAGGAAAAAAGACCAAATCCACGATTGTCCAGTTAAAGCAAGCTGTATTTTGGGGTTACCCAGGACTGGCCAGCCAGCTGCCTCAACCTAAATTGGAATTTGAGAGATCGGCCCCTTCTGGCCTCTTGAATTGCCCTTTACAGGAGAGATAAGGTGTTCACAAGGGCGAGAGAGCTGAGTGCTATACTTTGTTAGAAAGATACAAGGAAAGGGAGGGAGGAGACCATGGTAAGGATGACATCATGCAAATGGGGTCTCAAGCAGTTCACATCTGACCTAAGAAACAGGAACTGAGTCTTAGTTATAACCTTAACCTGCAAGGTACAGTGTTTCTGTCTTGGTCCCACATATCAACTAAGATATGAAGCTTTGCTTCAATCTGACCTCTGCTCCATGCTCCATACGGCAGCCCCTCCGGTCTGCTAACACTAGACCTGCCCTTAGAATCACGAGCATTTTTAATCAGTTGAATCAGAGCTAACATGACCACAGGCACAGGGGAACACCCAGCTAGAAAGTGGGTTTCACTGACTGAGACAGCACTAGGCCAGGAAGGAGCTAAGGTGATGGAAACGAGTTCCTTTACCTTATTGTCTCTGCTGCTGAGGCTCAGAGAGGGAAACACAACTGACCGAAGAGTCACAGTAGACCAGGCTTTCCCCCAGATGCTGTGGCAGGCTCGATTGAGCTGTCCTGGGGCCCCCAATGACCCTTCAGTTGGCAGTTGCCAGACTCACAAAACTGAGAGCTTAAGGGAAGAGAAGCTACCGTGGAGGCAGGGGTTTGCTCAGCACCAACCATGTGCTGGATGCTGATGTGGCTGAGGACCTGGGGTAGCTGTGGGAAAGAACAGGAGACTGGAGGCTTAGGAGGGACTCTGTTCTTGGACAAGCAGGCTGCCTGAGATCTGGCAGAGTAAAGACAGCACAGGATTCTAGGTAGACTGTTGGGCCTGGGGATTGATAGAGGTAGTAGGCAAACTCAGAACAAACCATAGCTCTCTCTGGGTTTAGAGAGAAAGACAGCAGATTGGGCACAAGTTCTCAGTGTTGGGTGCATGGGGATTACAGTGACATGTAAAAGGTTGGGGTTTGGAACTCAGACTCTAAACCAAGTTTGCATCAACTTTCTGTAACATGTTAGGTGACCAATACACTGTGGTCTCTTAACCACAACAAACCCCAGTTTACTTACAAGCACGTGTGGGAGTAGCAGTATCTACCTCACATAATAGTGGACCAAGTTTATGGCGATTGGCAGAGTCCTGGCTGAGGATGATGGATACTGCTAAATTGGCAAATCTGAAAATCCCTGAGAGCTAAGAAGGCCCAGCCCTGGCCTTCAGACTTTCCTCTGTGCTGGGTCATCCGTGAGTACTGCAGTAAAATGTGGTCTTATTCCAGTGAGATTTCTAGAAAAGAATCCTTTCTCTATGCTCTCCTCTACAGGACGGAGGGACACTCTTTTGGAGAAACCTATTTTCCCCCCAGAGCCCCCAGAACCAGTCGTCCACGGCAGCATGGCCATTGGAGCTGTGTCCCTGGCGGTAGCCAAAGCCAGCGCTACCTTGGCCAGCACTCCTCTCTACTTAACCCTTGCGTTACTGAAGCATGACCAGGTTAGTTACATCTCATCACTGCATGGAGCCAGGACCGTGGTGGTACCAGGAGCTGCCATTCTCACATGCCCTCACTTTCCCTGAGTTTCAGGAGCAGCCATCGACATTCACTATGCCTTTGCTGATGGGATCTGTACTGAGCTGTGGGAAGTCATCACCTGGGAAGCTGCAGTTAATGAAAGAAGTGATTTGTATTCCCAGTCCTGGATTAACAGCCAAACAAGTACCTGTTGACAGCTGAGACAATTTTGCTATTTGCTCTCCCTACCCCCGCCTCCATCATTGGTGAATTTTAGATCAAGGGAAAGTGAATCAAATGGTATTTTAGGGAATCAAGTAAGTAGGAAGATATCACGGACTGAACCAAAAGGAAACAGACCCCCTTAGAGGCCTGGTTTAGACAGCCTTGGTTCATGCTAGTGATTCCCAGGAGCAAGGTCTTGTTTGTGTGGAAAAGCCAGCATCTGAGGTATCAAGAGGAGGACCTTTGCTTACTTCTGGGCTGTGGCAAGTAAACACCTGCTTTCCAACAACCTGCTCTCTTAGGAAGAACTCCAGGCTAGTGGGCGGCCCAGCACCCTGGGGTGGTCAGTGCCTATGTGTGAAGTGAGTGAATGCATCCTGTGTCAAAGCTTCAGTTCTCAGGAGCGGTGCTGTCTTACATTGCCCCGCATTAGAAATAACTGTGCAAGCTTCACACTATGGTGAATGCTTTCAGAAAAAGCAGAGGAGACTCTCCCCACTGCCTCCTGCAAAGAGTGAAAATTTCCCAAGTTAGTGGAGATAGAGAAGCTTTCTAAAAGCTTTACTTGCTTTCTCTGTGAAGAAGAGCCCTCTTTAAACAAAATTATTACCTCACACTTTACAAATTTCAGGTGACTAGTTTCTATATAACACACTAGCTTTCAGATTCTGTCAGACTGCACTGTGCATAGTCAGACCGCACATAGTCAGGATCCATAGGATCCTGAGTCACTATCTGCTGTGCCGAGAGGGGCCCCAGAATGCTGTGTGTCGCCCTGCATCCTCCTCCCCCTGAGCAGCCCTCACCATCACAGCCATGCCTCCTCTTCTCAAAGATTAATTTATTCCCATTTTATACATGTGGCTGGTTTGCCTGTGTGTATGCCTGTGTACCCTGTGCTCGCAGTGCCTGAGGAGGCCAGAAGAGGAACTGGAATTATAGACCACTGTTAGCTGCAGCATCATATGGATGCTGGGAACTGAACCCATGTCCCTTCCTGCCAGCGTGCGCTACTCCTTAATTGACAGTGGATTCAAACTAACTTAGCCAGGCATCCTTGGTGAGCTATGCCAGGCATTGCACCAACGATGTCCAGCTTGGTCAAGAGACTATGATAGACTACTTAGCCAGTTTTCACCATGAAGATACCATGGCACAGCCTGTCATTCACACTTAGCCCAACAGGGGGCCCGAGATTAACATTTGTCTCTTATTGTGTAGACTGGCAGTCCTCCATAGGGAGTCCATGAGCAGTCCCAGGAAACAATGGACATAAGGGTATGGCTTTCATATTTGAAACCTAAAATTCTACAGTTGTATACCCCGGCTGTTCTGCTTACAGGGTATCGAGTTGCTTCTGGAAATTCAGAAACAAGTTAACAGAGCGATGGAGATGGTACGTCAAGGGAGGCTGTGGGGATGGCTGGCACTCACGTCAGCCTGCAGTTCAGCGTGGAATTAACCCAGTGTTGCTGTTGTCCCAAAGTGTGGCTTTGTTTGCGGTTTCCCATGCAAACCAAGTTGGTCCTAGTCTGCTCTTCTGCTGCTATGACAGACACCAGGACTAGGAAAGCAGCCTGGGAGGGGAAGGTTTATCTGGCTGCCACTTCCAGGTAACAGTCTGTCTTAGTTAGGGTTTTACTGCTGTGAACAGACACCATGACCAAGGCAACTCATAAAAATAACATTTAGTTGGGGCTGGCTTGCAGTATCATTCATTAAAGCAAGAGCATAGCAGCATCTAGGCAGGCATGGTAAGGCTGAGCTGAGAGTTCTGTGTCTTTATCTGAAGACTGCTAGCAGAATACTCACTTCAGGCAGCTAGGATGAGGGTCTTATAGCCCACAGTGACACACCTACTCCAACAGAGCCACACCTCCTAATCCTGCCACTTCCTGGGTGGAGCATATATAAACCATCACATTCCACTCCCTGACCCCCGTAGGTTTGTCCAAACATATGAATCTATGGGGGCCATACCTAAACATAGCATAATAAAAAAATATATTTAATCCAACTTCTAAAGTCCCCGTGGCCTATAGCAGTATCAACAATGTTAAAAGTCCAAAGTTCAAAATCTCTTATGAGATTCATCCAATCACTTAACTGTAATTTTCAGCAAGACAGGAAACCAGCTGGGCAAACTCCAAACTCTGTATCTCTATGGCTGATGTTAAATCAGTCTTCAGATCTCCAACTCCTTTTTCATCTTTGTTGACTGTAACAAACTTCTTTCTCCTGGGCTGTTTCCACTCTCTGTTGGCAGCTTTCCTCAGCAGATAGCTCACGGCTCTGGCATTTTGAACATCTTGGGATCTCCAAGGCAACTTCAGTGTTACAGCTTCTTGTTTCAATGTCTGGGACCCACACATGCTCTTCTGGGTTCCTCCAAAGGGCTGGTGTCACTTCTCCAGCTCTGCCCTCTGGAGCACTCTAAGCACAGGTTGATCCGCTCCACTGCTGCTGCTGTTCTTGGTGATCATCCCATTGTGCTGGCATCTCCAGTACACCGGGGTCTTCCTCTACAACTAGGCTTCACCAACAGCTGCTCACATGCTCTCTTCATGGTGCCAAGCCTCAACTCCTTTGCATGACCCCTTCAGTCCAGAGCCATCAACTGCAACTAGGGCTGTACCTTCACCAATGAATGGCCTTCCATAGCCTCTCACAGTGCCAAGCCTCAGCTACTCTTCATGACCCCTTCATGCCTTTAAAACCAGTACCACCTGGGTGACTCTTAGACATTAGCAAGTAAAATTGCAGCATGAGTTACGACCTTGCCTATTTCTGGAACACAGCTTCTTTGTGCTCTCAGAAAACACTTCCCAGAAGATTTCACCTCAGTGATGCTGGTCTCTTCTTAATCAGCACTACTTTCTTAGCTTCAGCTAACCAGCATCAATTGTCCCAGTAGTCCCTTCTATTCTGGACTCTAAAGCCAGAGCAACATGGTCAAAGCTGCTGAGTTCTGCTGCTTGCTGGAGCTGGAACATGGCCCTACCCTATTCTATTATCAACTTTGGGTTTTCCAACTCCCTCACTGCCAAAGATTGGCTGTCCTGGAACTTGTTCTGTAGATTGACCTTGAACTCAGAGATCTGCTTGGTTTTAATCTCCTGAGATTAAAGGTGTGTATCACCACACCTGGAACTAAATTTAACTGGGTAGGATCTTACCCCAAAGTCCTACTCCCTTAATTTGTTATCTCCTTGAACACAGGATTCAGCATTGTTTTACTTCCCGGTGCCCCCTTAATACTGGAATCATATATTTTATATTTTTCCTTTCTCAGCTTGCTATGCTTGTTTAAAATGCTCTTCATGAGACTTAACCAGAGAACAAAGTCAATGATGGGTGTTTCTGAGACTTCCTTTGTCAGTATAATTAATCTCAGTCTCTTCAGCTTAGTCCCAAGCAGAACTCTTTCGGACAAGAGCAAAAAGTAGCCACATTCTTCATCAAAATACCACAAAAACAGTCTCTAGGCCACATTCTGAAATTCTTCTCCACTGAAACCTCTTGGGTCAGGTCCACGCAATTCAAATCACTCTCAGTAACAAAATCTTCCATATTCCTATTAGGATGACCCATTAAGTCCCATTTAAAGAATTCCACTGCTTTCCAAATCCACATTCTTTTAAACAAAAGCATGGTCAGGCCTGTCACAGCAGTACCCTAGTCCCTAGTACCAACTTCTGAAGTCTTAGGGTTTTGCTGCTGTGAACAGACACCATGACCAAGGCAACTCATAAAAACAACATTTAGTTGGAGTTGGCATACAGGTTCAGAGATTCAGTTCAGTATCATCAAGTCAAGAGCATGACAGCATCTAGGCAGGCTTGGTGCAGGCTGTACTGAGAGTTTGTGTCTTCATGTGAAGGCTGCTAGCAGAATACTCACTTCCAGGTAGCTAGGATGAGGGTCTTACAGCCCACACCCACAGTGACACACCTACTCCAACAGGGCCATACTTTCTAATCCTGCCAGTCCCTGAGCGGGGCATATACAAGCCATCACACAATCCATCACTGAGTCAGGGCAGGATCTCACATGGGAACCTGAAACCGAAGCCATGGGGATACCGCTTACTGGCTTGGTCTAACCTGGGTGGTTCTTCAGTTGAGGGTTCCTCCATGTGACTCTGGGTTTGTGTCAAGCTGACAGCTGAAGCTTCCTGTGACCCAAGTGCTCACACTGCTTACTGGCAGTGGATCTGTCTTTCAGGGATATCGAACAGTCCCATTCTACTCTGAGACAACTGGCTCTTTGCTAAGATCATCCATTAGGATTTGCAAAGTATTTCATGACATTTGGCTCTTTCTTTTTTTTCTTTAATTTTTTTTATTGGATATTTTATTTACATTTCAGATGCCAATCCCTTTCCCCATTTCCCTTCCCCAGAAAACCCATATCCCGTGCCCTCCCCCCCCCCTTTCCATTTGGCTTTTATACAATTTTTTAAATGTTAATCAAGGGCTTTGTAAGTATGGTAATGCTCAATCAGAAGTGTAACCTAATACCCAATCTAGCTATGTAAACTATCTATGACTAGTGGAGACACGTGAACTTCTGCCTCCATGCCCCCTCTCTCTTTCTCTCTCTTTTTCTCTCTCATTACCGAGCTTCTCATCTACTTCATCTTCTTCTCTCCTTACTCCATCTTTTCCTCTCGGTGCTCCTTTCCCCTTAGCTCCTCCTACATATTACCATTCTTGTTAAAATAAAGCTTTTCTCTCAGAATACAATTAAAGCACAATTATTCCTATTTGTACCAGTGAGGTACAAGATAGTCTTAATACCCAGTCCATCCTTTTGTTGACTAGCCAGAACCTCTGCCGTCTCTCTTGACTAGAACACTTAGTTTTGAACCTGGCTTTTTCTTGACATTTGGCTCTTTTAAAAGATCAAATCCACCTTGATTTTGCTCTGAGAATATTGGGCCTGTGTAATAAATCTCACACTGGCAAGCGGTCAAGAGAGGATTTGGTCTCTACCTGCCCTAAAGGAGTATGTGCACACACCAAGGGTTCCTAGTGTGACCTTTGTATGCTTTGGTGAATGTGTGTACACACCAGGGGTTCCTAGTGTGACCTTTGACCTTTGTATTCTTTGGTAGCATGGATATGTAGGTGAGTGAGAAGGCAAAAGGAGAGGATGAACTAAAGATGCGTTTGAGTTTGAGAAATAGTTTAGGACTTTAAGAAGGGCATTACTGGAATGATCTCCACCTGTGTATTTTTGGACAATTTCATATACATATGAACGGGAGTGAAATTCATAGTGTAAAAGACCAGTCCCCTAAGAATAGCCAGCCATAGGGCCCATGGATCTGCTCTCTGCCACAGGGATATCTGAAAATACCAAGTAACACGTTTCTTTATCTTCTCTTCCCATAGCTCCAACCTCCAAAACCAGAGACCAAAAAAGGGCATAATGGGGGCAAGAGAACTCAGGTGAGTAGGCACTTGAGTAGGTCCTTTCTCCCCCTTAGTATTGTGCTTCCAAGACCAGGTCTAAGTCAACGAGAAAGACTTTGTTTCAAGAGTGCTGATAAAGAGCTCAGTCTAATATAGAGGCCTCAGTCTCCCTCTTCCTGGCTACAGGTTTCCTGGAGAGCCACCATCAGCTAGCTGAGATCTTAAGAGCACAGGCAGCCTTTAGGAGCAGCAGGACTGGATGTGACCCTATAGCTGAAAGACATGGGTGAGAGACCGTCTTTGTAAATAACAGACCAACATAGGACGGTCTAGATACTCACTGTATCACTAACAGAGGAGAAAGAAAAAGGCAATACTCACGTTCATGAAGGTCAGAGAATAGCTCAGAGGAGTCAGTTTTCTCCCCCACCACGTGGCACTCAGGTGCCAGGCTTGGTGGGGTGTACCTTCTTTATCTACTAAGTTAGCTCGCTGCACTGATTAAAAAAGTGTCACAGTTATGCTCACCTAGAGGAAAACCAAATATAAGAAAGTAGGTTTTGAACAAGAGGATTGACCGAGTTAGAGAACTACAGACATTTCCAGGGATATCCTGGTGGTTGTGGCTCAGGTTAGCCCAGTGTTCAAGGACAGAGCCAGTCAGGTAGAGTATATAGGTACACCGAAGAAAGAAAAGCCAGATGATGTTGGGGAACTGAATGCCCAGACGAGGGGTGGGTGTGGGATGGGTTTAGAAATCATCCAAAATGGAAAAAGTAGATCTGTGGAGATCCATGTTCTGTCACAGAGCTTTCCTAACAAGAACCCTAACACGCTGTGGTGACTTGCCCCATTTTCTTCTGATTTTGCAGCCTCCAATCACTGGCAAGGTGTCCCATCTTGGCTGTTTAACCGTCAACTACGACACCATAGAACAGCCACTGCTGCTTATTCAGGGAATCTGTTCGAACCTGGGGTTGGAACTGGGAGTGAACGTCCATCTTGCCATCAACTGTGCTGGGCATGAGTTGATGGATTATGTAAGTCTTCCCTCTGGAACAGCCATCTGGTTTACAGGACAGGGCTTTAAATTAGAATTTACCTGAATATTTTCTGAATGGTTGCCATCATACGTGCATAAACAAAAATGGAGTTGAGAAGGCCAAATTAAGCAACACACTATTAATTATTTTAAAGTAATATTAAAATATCATGAATATATATATATATATATATATATATATATATATATATATATATAAATTGTGCAATTAAAATGGACACATAAAATGGTTTTGAAAGCAAAAAAAGTTGGGGCCTGAGAGATGGCTCAGAAGTTAACAGCACTAACTGCTCTTCTAGAGGTCTTGAGTTCAATTCCCAGCAACCACATGGTGGCTCACAACCATCTGTAGTAGGATCTGATGCCCTCTTCTGGTGTGTCTGAAGACAGCTGCAGTGTAATCACATAAATAAAAAAATAAACAAACAAACAAACAAAAAGGAAATGCAAACTGTTCCTGCTACTCCCACCCCTCTTCCCACCCCTCCCCTACCCCCAGGCAACAGCCACAGTTCATCTCTCTACCTGGGAATCTCTGTTAGGAAATCCAGTCAGTTTCCTGTTTTACGTTCCCTTCCCATTCCCAGATCCACCCTTGCTGAGTCTTGGTTTTATAAAATGCCGACATATTGAGGCACACTAGTGCCAACTTGGTAATTAATGTCAGGTTCAGGAGACACGGCACATAGGATCTCACTTAACTGTGATTCTAACTTTCACTACAAAGAAAAAATTTGAGCAGTATAGATGAACCCTAAGTTTTGGCTGATTTCTAGAAGTTATTTTACTTCTAAAGAAACTAAGCGCACAGAGGGATGTTTAAAGTAATTTCCTATTCTTCATGTAATGATTGGTTCCTGAGCATACCATTAAGAAAAATAATTGCCTGTTTTCATCAGCAGTGTATACCAAGGACTATGAATATACTGACTGCCAGTGTTAACTAGAACGGGTATTTATTGCTTATATTCAGTAAAATGTATTAGGTTGATATCAGATAATTCTTACAATAACGTTAGTTCAAAGTCATTAGCTTTTCTTCACTGACAAGATAGGATTTTTAAGGTTTTCATTATAGAAGCTAAAACTTCTTACTGCTTTTTAATGTGAAAAAGGTAGAAATTCATTTAACTGTAGACTTCTTAGGAACCTGTTCAGTTCCAGTGGAGTCCATATATTATCTAAACAGGAGCGGTACATTAGCAAAGCCTCTCCCCCTCCCACCCCACTTCCTAGCCCACCTACCTTAAGCTCCCTGGTGCCACCCCTTATCACAAACTTGAGCACAAGCTGCTGTCTTAAAGGGCTACACTTCAACCCCATTTACTTTCATACTTAATGCCAAGAGTCTGTAGAAATCAAATGAATAGGCTTGCACCAGAACCTTCCCTTCCAGGGCAGTGTGTGTCTCTCCTGCAACACCTTCCCAGGACCACTTGATTCTCACCTTGGATATTAGTAGTATGCAAAAGCTTTGCCCAATTACACAGTTTTCGATGTTTACAGAAAGGGAAATGAGAGATGCATTGCCGCTTTGTGACAATTTGTAGATGTGGGGGATTGTCCACCTACCTGTGCAGCTGGGGGCCTGCACAACCATGTCATGAACCTAAACAGAAAGCCTTGCTCCTCACAGTCTGGGCCCGATGGTTTGTTGTACAGAAGGCTTCATCCACAGTCTGTGTGAAGAGCTCCCTGGGGCTTCAAGGACAACAATGACTTGACTTCCCCAGGATACAAACTGCATAAGTCGTGTAGTGGAACGTGCCCTGACAGAACTAGTTTATAACTCTCGGTATGAGATAGAGTGTGGATGGCAGCTCCTGAAGAGCCTGCCCCTTATCCTCCACTGCCTTCCTTACACTGCAGAGTAGAGGGAAGTATGAAGTAATGGTGGGCACACAGAAAAGCGCAGCCGAGATGGTGGAGCTCTACGTGGACCTGATCAACAAGTATCCTTTCATAATTGCCTTAATTGATCCTTTCAGGAAGGAGGTAAGCAGGGCCCACCTTTTCTGTCTCAGAACATATATTTTACACGGGATAAAGTAAGCGTTCTCACCTTCCACGTTTTATAACAAAGCAGGCTGAAAACCCCATTCTTCTGGGCCTCTGTTATAGGGAATGTGTTGTAATTGGGGCTGGGGCTGGGTTACTTTGTTTTGGCATTTATGAAAAGGCACTTACTAAGCAAATGAATAGCAGGAACACAATTACCTAGGAGCTTGCCTGTCTGTGAAATGAAACAAGCCATTCGCAAGCCCTTCAGGAGTACCTGTGTATTTACAAGCAGCCTGACTGATGGAAGCCATCCCTGCTGTGCCAGCCGGTGCTTCGATAGGTTAATCATATATCATTTTCATGTGCTTGTGGAAATAGGACTTTTATGAAGCCAGATATTTTTCAGCCTAAGGCCATTTGCTACATATGCATAAAAGTACAGCTATATTTTTAGAAGGTTTGAGATCCTGAGGCTTTGCAGTGTATTCAGATGAATGCGTCTAACAAGGGTCATCTACAGGCCACGGAAGACCTCATCCAAAAGTGTAGTTCTTGATTTTATGCATTTGAGAGCCATCTGTGTATTGAACATGCATCTGAGACAACCAATCACATCCCACATAATAGGAAAGCCAGATGGAGCTAATGTGGAATTTAGGACCTTCCCAGCTCCTTCTGTTTTTAGAATACTTCTCTCTCTTTCTCTCTCAAAAAAAAAAAAAAAAAAATACAGCAGGACTCAGGGCCTTACTGGGCCTTGTAATGACCACGCTGTCAATAGGATACTTCCCACCTGCACAGTCAGCAAATATGGGATGGCTTGAAATCTGGTCCAGTGGCTAGGATAACTCTATGTGCACGTAGGTATATGCATAAGCATACACACACATGCATGCACACAAAGACTCTCACGTGGATATATGCACATATGCACATGCACATACACACATACACACACCTGATTCCGTATGGTGGTCTCACCATCACTATCATGGTAAAGATGTTTAAGGCTCTTCTAAGCCTTTTGATTCAGGTGCTCATTTGTTTCATAGAAATAACCAAAGAATCTTCTAGCCAGCCGGCGTTTAACCACACCATGGACAAAACTGAATGGTGATACCTGGGGCTTAAATAACTCTACAGTCAGAGCGGGAATAATACTTGAGGCACTAATGCTTTTGGGTTTTGTTTAGATTTTTTCCACAAGAACTTTAGGCTCAAATCAAATTACTTGAAGCTTCTCTCCACAAAGCTTCTAATTTGTCTGACAGTGACACAGGGGTCCTTAGGGCACAGATGTCAAGGAAAATATTTTATATTTCAGAAGAAGTATGAGACTTGATTATGTGCCGCTATTCCTGTTGTTTTGTTGATGGCATTGGAAGAATTCTAATAATCAACTCTTGAATGTTTGCCCAGGACTCTGAGCAGTGGGACAGCCTCTATGCCGCTCTGGCTTCCAGGTGCTACATAATTGCAGGTGCCGCTTCTAGAAGCGTCTCTAAACTCCTAGAGTACAGAAATATAAGCACCCTGAAATTCCATGGACTGATCATAAAACACACAAACCAAACCACAATGTCTGACTTGGTGGAAATAACCCATCTTCTCAACAGTGAGTAAAATATAGATCTCTGAGACCTGTAATGGCTTGGTTATGCAAGGAGCCAAACCCACACAGTATGTCCAAGTTAATGAAAATCGAGGATTAAATCTTGAAAGCAAAGAAAGTTCAGTGATTGTGGGGGACTGAGTGCAGCTTAGGGACCGGCACCGTGATGTTCCATGGCAGCCTTAGCCCACAAGGTCAGACCCTTCACTGATGGCCACCAGGGTCAGCCTCACAGCAGGTAGGGCTTTCTGCCCCTAACAGGAAAAGCCATCTGAGCATACCCATCTCTTTGCTTTAGGCTGATAGTTTGGGGTACAGAGGAATATCAGAGATACTCAGAAGGGGTGCCCAGCCTTTACCGCCAAAGGAGAGGCCTAAAGCTTTGAATCCTGGCCTGAGAAACAGCTGGTACCCTCGCCAGGTCACCAGAGACAGTGTAGTCCTTCAGCTCAGGGAAACATCTTAGCATCATAAAGGTGAGGCACCAAGCTCCACCAGGGAGCAGAAGGTATATATATATATATATATATATATATATATATATATATATATGCATGCCTGACACACCTGGGGAAGGCCTTGTGAATGTCCCCCCACATCACGACCAGTGTGCACGCTCATGAGCATGAGGACCTGAGTTCAATTCCCAGAACCCATGTAAAAAGTCAAGTGTGGGCTTATAATCCCAGTGATGGTGCTGATGGTGTGATGGGAGCTAGATACAGGAGGATCCCTGGAGTTGCTGGCTGGTCCAGCCTGCTCAGTGAAATTCTAAGATAATAAGACACCCTATCTAAAGAAATACATAAATAGAAGTCTTCCTGAGGATCAAGACCTGAGTGTATCCTCTGGCCTCCAAATACATACATACATACATACATACACACACACACACACACACACACACACACACACACACACACACACA
>JANHMN010000003.1:184049843-184067433 GCA_030674055.1 Rhabdomys pumilio
ACACACACACACACACACACACACACACACACACACACACACACACATATATATATGAATGATATGTTCTATCAAATACACATGTGTATATGCTTACCCACACATACACACACCCCATGTGAACACACACACCACATATACACACACGTCATGTGAAGACACACAATTCATTTAATTACAGATTCATTTCCTCCACAAACGTAGGAGACTCTGTGGAAAAGTGAGCTTCCATTCTTCTACAGAGGTACAGCCCAATTAAGAACATACTTGGTAATTAGCTTGATTGAAACTTGACTGTCCCTAATGTATTCAGACACCACCCCACCCAAGGCCATTTTACTTTATGCTGGCTCAGGGGGCGTCTGGAGGTGGGAACTAGACCAGTCTCAGAGGGAATTGGTCTATCTCAATAGAAGGAAATGGCAAGAAGGTTCCATTCAGGGGAAGCAGATCTTCTGTCAGCACAGAGACCTGGAGCAGGAAGGAGGGTGGCAATCAGCATCAAGGAAGCATCTGGATGCAGGTCCCTCACAGTGAATCTGGAAGGAGTAGCTCTGTGTAGCAGCAGTGGCCGCTATCCCAGCTTTAGGGAACACGTGTCTCCACAGAAGCTGGACACATTGCCTTCTCCATTTCCTAATGAGGAACTGAGGCTTGCAGAGAGGCTAGCCTTCCTCTTGGTGATCCCAGGTTAGACTTCCCCTCCGTGATCCCCCTTGCCTGCACTTGCTCATCTTCAGTTCTAGGTTTCCAAGTCTAGACATGCACTTTGCCTTGCCAATCATTAGTCCTTCAAGTTTTGATTTAAATGAATTGTACGCTGATCGGTGTCCACACCGCCTGTGACCTGCAGCCCCTGATGCTGCTGCTTTGAATTTCCCTCACAGCAACCTCTACAGTGATGCCTGTGAAGAACTGTGTGCTTGAGGGTCCATATTCCGAATGCAGTGTAGATCCAGCACGGTCATAGCTGCCCTGTCCACCTGTGCACAGAGAGGTCATAGCTGCCCTGTCCATCTGTGCACAGAGAGGTCATAGCTGCCCTGTATGTACACTTATGCATAGTGCTGATACAGACAGACCACCCCATCAGGGTTGTGAGCTAGACAGAAGGCCAGTCTCAGACCTGGAGCAGGGCTCAGAGACAGCCTGGCAGCCAGGGGATAGGGCAGGGACCAGAAGATGGCCTGTTTACCCAAGCAAAACAGGCTAGGAGGTGCCTGTTGCAGGGTTAGTGTGGCCTGCTCTCTCAGACTGGCTACTCAGCAGGTTCCTACCTGAAAAACACAAACATTTTCACTATGGAACTCTGCCCTTTATAGACTTTGGCAAGTTTCAAGGGGGTTTGAAACCCTCAAATGTATAAAGGCCAGCAACTCTGAGATATCCAGAAAAACATTCCTTTGAGTAAATTTCCCCAGGATAAATTGAGAAAGTTGCTATGCCAGGCGTGGACTCCACACCAGATACCCGTGAAATACAATGGGTTGAGTGTCACAGCTATGACCTTATAAAGTGCTCTGCTTTGAGCACCTTCCCCCACTCTTTCGGTAGTGGTAACCTGGATCTTACATCTGATGGATCTTAAGTACAGTGAGGAATGTCTTTGTGCTTTTGTATGGCTGTTCACTTGTGAGTCAGAGGACAGCCTCAGGCATTGGTCCTCTCCTCACCTTGTTTGTCACCTCAGCTGCACTGCATAGACCAGGCTGGCTATTCTGAGAGCTAACTGGGTTTCTCCTGTCTCCTCCTTTCGAAAATACTGGGTTTACAAATGTTAGTGGCATTGCACACAGCTTTTACAGGGGCCCCAGGGAATCAAACTCAGGTCCTCATGCCTGTGCAGAAAGTGCTTTTACCCACTGAGCATCTCTCTTGCCTACCATCCCACCCCCTACTTTTAAACAGCATACAAGGTACTGAAAAAGAACTCAATAGATCTGGGGGTAATAAAAAATAACATTTTGGTGGGAATGCCCAAGTGGTCAGATAGTCAATCCATCCCCCAAAACCCTTAACTCTAGGAAATTTCTAGCTGTGATCAGAGCCCTCTACAAACATGAATTGCTTGTAAACCACACATGACTGACAGGAGCTACTCTTGCAGGCAAGAAGCTCCTCGCTGTCTTTGGAAGCACGGACTCGGAGTCCTCTGATGACAGCCTTGTCGATTTGGTAAGTGCAGAACGATGGTCAATTGCAGAATTGCCAAAACACCGCTTTTTATGATGAATTGGCATTTCAGGGAAATGCAGCCTTTGGTGGAGAAAGTCGAGTAACCTTTTGTGAAATAGACATGCTTCCTCCCAGACAGCTCCCTTTTGCAAAGCGCTAATCTTTGAACTTTTTAAAAGAGGCAAAATTGAAGTCCAGGGAAAATGATGGGTGCAATAAAATGACTGGGGGTGCACACTTACAATCTTCCTCCTAAAGCGGGTGCAAGAGGCCAGGCCATGCCCCGATGAAATCGGCGCACTCTCAGGACTGGTAAAGTGCCTGATGGGCTGACTGACTGTCAGGCATTCCATCTGTTCCCTGTCAGTCCTCAGCCTGCCAGCAAACCACTTTGCTTCCAGAAGAGAAAAGCCCCTCACAGAATCTCGAACTGCTTAAAACCAAAACTCTGCTGCTTGAAATAAGTTGTCACACCCTCTCCCACCCCCCAACCCCCACTCCAGGCTGTTGGACTTGGTGCCCGGTTTATCAAGTTGGGGGGTCTTTCTCGGGGTGAGCGGATGACCAAATACAACCGCCTTCTTGCTATAGAGGAAGAGCTCATCCAGAGTGGAGCCTGGGGTATGTGCTGCTTTTCTGCTCTGTTTCCCCGTAGCTGTGAATAAGGGAACAAAGATTGGAAGGGAGGGAATAGAAGTCCCTCGGCAGGAGGGCGGGACAATCCAAAGACTATAAATCAGCGCTGACAAGAGCAGGATAGCACTCGCCACAATGACCATTGTTGGCTTAATGGATTATCTATTTACCTGAATGGCTAAGACTCTCGCCACCCTTCTCCTGGCTGAATAGGCTGCTTGGTGGTGTTCAATAGAATTAATTGATTGGAATCTCCAAGCCTGCCTTTTGTTATGGCCCAAATTATACTTAAGGTTTCTCTGTACAGCTCTTGAAAGTTAAAGGCAGATGTGTTCCTTCTGGAAACAACTTGTTTTACTTCAAGTAAGTAGGTGGCATGTTGATTCTAACATGGTCTCACAGAGAGCTAAGGTCCCTCAAGAAAGGAACTGATGGTTTATGAGACCCAAACTTTGTATATCTGCATGGGGAGTTTCTTGTGTCCCTATTGGAGAAAAGCCTACTAAATATTCATCTTTAATTTTTAATACTACCCATTGGCCCAAAGGTGGCCATAACAAGCAGAGAGATAAAGAAACCAATGAAATTATGATGTAAGAAAGTGTCATAGGACACTATCTTAAAAAAAAACAAAACAAAACAAAACAAACAAAAACAAAACGGGGATCTTCAAGCACACCCTAAGATTCGGGGGCAGTAAAGGTGTGGTTAGAAGACGGTTTCTGGGTTGTATAAAGGCAGTCCAAAGTTAGGCCATGTTTACTGTGTGATACGATGGCTTGTCCATCCCCAGCACATCCATAGGCAACCTTATATTGCTCCAAATATCATCTCATCTTTTGTCCTGCTGACTTGTGAGGCCTTCAAAGACCTCCCCTATCTTCCAGTTCCTAAGAAAATCAGCTGCTTTGGAACATCAAAAAGAACCTGAGAGACTAGAGACCCACCCCCTTTCTAGGTACTAGCCCCCCTGGCATCCTGGAATGGATTAAGTGATTAGTGAGAATTTCTCTAAAGCTGTTAGATAAACTCCAAGAATGCCCCAAATTAGCAAAACAAATAGCTCCACTCCCACTTCTGAGGAGGCGATCTTGGCAAAATGTCAGCCACTTAAATATGGTCCTTATTTTACTTGGTTCTTCCTGGGATGGTTCCCGACTGCTGTGGTTTCCCTTAGTGTGGGTAGTTCTTATTCATGTGCAGGGCTGGCCTTTGCTAGTGTGCAGCAGATGCCTCCAGATGTCACAAGAGACAGAACAGGGCAAGTGTCAGCCTGTTCTGAGAGCTCTGCATCCTTTCTGCATGGGTCTGGTGATCTTCAGATCCTGTGACACGTAACATCAGAATCAGCACCACTGAGTCAGTATGGTAAACTTTATTTATTTATTTTTAAAAATAGGTTTCACTGAAGAACACAATTTTTCTTTCTTTCAAGAGGATGCTACTGCCACAATGGCCGAGGAAACTCTTGGGCCCCTGGACTCCATCTTCCCCACAGAGGTTGTAGAGGAATCAGCTAAAACATGAGCACCATGGGGCTGGACCCCCAGGGCACAGTTACTCTACAAGTGTGAAGTACCTCCATGGTGGTTCTGTTCTTAACTCCACCCGTATATGCAAATGAGTATAATTACCAACCTGTGCACATTTTGTATTTATTTGGTTTCACTGTCGGGTAAAATGTATATCTGGTGGTTTTGCCTGCAGTTGGTGAGCTTTAGTTCACAGTCATATTGCCATGGGTACACTAACAGTTCTCTCTCCTTCTGAAGGTCACAACCTAACTTCATTAGAGACTAATGTATTTTGATGCCAGGTCCACGCCCAGACATGCACCTTACCCCTTCATAAATCAGATCACCTCTAGAACCAAAAGACTGTTCCCCTGAGCTCTTGGACCTCTGTGCTAACCACAGATGCTTTGCCTAGCCACCCACATGCACCAAGCATCGAGAACTGCCTTGTCTGAAGTGATACTTCCATCTTAGCTTCGGACACTCGATTACCTATGTCTGAATCAATAATTCCATCTAAGCTTCCAACACTTGACTGCCTTTCCCCATCCCTCCTGACGTGTTCGTCATCCTTATATTATTTTTTTTCTTAGATCCCTTTTGAAATGAGAATGGTATTAGCTTAGTAAAAACACTTGTAAATGAATGTTCTTATCACCATTTAGTGCCCTCTTACTTATACCACAGCACCAAGAAACAAGCCCTGAGGACAAGTCTGTGTTGACAGATGCTTCTCCTCTGTGAGCCAGTACTGGGCTTTTAGCAGGGAGTTCCAGTAAACATTCAGAGACCAGTAAAGTAAGTCCTTTACTTTACCCTGATGTTATGTGCGCTGTAACAAGGGCTATCTGTAACTAAAGACTGGGTACGTTGCACTGGCCTAGCCTGCAGCACAGTTTTTTTCAGTTGGGGCTCAGTCTGTTTGAAGAGAATGGTAAGGGGAGAGAGCATCACCTCCCCACCCCCCCCCCCCCCCCCCCCCCCCCCCCCCCCCCGGGAGACCCACCGCCCCCCCCCCCAGCTGTGATTTGAGATTGACTCAGTAGCATGGCATGAGGAGCTGGCTGGTCTTGGGAAAGTGTGTCACAATATGTGACGGCCACTGTCTCTCCAGATGCCTAATGACAAACAGTGGGGCAGAGGAAACGGAAAGGAAGATTCACTTTAAAGGCAGGACCCATAAGACTAGCTGTTCACCCGGCCTTAGCGGCCTTAGCAGTGTTTCTCACACAAGTGCTACAAGTATGCCTCGGGACAGATATAACTCTAACCAATGAAGCCACAGCAAAATAACTGACCGGGTCAGCACCCTACTGCCAGCCCAGAATGCATTCTGGTCTCGGTAGCTCACCTGAGGACTGTGCTCACCAATGGGTAGGGACTTTTCTCAGAGGGCTTTCCTTATCATTCATTCATTTTTATATTCATGTATTCCCTCTCTCTCTCTCTCTCTCTCTCTCTCTCTCTCTCTCTCTCTCCCTCCCTCCCTCCACCTTCCCTTGCTCAAAAAATACATAATATTACCTATGAAGAGATGAGAAATGACTGGGACAGGAGAATGTGAGATGGACGGGAAGCTATCCCAGGGCTCGAGTCCTGATGACAAGTGGTTACCCACCCTCCACAGCACTGGAGTTGCTCACTGGTGGAAGCCATCCGTGCATGGCAGGTCTTTGCAGAAGCTCTCCCATTTAGGACTGTGGTGCAGGCTATAACTTGCCCAACAGCCCACACTGGTCTGGAAATCATGCTTATTTTCCCACATGCAGCAACCTTTTCACTGTTCATGAAGTAAGGAAGGAGTTACCTGGACAAGCCATAACGCCACCACTTAACTCAGAGCAACCCAGTCTGTTGGGTGCTGGCAGCCCTGGCGACTCCTGTCAGCAGATGTCCCAGAGCTGGAAAACTGCTAACAACTATGTATAGGACTCCTCAGACATAAAGGCTGTGAGAGTGTTACTGAAGAGAGGAGAGACACTCTCTTTTAGTAAATAGTCCAAAGGGTCTGAATGCTTCTGCTCACTGTGGCTATACAAGTGTCAGAACTAGTCAAGAGAGCTAGAGCAGAGAGATCCATACTAATCCATACTTTCAAAACAGAATTAATGTCCTGCTAGAGAAAAGAAAACATGTAGCCCCTCTCGACTTTACAGTGGCACATGAGTCAGGTACATAGGAGAGGCCTTCTGTTCTCACAGCTAGGAGCTTACCTTGGAGTTAACAGGTTACCCCAGCGAAGGGCAAAACCTTAAAGCTGAGGTGAAAAATAGAAAAACTGTAGGAAAAAGGTGAGCAAAAGTCTACATCAAATCCTTTGTGGCCACAGGGAAGGAAAGCGCATTTCCCAATGTATGAAAGGCAAAGATGCTTTCAAAAATACCAGGTACAGATAGATACCCAGTCCAGCCAGCACATCTCACCCAATGGTTAACTTCTCCTGGCAGTAAGGCTGCTTTGAAACCACGTTACAATGTCCTTACATGTGATGACGTAACATGGAACGGTGGTGCACCTGTTTTCACTGTCTTGGAAGTGTATGTGACACAGCAGCAACCTGGTGACAGACTAAAGGAGCATGGAAGAGCTGCTCAGTGATGTCTCTCACACTGCACCTCCACTGGAAGAAGAGGCAAGGCTGGCTCAGTGTGCAGCTGGGAAGGTAGCTGAGGGGCAAAAGGCTTAACAGAATCCCATGCACATCATAGGAAACAAGAAAACAAAGAAACAAGGTGTCCCTCTAGGCTGGAGAACTTCAGCATGTCAGTAGCCACAGCTGACCCTTAATAAGAAAATGTCATGTGTCTCTTTTAATGTGTTGGGTTGGGGAGAATTCAAATCACAGCATAATAGAACCCATCTAAATGAATTAACCCGCCAGAAGTTAGCATATTGTCCAGCAGTCTTATTCAGTCAGGGAAGCACACAATTGAAAAAAAAAATCACTTTTTAATTCCCAATGAGTAAACCGACAGGGATATAAAACCGGCACTGACAGACAGGAAATAGTCGAGCCCAGTGAACCAACAGAAAGAGAATTTTCACCTAGCCGAGGAAGTGTCCTCACCTGCCTTCCCACCTCCCCAGGCCCACACTAGTAGCACACGTGCAAAAATACAATAGGATACAACTACTGCAATTGTTACTATCATTTTCTTTTGCCCTCAGGTGCAGAGCACCTGACAGCTACATGCCGAGTCATGCTAACAAAACTAAGCCTTTCGATTTCCTTAATAGTAAAATTACCATTACTGAATCATTATCATAAAAAGTGCACTCAAATACATTACCACTTATTTTAAATAAACACCAATTTTGAAACAATCAGCTTTGAAAACCTGCATAAGTTTTTTTTTTTTTAAATCCCTGATTACATTTCTATTTATTCACCATGGTAGTCTGAAACATTGTATTCTTAGAAACTACCACTTAATTTCTTCTAAAAAAATAAAACAAAACAAAACAAGAAAAGACCCATGTAGTATAGATCCGAAGTGAAGGAAGAAAAACAATGTGTGCTTGTCACTTATCTTCACTGTGCATGAGAGCTGGCGTAAAATATGGTACTTGTGCCACGTGAATGTGTGGGAAAACACAGTTAACTCATGGAACAGAACATGTAGCTTACCGAGGCATCCCTGTTAAATTCAAGGTTTGAGCATATGCCTAAGCCAATTCTCTGTTGAGGCCGCCAGGACATCACCCCTGAAGGACTCTGTAAGCCTTGAACACAGGGTCATGTTTTTCCACACAATATTCAACTGTGCTCAACTCAGACATTAGAGACCATGAGATGCCACCTCCTGAGCTCAGAGATGGATGGTTTCATGTAACCCTACAAAATGGAGACGCTACAGGGACCCACTAACGTCCACACTTTCCTGTCAGACCAGACCCCTAACAGAGACTCTTCCAGGCCTTCTTTTCTTTATATAGAGTCTTGCTATGTGACCAAAACTGAAGCTCAAGTGATCTTCTTGCCTTCGCCTCTCAGGTGCTAGGGCTTGAATTAAAGGGTGCCTTTAAGATAATTGTTAAGTTTGGTGGTCTCTGTTTATCCAGTTACCAGCAACCACCTTGAATTTTCCCATGAATAATTTGATGAGTGGTAAATTTTCTTTCCCTGTAAAGACACCAACGTCTGAGTTCCGCCACCGTCTCAGGGAAGTCATACTTCATCTAGAAACCAGAAAGAACCCTCACCCCTGTAACAATTAAAAACTATTCAGAAGATGCATTTTGCTAAACAGCTTACTTAAGGTTTATAATTGCTACTTACAAATTGATACCAGCAAAGAAGTGTGTGGCCAGAACAAAGGAATGTCCAACAGTTCCTGACAGTATATGCAGATGAACCACGTGCTCACTGAGAAGGCCCCGCAAACACACCAGCCTCTGGTTTCAGATCAGCAGATGGAACTGTCCGTCTCTCCCGTTTTTCCACCGCTGTCTTCTTTGTGTTCTGGTTGCATTTCTCCCCCCTCCTCCTTGCATTGAGTTGGGTCTTTTTCAGCAGCCTGGTCTTTGGTTTGGGGTTCATGTGTGGGAACAGGATCTAAAACTACAACTGGCTCAGCTTGGTTTTCACTGCCCACACATTTTCTCCCGTATTCACCTTTACTGGGAGGCCTGTGAGAAGATAAATTAGATAGAAAAACAACTAAGCAGAAGAAAAAAAAAACATTTTGACTTTCAGGTTCCCGGATTCGGGAAAAATAACAACAGAAACAGTTCTAAGTCTAACCGACATGCAAAGTGCATAGTCTTTAGGATGTCAGCCATTTAAAAAAGAAAGAATGAAAGAAAGCAAGCAGCAGATATCCGATTACGTAATAGGAGCAGAAGGCCAGGAGAAAGAAGGCAGACAGAGCCGAAGCGATTAACTACGGAAGTAAACACCAACTGTACCTACCTGCTTAATTGCTTGCTCCTCTAGAAAGTGCACAGCCCCTGGCTCCACGCTGCAATCCCAAACACTGCCCACGCTGCCTTTGTCCCACCAGCCTCCGTTAGCTACAAGGAGCCAGCCCAGGCCCCCACTCCCTCTTGCCCCCAGTACAGCTGTTTGCAGCTTAGCTGTGAAGAGGCTGCGTGGAGAGGATTGGGGATCATCCTGGCTCAGTGATGGACAGATGAGAGTGGCAACCAGCTGTGCCCACCACAGCCATTACCACCCAGGAGAGAGATCTGACCTTAGGAGGTGGGCGGAGGACAGGGTTGAGGAGAGCACTTGGGGAATGGGAACGGACACCAAGTATCTAGAAACTTCCCTAACCAGGAGAATGTAGTTCTTGAGAAGTTTCTCTTAGAATTTTGTAAGTGGTTTTCTTTCCCTCAGAAGTTGCCTCCCTTCTGATGCAAGAAGCTATTGTTTTTCATGCCAGGCAGGCAACGAAGTTTCCTTGTGAGAACAGAGGTATTCTTCAAACATACTCTTGCCATGTGTCGGGCTGTGGGCACTGAGTCCTCTCAGAAGTAATGGTAAGCACCCACCCTGGGAAGGTTTCAGCTGCTGGGCTTACCTAGAGGGAATGCAGCAGCTATGGTAGTCAAGGCTCTCAAGACTATTCTGATCTTCCCAGCTAATGGCCAATTCCAGGATGAGACATTCACCCCAGAGAACCAACTATTAACCGTGAACCAGGACATGGCAGGCCCACCTGATATGTGACGGGGAGCTACTGCTTAGTGTCTGCTCACTGATCTACCTTCCCCAGCCTTTGCCAGGTACTGATTTCCAATGGCCTGACCTTCTTGAGCAGGTCAGAACATCTCATCCCTCTTACATGCAGTGTTTTTCCTTTTCTGAACCCAGCACAGTTAATTAGATGTTTGTCTGTCTCTCTGATAACATATGGATGGAGCAGGGACTGTTGAGTTTTGTCTAAGACTCCAGCCCTAGCACCCAGGGAGGTCATGTATAAAGTAAGCAAATGAACAAATACATAGCAGACTAGAGAAGACCCAGAGTAAGAATAGAGTTTGAGGTCTCATCTATACGTGGAAACAGAACAAGCCATGTATTATAGAAAGTGTCCTGCATGACCTGCTCACAAGGCACAAAAGCCTGAACCAGAAAACCTCAGTTATAACTACAAGCTCTAACCAAATGCCTACAAAGACATCTCTGTCTGGCAGGTCATATTAAAGACACAAGAGAGCGGCTGAAGGAAGGAGATCCTTAGGAATGGACATGACAGAAAGCATGATGTCGCTGTCCATCTTAGCCAATGAAACATTTCTCAAAACACCCACTACTGTGTCATAGAGGTGTGTTGGGGTGTCATTTCCTTTGTGGTACCCGTTTCCACCTTCTGTGATCCAGGCAACATCCTACAGCTTATCAGCAAAGCAGAGCCACCTAAAAGAGCTGTAAACAGAATTAGACTCTGAGCAACAGAGGATACTGTGTGAGTCGGCCATCTCAATGCATGAAGCTAGGTGTTCGGGCAGCTGAAAGGCAAGCTGGCTGTAAACTGGCAGAGACTGAGGACAGACTAGAGATGCATCTTTCTATGACAAAGGCCCATCAGGCTGATGCACCCGCCCCACAGGATAAGCCAGGCCCTACCACAGGGCCTACCACATGCATCTGAGCTGGGAAGCGGGCAAGCTGGAGGAAAAGCTGAGAGGAACTGCAGAACTGATCCACAGGCCAGCCACTGCTCCATGCCCTTCATACGCTATCTCAGAAGAAAACGCTACTAAAATATTATCTCACGTCTGACTGGCACATTTCTCTCATGGCCAACAAGAACCTGGAAACAAGCATATGGGGAGTCCCAGGAGGTGAAATTGCAGTTTAGCTCAGGCTTCAGTGAAAGCCACATGGAAAAGTCTGCAGGTCAGCTCCAGTTAGCTTCACTAGCTTGCTTGTGAGCCCCGCTGCTGTCGCCAGCCAACATGTCGGAAACATGCAAAGCGGTGAATCTCACTCTACCGTTTGGAGTGAGCGACTGCCATCAGTCCATACCAACCTCTGTTGCTCCCATGGACTACTGTGGGCGTTTTCGTGGCCCCGTGTATCTGCAGGCGAAGTGTGGTTAACATCTCCTAGCAAAAGCTGTCTTCGTCAGCAGGGAATTAGAGCCTTCCAGGAACTGCTCTCAGCATCCTGTGGCAGCAACACACAGGCTGACCCATCTGAAAACTTAAAAACCTTGGACTGTCTATCTGTCCTCAAGCAAGCCACTCATCTGCAGACTAACCTGAGAACTTGCTGGAAAGGCTAACTTGAGAATCTCAGTTGCCTCCACTGAACTAGGCACAGTAGAGACCAGGCAGGCACTCCCTTGGAACCCCAGGGCAAGACAGAAAGGAATGAGTAGCCATCTATCCAAACTGCCCTTTTGTAGATGGGGACAGTTGTATGTGCAGAGGGGAACAGCCTGGCCTAAGAGCATGCTGCCCCTGAGTGGCAGAGCCAGTGCAGGAGTCTGAGCTGCCTCCTCTTTAGATTGAGCTATTTTCTAAGTGTAACACTGGTGCCACAGGGTAATCTGTGGACATTTTTACTAGTTTATTTCCATTGTTTCCATCTGCAACTTTCAGACGAACTCTTTGTCTTTCAGAGGACAATGCTCAATGCTCAAGCTTCCTGGTTTGATATCACTAGGTCCTTTCCTGGTTCCCTAAGGAGCTTCACAAAGCTCCCTTTAGAACCAGAAGCCTTCATCCTGGGCTACATCCCATCTTTATCTCCATAATGTCATTGATGGTAAACTTGACAGGAGACAAGCCTCAGAGTATGCCTGCAGAGCAATTATTTAGACTAAGTTAATTAATGTGGGAAGACCCACCTTGTATGTGGGAGGCACCATTCCCTAGGCTTGAACAGTGGAAAGAGCTAACTTGTTACATTCATTGTCCTCTGATTACTCACTATGAATACAGTGTGCACAGCTGCCTTGACCAGATGTTCCCTGCCACAATGGACTAATGCACCATGACACTGTCAGCCCAAATTAACCCTTTCTCTCTTAAGATGCCTTTGTCAGAGTGTTTTTTATCATAGCAACAGAAAAGGCAACTAATACATTTCCAATCCCATGTCCTTCGAGGACAGTACTGCCCTAGGCTGCTGTTCAAGGAAGCCATGTGAGTCTAGAGGTTTGAACCCAACGAAAGCTCAAGCAGTAGTACCACTAGGGCCTGGTCCATCCACCTCCTTCTTCGATGCAGCATTTAAGGTCAGTGACTGAAAGTAAGCAATGAAAGTTCATACTCATAAAAGAGCCACGGCAGCCTTTCTCCTGATAACAGCATAATCTATAAAGCAGAATTGCTGAGTCACAGAGAGAGAGAGGAAGGCTATGTGAGTGGGCCGGTCCCTCCCTGTCAGGTGTAGACTCCAGGAGAGCAAGTGAAACGATCCATCACCTACCAACATAGAACCTGCATCAGTAGTCTCGGGGCCCAAACTGCAGAATCTTGTAGCTATCCATGCTCCATTATAATTGATCTTCTTCATGGATCATTCTGGGTCATGTGCTCAACAGTTCTTTCAAAGCACTCCCTCCCAAAGTAAGCCAATTAAAAGCTAGAATTCAAGATCTTAATCTGCAACTCTATTGCAACTGACAGCTACTTTTCCCCAACTGCAGGAGACCCAGAACAAGGGTCTCTGGTAGGTGCACCTCCCTTGATGGTAAAAGAAAGACCTGACTCCAAAGATGAATTGGTGTAAGAAGAATCAGAAGTGTTGCAGTTTCACCAAAGCTGAGCTTGGTAAAGGGATTCGTTTATTACTCAGACTGTGTCACAGGGGACAGAAGCAAAGCATTCTGTGTCATTCCCCCCCACCCAAAAAAAAAAAAAAAAACCCATCATTGTTTGCATTCAATGAAATTCCTTTCAAAATCAACTTTCCACATCTCAATTATATTCAACAACATTCTAGCTAACATTTCGGCTGCAATTCAAATTAACTAATGCCCCAAAGAGCCCCTAATCGACACGGTTCTGAGCTCAATTGAATACAATCAAAGCTCAGGAAATGAAGGGGGGAATGCTTATTTCATGCAAATTCTGAATATCGCTCGAGCTTAATTTTACTGATAATATAAAGGTGGGACATTTTGAACATTACAGAGAATGAAACCTTTAAGCGGTGAGAGTTATTTTATAAAATGCTACCTCTGAAAAGCTGATTGCCAAACAGTATAAAAACGGTTTGAGGCATAAATGCCAAGTTCATTTCTATTTCACTTCTGAGGTAACTATCTTTCAAATCGCAACAGCTGGACTATTTAACACAATCTGGTGAATCACAGTGTAGCGCTTCTCTGGTCTCCCAGTGGGACGTCTGCATTAGTCTGTGGCAGCCATCCAACAAATGACGTACGGCGGCCGCTCTGACCTCTGTTTCATTTACAATAAAAATGGATAAAACCACAATCGTATTTGCCACCTTCAAGGATGGAAAATGGAAAGATTTAAATTTGTCTTTATAAAGTAGTTTTCTGGGAAAACTCCAAAGAGGAAGTCAGTTTCTATTTCCCTAGTGTAAAAATGAATCTTGCTTCCCCCTCCAGTCCCTGCAGCGAGCAGACTGGTGAAGGGAACTGGCCTCACTAAAGCTGATATTCATTGTTTCTTTCAGAAACTCTTGATTTTCTTTTTTACAGAGCTTTTCATGCGCCAGTCTAAAACTTCAAAAACATCGCATTCCAAACATAAGCTGAGAATTTCTACTCACTATCAAGTCTCATACTTGTGTGACTGGGGGTAGAACACAGCTCAGCAGCTTTGTGTACATTTTAAAAACTGTATTTTATCCAAAGAACTGTACCGGTCCGTCAGTCTGACTCTGCTTTTATATGTGGTAAGACGGACTTAAAGTACAGAAAGTATCCCGTACGTCCGGATTAGCCAGAGTCCCTTTTGTCACAGGTAACAATAGCTGAGGAAAGACCCTGCACCCACATTCAGCAAAATTTCCTTTAGGTTTTTAGCTGCCATGCCATTTACATTAGAGACCATGGTGGTCCCTTCAAGGCTGTACCAGCTTGTTTCTTCCACTTCAGACTGAAGACAATTTATAGATTCTGTCCTGAGCAGCCTCCACGTAGGCAACATATAAACTCACTAGAAAACTCTTATGACAGTTTCTTTTTGGGTGCTGGGTTGGCTTTTTACTTTTTATATTCTCTCTCTCTCTTTCCATATATACATATGTGTGTATACATATATATGTATATATAGTTTTGTATAGATTTTATTCTCTATGAAAATTAATTTAGACCCCAGGTCTTTAAAAACTGAGTGCCATTTACAAGAAATATGTTAAAAGACATACAATCTGCCACACAAGTTTCTAGAGTTAACACTGGTTCCTTTAAAATCAGCCGTGGACAACATGTATTTTCATAGATATATATTTTAAAGTTTCCTTTCAATTTACTATATTTTATACATCAAACTTTTAAGACAGGAGTCACAGGAATTCAGCTTGTCACCCTTTGTATATTTCCATGACAAGATAAAGTATATTTCAAATGAAATGTGTTTTATCTGGTTTAAGAAGTTCGATTGGTTTATCTCAGGATCTGAAATTGCTTTTCCAATCTTGGAAGTTACTTTCCTTTCCATTAAAACAAAACAAAACTTCACTCTACCTCATGAAACACAAATAAAAGGAAACATAAATACTGCTAAGAAATGTTTTTTTTTTTTTTTTAAAAAAAAAAAAAAACCTACAAGTACCAAAGGCAATTTGCAGAAATGATACATTTTAGACAAAGTCCTATAAAATCTGAGCCCTTGTAACTGAAAGCAAACATTAAGAGGCAATTAATTCTTCAAGAGAATGGAGAATTACTCGGTAGCCCTTTAACAGTAATTTTGAGATTTACTCAACGGTATTTTACCAGTCATTTTTTTTCACTAGGTGTAATACATCCTGAACAATTAATCTGGAAGAAGTTGCTGTCTGTACAGCCCCTCGGAACACAGAGACAATACTGACTGCTGAGCTTTCCGGCAGTCCACAGGATAACTCCTTGGGAGGGAGAAGAAAAGACCAAGTGAGGGGAGCTCAGCTTCCAGAGCATCCAGTTGTTCGGCTAATTTTGTTGTTAAAACTTAATTGTCCATGTACCAGCACACACGGGGCTCCATTGTGGTCCTGCTCGGTGGAACAGAGCCGTTTCCTGCAGTGTCCGTACACAATTCAGCAGTGCTAAGATTACAGCTGAGCGCCCAGCAAATCCTTTAATTGTATAAGAGCATCAGATTAAGCAGGAACGTCCATGCAGCTCACTCTGCTAGTAGACTCTTCTCAGAAATAAATGTTTACTAAGTACGGGAAGCTGCCCTTCTCCCCAATACATACTCCTCAATGCAGAGCGTGCGCGCTCTCACACACACACACACACACACACACACACACACACACACACCCTTGCACACATATACAACCCAGAAAGAAAAAGGAAAAGGAAGTGATGAGGAAATGGAGGACAGAAAGTAACCAGAAGAAAGCACACTCCTTTCACCACAGGGACCGGAAACTTCCTAGCCTCCATTTGGATAAAAGGTTGACCCAAGCCTTTCTGAAGAGATGGTTACTAGGCCAACAAAACAAATGCGTATCCTATGGAGACCAATGGCTAGAGAGAAAGATTTTGTGCAAAGTTAATACAAAAGTAAGTTTAAGAATAGAAGTTTCGATTTGTGGATCTGTTTCAAAACCTCAGTCTCTCTCTCTCTCTCTCTCTCTCTCTCTCTCTCTCTCTCTCTCTTTTTCTCTCTCTCTCCAACTGAGGGAACCAGTATTTTTCCATTTCATTTTCAACATTAGATTCACACTAGAATAAATAAAATTGAAGAGGTGAGTCAAGGGGTCAAACAATAATTTAAAAACTCAATCCTATTTTTAATTAAAAAACTTGAAAGGCATTTAGATTTCCTTTTCCTGTCACAGAAAGGTTTGACTGGTCACACCAACCAAGATACATCTAAAATTTCTCTTTTATCAGCTACCCTCTCCTATTCAAAAGATGGCTCAGACAAAATGAACTCTTGCTAGAATAAATCTGCATGGGGCCAAATGTTACAGGTATTTAGAGATTCCACAGATCTAGAAATTAAATGTAAATTAAAAATTAAAAAAAAATGGCTTCAATAGAAAGGAACACTTTTCTATTGAAAGCGAAGTCCTGTAATTGCTACATGGGTTTGTGGTTTTCTCCTTTTTAATTCTCCAAGGGCACAAAGTGACCTATGTTGAACCCCCTGCCTCCCCCCCAAAAATTAAAAAAGCAAGCTAACTGCCTGCCTGGTACTTCAAAGGGATATTTAAAAGAACTTGAAGCTTCCACTCTTAGGTTTCCAAGAGCAGAGTGCATTAGAAATGTGTCGGGTGGAAATGACCAAGAGAAGAAGGGCACTCTGGGAAATTGCTGCCTCTCGCTCCACTGTGGACTGAGTCCCTTCACAGGTTCTTATCCTCAGTGCAAAGTTTCGGATGAAAAGTCACGGTAGGGGTTGACCGCCATTTACTGTAACTCAGTGGAGGATGTTCACCCTCTGGAAAGTAATTAGTGGAAACCATGAGCAAATCTCATTTCAAACCAGCAGAGCCACTTCCAGACGAGGCTGAAGAGGAAGCAAAATGGAGCCAACGGAAGATCCGCACAGCTCTGCTTCATTTGTGGGACAGCTCAGCTTGTCCTCCACGCAGAAGACCCACTTGTCCCTCCCCTTCACTACCACAACAAATAACATCACACAGCAGGTTGCCTTCAGATTATCACAGTGTGTTACCATTTTCTAACTAATGCCCCTTTCTGGCCCCCTGCTCAGAGTCAGACATATTCAACGTAAAATATATTTGACTTAAAAGAATTAAGTACTCCCAGCAAGTTTGAAACACCTAGAACAGCAAGTAAGTAAGTGAATGAATAAATAAATAAACATAAACAAATAAAAATGTGTAAAGGAGGGTTGGGGAAATGGCTCAGTAGGTAAACGTTTACTGTGCAAGCATGAGGACCCCGGTTCAAATCCTTAGACTCCAGTAGGAGGCTGTAGGTATTGTATGTGCCTGTGACTCAGCACTAGAGAGCAGAGACAGGAGGAACTCCAGGACCTTGCTGGCCAGGTAGCCTAGTCAACATGGTGAACTTCTGATTCAGTGAGAGATCTTAAAAGTAATATGGTGGAGAATGATAGAAGATATTCAGTATCCTTCTGTGGCCTCTGCAGGCACATGTACCAACACACACACACACACACACACACACACACACACACACACACACACA
>JANHMN010000003.1:184067443-184099241 GCA_030674055.1 Rhabdomys pumilio
ACACACACACACACACACACACACACACACACACACACACACACACACACGGGGGTGTGGGGGGGCTAATATTGAAGACTAAATGTGACAGACCAATTTCCTCTCTGCCTTTCCCTACCTGTGACTGCACCAAGCGCAGTCTACTAGGGTTTGAAAGACATGAGCTTTGGAGAAAGAGTTTAAAGAGTTTGAAGTTATCCGACCCAACTCTCCATCAGAGGCATAATTCTGGGCCATTTCATTTAGTTTACTGAGCCTTCACTTTCTCCTGTACAAAACAGGAGCGATGTCCAAGCTGTAGGTTTGGGATGACTAAAAAGAACACATAAAAATAGCTGGCTTAATGAATGTTGGTGAGACACAGTATCAGTGACTAAACACCATGGAAGGAGATCCCAGAATCCTCAGTCCCCCACTGGAAAATGGATTCAGTACCCACAGTCCCCGCCTGACCACACATACATCCTGCCAGCTAAGGTGTGGGTACCTTGCTCTTCGTATGCACTATTCTAGTGTGAAGATCTCCTGATGAAGAGGAAATATTTATGTAGGTACACATGACGGAGTGCTGTGGGCTTTCCCCCAGTGTTTCTCCATCTCCACACATATCCATCAAGAACGTGGAATTTAGACATTGTGTTGAGAACAGAGTTGAAATGTCTGGGAACCCTGCACCAGGATTCAGATGGATGACATGGCCACCCAAATAGTATTCTGGGATCTCATATTTACTGTTCAGCTTATGCTCCCATTTCTGAAATACTGACCGATCGCTCACCTTTCATTGTCCATGTCCCACGGGATGAGGACCCCAGGTGGTGAATAAAGGCCACAGCCTAACTGTAGAGCACAGTGCTCTCCTGGACATGTGCATGCCATGGCCAGTGTACAGGTGATGGTTATTTAAAAAGCCTGATCCAATTTTCCAAAGCCTAAGTTTTGTGAGCATACGTTAAATACATAGTGGTAATTAAAATGGACTTTTTTTGTTGTTGTTGATGCAACTGATACTAATTCTCTTACTGGACCAGTAGAGGGTCTCTGAGGCAGTGCCCACTTCTTACCTTCTTTCTCTAACAGGAAATAAACAGCCAGAAAGGGTTGCCAGTTCCTTCTGTGGCCAGGTATCTCTAACTCAAGTGGATCTAAATGCATCTGAGGCAGTAGTAATGGAGCTGGATTGAATAGATGGCCCTGAGAGTGTTATCAGTTAAAGAGAAATCATTTTCATTTGGACGTGTAAGTTCAGAAGAAGTGTTCAAAACACCCATTACTGTTTACCTTTGGGTTTGTATATCAGGGTAAATCTGTAACGTATTATAGAGCCCGTCATGGCTAGAAAACAGGTATGTGCATGGAGTAATGTTGTTTGTTAGGGATTACTGAGGTCTTGGAGACGGAGAAGATTCAGGGGGGCATGTCTAATACGCTGGCTTCAAGTTTAATTTAGAAGGAACAAAAACAAAGAAGTTACATGGCTCGACCAATGTTTCCTGCCCATCCAATGACCGAAGCTACAAACTTAGTTTCCAGGTTCACTTTTGTCCTTTATCATCTATTATCCCAGTGGTATCATTTTAATATAAGATAGGAAGGAATTATATATTCCATAAGTCAGCTAATCTACAAAAGAGGTGTCACTACATTTGACTTAGAAAAAGGAAACTTTTGTCATAGATTGTCACTTGCCAAAATCATAATGATAGTGGCCAGTAAGGAATAGGTAGATGGAAGGTCCTTGGGACCCTTGCCTGGTTGACAGAGAGCTCAGGTCTCAGAAATGCCAGGGCGTTCTCTGCCACCACAGAAGGGTGTGGGAAAGAACTGGGTTGGAAAAGTAACCTTTGTTTATTCCTTATCTTAATCTCTGCTGTTTGCAGGCTTAAACTGCACAAGGGCAGAAACACACCTGGCAGTTTTTTTGACTTTACCATACTTGGTTAGCCTGTTTTTAGGAACCATATATAGGAACCATTCTGAAAGTGAGAATCTAGTTTTTTTGTTTTTTTGGTTTTTTTTTTTTTGACAAAATTCTACAATGTACTGAATATCCCACCTGCTGATTCCCTTGAGTCAAGGAAGCTCACTCCATCTTTGCTGTGTGAGATGAATCTAGACCAGCAGAAAGGAGCATAGGAGTAGAAACCAGGCAGACACTGAATTACCTCCTTTCTGAATATAAAGGGACAGTTCTTTATACAACCCCAGTTACAGATAACAGAAGCAGATAGAAAACACCCATCAGAAACAACAAGAGTTTCTTTTTTTAACACTTATCATTAAAAATAGAAGCAGAATAAATTAGAATCTCTTCCCCCAAGACCTTTTTTCTTTTTTCCCCTTAAGCCCCTCAATCATATAGGCTAGTGTCATTCATTTCAAAGAATCCTTGCATTAAAGATTGAAACTAACGCCTACTTTCTTGATAGGTACCCAGGACATAAACTAATAGATGCTGACTTTACAATCTTTAGACAAGGGTTGGTTTGACTCCCTAAAATCCACGTGTTGACTTGCATTTTGCAGGGATAGTGTGAAGGTTTCCGTTTTCCTATGCAGAAATCTCGTGGCTTCTACTTTTGCATTCTAACTTACTCACTGGTAAACTAGCCAGCACACACTGAGCCGATCAGGTGAGCGTGGCGAGATCTTTCTGATACACCTGTATCTTGTAAAGATCGACGAGCAGGCAAAACAGCAAAGGCAAGTGGTACTGAGCTAACCGCAAACGGCTCCCCAGCCTTTAAAAGAAGGTTTTCTTGAACCAGAGTCCAATCAACCAAGCCACAAGAAAGGTCTTCAGCTCTAGTCTGTGTGTAGGAATGCTGCCTGATGGAAATTCGAGTATGTTCTAAAGAAGATGCTTGTTTGTCCAGCCATTTATTAAGAGCCTACCATGTGGCAGGCATGATTTCTGATTGTGAAATATCATAAATATGTCAAAGAGACAAAAGTAAAAATTTTACCCTTATAAGATTTACATTCCCATAGAAGGAAAAAAAACAACCCACATGGTAAAGCATATGGTAACCAGTGTGGGGGAAATGGAGTAGAGTGTAAGGAATCAGAATCTAGGGGAATGTGGGGTTACAACTTTGACTGAAGCATTCAGGGAAGCTACCTTAGATGTTGGTCCCTGAGGGGAAAACTAAGGGTGTGAGGGGGATGCTTGCCTGGTGCCTGGGGTGTCTAAGAGTGGGGGATGCTGGCCATGGAGTGGGGGTGTAGAAGCCGAGTAAGCATTAAGTGATGTTTAAAGAACAATGAAGCTGCCAATGGATGTATGCTGTTACTATGCACATGACCAGGTTAAGGACCAATGCCTCAGACCCGAGGGAAATTGGCAAAGCCTTCCCTGTGGAGGTGAAGCTCAGAGAGATAGCAAATGCTTCCACCTAGTGTGAATGTTGGCAGTCTGTAAAACCTATCAATTGGGGTTTCCTCCTCCCAAGTGTTTACAGCCTGAGACTGCTGTCTACAGAGACTCCTATGCATACTGGCCAACCTCTCCCCTGTGCTGCACACACAAAACAATAAATGAGTGGGGCTCCAGGCTGTGAGTAATTAGTGCTCCCATCAGCCTCATCTGCCCTTCCCCAAGCCCTGAGCAGGCCTGAGAGACCTTGTTTACCACAACAGACCAAGTGATAGGATCTAAGTGGAGTTACCCACCTTAGCTGCACAGAACTTAGAAGAACTGCCCTTGGGCTTGCCTATAGATATCTCCAGCCGTGACCAACATGGATTTATGGATTATCCTACCCACCTCCGGCTTAAACCAGGAGGGGTTTTGGGTTGGGCCTTTCCCTTTAAATTGAGAGCTGAACATTAAAACTTTGAGCCTTGATCAGAGAACTTTGTCTTGGCTTCATTTCTTCTTGCCCTCCATCCCCTTTCATTCCTAGCTCCTCTTTCAGGTGAACCCAGTTGATTCATGGCCGCAGGCGGCTACAGCCTCACACAGCCCAGGCCAGATAGCCTGTCCATGTGTCTTTCTTTCCTCCGCTACCTCACTACCCCATGTCAGGTTTCCTGGACCTTGCCTTGCAGGACACAGCAGGGAAGGACATTCTTGGCAAAGCAGGCACAGCAGACACCAGGTTCTAAGTGCAATGGGACATGGCCAAAAAGACTAAAGGCAGAGGTGTGTGTGTGTGTGGGGGGGAGCGTTGGGAGGGTTGAGGGCAGGACTGCAGGGGCTACAGTAAGAGATGAACATGTGCACATGTGTACATGTTTTGTACACTCACAAAAGCTGGGATAACCATATGCATTACAGGACACTAAGAATGGCATCCTCCCTAGACCTTGATTCCTGTCAAGAGCTGACAGTGCCACTCACTTGAAACACCACGGGCAGTTATTAGAGTACAAAGACATTAACGGGGGAAAAGTACAGTGGCACATATGTGGGAAAATGTCACAGTGAAAGCCTTCACTCTGGACTCTAATCTCAAAAGTCCATTTAAAAACAGTGAAGGGCTGGGGTAGATGGATCAGCGGGTATAATGTTTGTTATACGTAGTGTGCAGCTTGGTCTTCACATGAGTCCCGAACAACTGGAGCTGGGGCTACCCAAAAGCTGTTGCCTGTCCATAGGATATGTTGTTCTAGCTGGACTGCCTTGTCTGGCTTCAGTAGGAGGCCTACGTCCAGCCGGTATGTAAGGGATTTTTTTTTTTTTGTCTAATTTCTAAATGACTGTTAATGTAAAAACACATGGCACTAGATATCTCAGCCAAACAATGGGATAGCGGTAGATAGACTGGAGCATTGGGTTACAAAGTTTAAAAGTTAATACAGCTGCACGCAGCACTTAGATTAGTGCTTTAAGTAGATAAATTAAGTTGCAATGTGTCTCTTAAGCAGTCATTGAGCAAACAAGATGGGAAGTAAATTGAGTTCCGCATCGGCCTTTCTGGCATCTAGCGACTCTCTCTGTCAGCACACGGATCCTTTTCACCGTCAATTCAGCGCACATTTTGCAGACCTTGGGCCTGCAATTATTTCATTTCCTTTCTTGGAAATGTAATTTCCACTTACTTTTGGAGAATAAAAGGCAGACAAAAGGGGAAAGAGCCGCAGTATTTTCTGATTAAGATTATCTGCAGAAAAAAAACGGTGAAGGGGGGCGAAAATCTATACGCACGTACTGAGGCATTTCTCAGAAACTAACTTGTCGCTGCCAAATTGCTTTTGTGCTGGATATTGGTTCAAATACTGCCAGATTGCTGATGTCGAATTAGCGCTCAACAAATTTAATAGGAAAGGCACAGAATGAATATGGATCATCTTTCTGGGAGATGCAAACAGCTCCCAGCCAAGAAAGGAAAGAGAGCTGTGAGAATATGTCCTTTAAAACCCACAGTGAAATTAGATAACATGTAAATCAGCAAAGAAGGCCATTCATTCCAGAGGAGATGAGATCTCAATAGCCCCATGGGAGGAAGAAAATACCAGTAGGCAAAAATAGATCCAAATTGAGTTTCGACTTCATTTGTCCAGGTTTCACCTTTAAAGCCAAGACAGTGAAAAACTACAAAAGAGGGTGGGGGGACTCTTTCCCTGACAGAACAGGAAATCAGAGGTTTAATTAACTGTGATTACAAGATTCAGCTGATCTGATTGGCCTCACCTCTTCCTTTTCATTAAGTGACAGTCTAGTTGACATCCTGGCAAGAGAATTAGAGCCCAAGTGTAGACCAATTTCAAATGGAGCCTGCCATTGTTATAAAACAAATTGATCCTCTTCTGCACTGGTCTGCAACACATTTTCAATAGCAGGATTGCACCTAACAAAGTGGCACTTGGAAATCGGTCTCTGTAGATAACCCCGTATGGGGCACACAGTCAGGCTCTGGAAAGAACAGGATGAAGGAACATCTTTAAGGGCCAGAAAATAAGACTGGACAAACACAGGCTCCAAAGGAGTCTGTAAGATGTGGTGGCTTCTCCAGGGTTAAGGAGCTATTAAGACTGGCTTAGAGCCTAAGTATTTCACATAGAAAAAGACAAGTGTCTCTGTGGCAGAAATACCATCCAGGTCAGGTCTTTGTCTAGGAGGAGAACCCAATGGCTAGACCAGTTCAGGACATGTGGAGCTGAAGGAAATCACCAAGCTAGAAGCCTAGAAGCAGGGAGAAGGGGGATTGGCAGGCCTCCTGGAAGTCTTTCTGAAGAGTAACAGTCAAAGAAAGGCATGGCAGTGATTACAGATTCGTCTACATTCTACTTAATGAAGAACACTGTTACTTACTGAAAGGTCACCTTGGAATTCGTGCATCCTTCCAATTTACGGGGCCCTTCACCTGGCTCAGGTGTTAGGGGACACGAGTTGTTGAATTCTGCCTCCAGAGTTTTCTTGTTCAAGGCTGATTTTGTTACACTGGACACAGAACCCAACACTGGCATGGACTTGGACTCTGAGGTGGCTAATATCCCGGTAGGACCTTAAAACCAAACACATACCTCAAGTTTAATAATTCTGTGTGATGCATATCAAGGGTATGAAAGATTAGCTGAAAAGCCCACAGGGAAGAAAAAAGACCAAGTTGGTTAAGAAGTGTAAGTACATGCTAAAAGAAAAAAAAAAGTCCCTACCAAAAGTCGGCTTTGCTTGGGGTAACTCTACTTTTTAGGGAACCTGGACCATGCTGGGAAATTGCGTGCAAACCTTTAAGAGGTCACAAAATCCCTAGCCACACTCCTTCACTGACCGGACATCAGCAACACCACTATTGTGGGAACTTTTTTCTTTTTCCGAATATGGCTTTCTGCCTGCCCTGCTTGAACCATTTTGCTTCTCAAGAGTTAATTCTATGAAAACTCAGCTCTGCATTTTAAACAGAAAATGGACCGATGTCAAAAGGTTCTTTCTAAAAGGCTCATGAAGACTTCTTGAGCATTAAACAGCTTTTATGAACATTTTCATTTTAATGTGAATGAGTGGTAAGTGGATTTATTGCCTCTTTAAAAAAAATACAGACACAAGATTATAAAAATTAAGTGGCAAAGAGTTTGGGCTGTTTTCCTTCTGGTCTCTGCTGTTCTTTGGGACAGGATTTAAATGACTACAGGAAGGCTTACTACTGAAATTGTAGGCACAGCATTCTAGAACTCCCAGGCTAAAGCCAAGCCTCACCCTGAACTTTCACTAGGTAACATGCCTCAAAGAATATCTTAAAGCTTTGGAAGGAACACTTTTAACAGAGGCTGACTGAACAAGCCACAAATATGCAAATTACATGTAAAAATGAATTTAGAACACAAGCATGAAGGACATCACTGAGAAGAGACCTGGGAGAGTAAAGATGTCCTGGGATTTGGGGTGTGGCTCTGGTGGGAAAGTGTTTGCATGGCAGTCATGGAGCCCTGGCTTCCATCTACAACACTACATAAACTGGGCATGGTGGTGCTCACCTATAACCTTAGCACTTGAAAGGTGGAGGCAGGAAAATCAAAAGTTCAAGGTTACTCTTGGCATGTATTCTTGACTACATGCCAAGTTGAAAGAAAGAAAGAAAGAAAGAAAGAAAGAAAGAAAGAAAGGAAGAAAGGAAGGAAGGAAGGAAGGAAGGAAGGAAGGAAGGAAGGAAGGAAGAGAACCATCTCCCAAATTGGTATTATACAATAAAATGCTAGCAGGTCCCTGATAGTAAAAACTCAGGAGATACATTCTTTTTTGTGGCTATAAATATGGCTGAAATACCTATCTCAGAGGGACTAAAAATTTGCTCAATTCTATTGGACTCTCCCCTTAGCCTGACTCCATGGCACAGACCCCCTCAGGTCTACTGACAGATCTGACTTGACTTCATCAGTACCAGCTGTCAGGGGAGGCTGGTTTCATGTCTGAGTGCTCTCTGTTCAGATAGGCCTTTTCCTCCCTGCTACACTAAAGCCTTATGTTACTTGGGAATATGGAAGACAACAAGAAGGGCCAAAAGATCAAGCAAAGAAACTTCTGGAAAACAGAGATATCAAATTGAATCCAGGATTTGCCTCATCTCTGCTCTGTTTTGTCCTTGGTAACTTGACAGCAACACTAGACAGCCTTAAGCATGTCTGTCCTTGTGGGAAGATCTCTTTTTGAATACACCAACGCCTGCTTCGGGTTTCTACAGCCGAAGCCACTTAGAAAGGAAGGCAGAGAGCTCAGCCAGTGCTTGTGTTTTCCTTACACACAAAAAGAAATAAATGAAGAAGGCAGAATGTTTGCACTGGTGACTGCTGCATCCTATGTTTCCTACGAGCCTCTTGCTGATCCCTGACGGGTCAGTTTGGCAGGCCACCAGGCTGGGTGGAGAAAGAGAGCGGCAGCCAGACGCAGAAGGAAAACTGAGCAATACAGTGCACGAGCCTGGGGTTGGGTGTACAAAGCCTTGCTCCTTCCTGAAGTCTCCTTCCTCTACCTGTTCCCTCCCCTATTCCCCATAACTCTTAGTTTACAAGAGCCATGTCACAAGCCCATGTGCCTTAAGCCCATGAATATCTGCCCAATTGTGATTCACCCCCTCCTAGTGCACTGACTATGCATACTTTACCAAGGGAAGACCATACTCCTTTGTTTGTGTACTAATGGATCTACCGAAAAAGGAATTAAAACAGGACTGAACTTAGCTGAGGCTGGCCTCTAACTCACTATGTAGTTGAAGATGACTGTGACTTCCTAATCCTCTTGCCTCTACCTCCAAGAGATTATAGGTGTGTGTCACCATGCTGTTTATATGGTTCCTAGGATCAAATCCAGGGCTTTATGCACTCTAGGCAAACACCCTACCAACTGAGCTACATCCCTACATCCCATGTCTGACTAAATCCATGAATGGAGAATGTTTTCGGAGGAATGAGAAGGCGAGAGGCAATGTACACACAATGTACTTGTCAGTAGTAAAACTTGAAGCCTGAAGCAGAGGGCCCTACAGGAGCATCTTAGGTAGATTCTGGGAAGGTTGGCACAGGCACCAAGTCACCAAATGGATGGGGAAGGTTGCTGTTAATACAATAAAAATGTTTCAGAATACCTGACGATTTTTAAGGTTCCTGTCAGATGGTCTGCTATGTGGGAATAGTCCTTGTGTGGGATTTTATCAATAGAATCTTCAGACTAAACTAAGAACTGATTATGTTTATGTCAGTGTTACCCCTCTTGCTTCCAGGTAGGGTCTCTTACTGTCCTGGAGCTCACTCTGAAGGCTTGACTGGCTGACTAGTGTGGCATCCCTTGTCTGCTGAGTGGGGGTCCCCTCGTCTTCACCTCCCCATCACTGGGTTACAGGTCATGGATTTCAAAACATGGTTTTTAAGGATTGAACTCAGGGAGTAATTAACCATCTCCTCAGACTGCTGATATGTCTGTCATAAGAGCATAGCTGTTTCTCTGGCCGAGTTTGATTTGAGGAATTACTCCGTTTAGTAAGTCCCCCTGTAAAGCAGAGCTTGACCGTCACAATTCTGTCATGAACATTCTAAAAAGATCAGCCAGGCAGGATGGCTCATACCAAGAATGTGAGCTCCAGGGAGGCTGATGCAGGAAGGTTGCATGAGTTCAAGGCCAGCCTATTCTAGCAACTTAAAGCTGGTCAACATGACTCCACAAATCATGTCAATGGACTGTTTCTCACCAAGGTTGAGTCTTAAAAATTTCAGCCCATTATCTCTAAGTGCTGGTCAATAGTCCTCACTCACTATAATTTCTCAGAGCCAGCCTTCTGGCTAGCTCCAAGGGGCAGCCTTCATAAATTACCATGACCAAACTCACACAGACAACTGTATCCACCCAAAGTCTGGAACACATCTGTGATGCAATATTCGAACAATGACACAGATCCAGCACCCATCGGCAATGGTGAGCTCACACTTGGTGGCAGAACTGGAGTCACCCGCAGAGTCATGGACAAACTGGGTATTAAGAGTAAAAGTGACTTCTCTGTATTTGTGACTGATGCATAATTCCTACCCAAACTGCAAACCATGCCAGGCAGAGTGGGGGGGGGGGGGGGGCAGGGCACCTTTGATGGACTGCCTTACTTCATCTTGAGAATAATGCTGTAGGGTGTGCTTGTCCTCGTCAGAGAGGCACAAAAACACTGAGTAACTAGTCTAAGGGCAAGCAGTGGACAAGACAAGCTGGGAATGAAACTCCCAAACCTCCATCTGATGCTGTATTGTTGACAAAATCTATCCTGATCGGAGAAGGGCTTGAGGGCCATCCTTCCCTAAGGAGCTATTGTCAGCTAAAGGCAACAGAGAAGAGAAAGACATTTCCTTGGGTGATATAGCCACTGGTAAGGTGCTGTGTTCCTGTAACTAACCCTCACAGATGCTCCAGTGCATATAATAACGAAACATGTGTGTGTGTGTGTGTGTGTGTGTGTGTGTATACATATCCAAACTATAAAAACAAACAAAACTTCGTGAACTTAGAAAAGTGACTAGCTAGAAAAAAGAAGACCAGTGAGGGGGAGGAGACAAGAGAGGGTAATAGGGGTGCATATGCTCAGAGTACTTTGTATATGTGTACGAAAAAACCCACCCAGATGTCTTCGTATGGGCCTTTGTCCTGGGCTATCTCATACTGAACAGGGCCAGTCTACAAATGCTTGGTTACCTACAAATTAAGATGCTGATGACTATGCGAGTATCTCCTGAGGTACTGCAGACACTCTCTACCCAGTCAGGACTTCTCACTCACATTAAAAAAAAAAATTTAATACTAAATTTTGAAAGATGATTTTATGTTAAAGGGGCTTAGAGGAAGGAGAGGAGGACAGTGGAGGACTGGAAGAGGCTTACTACTGCTATCTGCTTCTGCTGTCAGCTTTCTGCGACGTAAAATCCTCTCTAACTCAGTTTCACTGTTCTCAGGGCCAAGGGATTTTAAGCTTCTGGAGCTAGTGGATTTGTTAAGTGTTCCCTAAAACAAAAACAAAAAGGTTAATATAATACACAAAAGAACAGAAAATGCAAACCAACAAAACATTGTCAAAATAAAAACAGAATTAAGAAACAAAACAAATTATATACGTATGTATATGTGTATGTATATGTATATACACACATATATATACACACACATATATATATGAGTTTCTCAAACTTGCACATACACCCTCATTGACACAAAGTACTGATTTTTTTTTTTTTTTCAAGAAGACGCTGCTGACGGTGGAGACTGCAGCTTTTTTTCAGAAGAGCAAGTCATACAAGAATAACTCTCAGGGAGCTGACAACACAGGTCAACCATAAGGAGATACTTGCCCACTGGTGATGTAGATGTTGATAGCTATCCATGAAGGACAGAATGCATATGTTCCACTCACCTTGGAAGAGCATCTTCATACATCAGCACGGACTATAGAGCACAAGTCCTCAGGTGCTAAAGAAAACTGTATGGTCTTGTTACTGAGTGAGTGGCCCTGGCTGCATACCAGCGGACAATGTTATTGCTGAGAAGCGACGTAAGGGCCCCCAGTGGTCTACCTGAAGAAGAAGCAGGCTGAGCTACCTTGGCATTAGTGTGGGAGAGGAATGCCATGGTCCTACAGAGATGGACTGACAGAAGAGAACATGGATGCATGCCTTTTCAGTGCCCAGAAGACACCATATACAGCAAGAGGCCATCATCAAGCTAGGCTCCTGAAACTGGCCTTGGCTTCTAAGAAGACAAAGACCAATGCCATGGTTTCCTATCCAGGCCCTGTTGAAGTGTATGATTGAGGCAGAGTAGCTTCCTATCTCCTCTACCATAGGAGCATATGAACAGAGCAGTGATGTGCTCCTTGCTTAGAGGTGAGCATGTAACAAGACTTTATCTCTCGGAAGAGCTCCTCCTTAGCCGTACCATTAGCGTGAGGGGGCGGGGCAATCAAGAGACCAAGTTAGTGGAAATAAACAACAACCTTCTGGATCTGGAAGCAGCTTTTGTTCAGCAAGATTTGCGAACTTGCTAAGGGCTTTTTCTCCTATTCCCTCCTAGCTTCCAGCTTCTGGAAGGATACACAGGGTCCTGTTGTTTAGAAACAGTAATCCTCTAGACCATAAGACAGCAAAAAAGTTTCTTTTGAAAATCATAAGGCTACAAATCTCACACAGGAAAAGTTGTTACAATGTCCTTGTTATCTTTAGGCAGAAACCACACCTGCTCAAAGATACAGAAGTGGGGTGGGTTGGCCAACTAGGTTGGGAGACTGTAGTTGCTGCCATCTGCTTCATCACCTGACATACTTGAAGAAGGCTGGTACTTTATTCCAGCATGTGACACTTTTCCCCCTGGAAATGAGACATTTTGTTTTTCATTTGTTGCAAAGATTTGTAAACTATCCTGAAGGAACATGACATGTGTGATTTAACAGCTTACTTAAGTTTAGAAGTGAGATGACTTGGTTCACTGGGTTGTGGGTCTCTATCTACTGTTGATGAAAAACACAGTAAGGCATGATTGTTCCTGGAAAATTAAAGAGAATGAATGGCCACTTTCCACACACTTGACAAGAATGTAAAGAACAAGTATCCTAACGTCATTTCTATTTAAGCTTCTAGGAAACTTACCATTTGAAACGCTTGTGAGCAGCTATTTAAAAACCGCACGGTTCTCACCGTGAAAATAACTTACAGAGCAGTCACATTGTTTGACTCTCAAGGTCACTGTATGATTTCCCCCAAGGGAAATGGCTGCTGGAAAGGAAATGACATGCTATCTACTGCTGTTAAATTCATCTTTTGCATTTCCCCTCAAATCCTGGCTGTGGTGCCAAAGAATCCATTTTTCTGAGTTCTAACCTGTGAGTGGCCCCCATTTTTGTTTGCTTGCCCCCTGGTCTGACTGATGCCCCTAATGTTGAGTAAAGTTTAGAGACATCGGCAGTTGGAGGACAGAAAAGTTCTGCAGGATCTTCAGATGAAATGAGGACCGACTTCGCTAACTAAGATTATTCCACCTTAACTGAATCATCTATCAATTCTATTGTAATAGAATAATCTATTCTTGAGATTATTCTACTTCTGTATCTTCTCTATTGGATTCATGAAATGCACCAGTCAGAAGATGGCTCAGAAGCTGTGTGGTACATACAACTACTTCACTTTACAAGGAACTAGAGCCCAGTGAGGCTCAGGACCACCGTTGGGTCCCACAGTAAGTCAGAGACAGGCCTGGGTTTTAGATCTAGATCAAAACCCCAAATAGTTATCTTACTATTTCAAATCACCATTGCATTCAGCAGCCTTAGTTCCCAAGTGTTATAAGTGTCACCACACTAACCTTCAATCAAATGTTACAAATGTCACCACACTAACTTTCACGTGTCAAACAAAGACTGGTCCACCATTGCTGCACCTATTGAGAATGGTGAGGCGGTTTCCTTCCCTTTGAGCTACAAAGCAAATGTGGGGATTCATTCGTATCTATTCTCATTACTCCAGAGCCCAAAGTTTACACCATAGATTACAATCATTTTTCACATAAATGTCCCCATGAAGTTCTTCCTGTTTTCTGTACTTGGGGACATCAGAACACCTGTCTGCTGTGCCTCCTGGTACAGCTGTTCCATTCCTACCTTGCTGCAAGGCTTGTGGCTCACTGTAGCTCTTAACATTTGCTTTGTCACATGTCATGTTTACCAGGATGGTGTCATGTGATTTCCTCAGAACTAACTTTGATAATCCTTATAGTGTGGACCCCAGCTGGGATCCCTGGAAATACCCCACGCTGGAGCCCCATTTTCTCCCACATAAGAATGAATGTGGAATGAACATGGTTTCTTGGCTTCAGACACTGGGGCTATCCCTCAAACAAACTCCTGCCAAGGTAGAAGACAGTTGCCATTTGGCAAAGAAGAGTAGGGATATAAGGTCATGAGGGTTCACACTTAGAAAATAAGAAAAAAAATACAAAGAAATGTTAATTCTGGAATTATTACTCCTACTGATACATGAATCTAGAAAAGGCACAGAAATCTAATGAAAATATTCTTAAAAACAGATTTCATAAATAATTTCACAAATCTACATGAAGTAATATAAAACTGTAGTGAGTATTATACTGAGAAACAATATTTGTGCTATGGAAACAGACTGATGGTCAAGCACAAGTTTAGCATGTACACAAGCATGCTTGCGCACACACACACACATGATAATGCTACATTCATTAAGCTTGCTACCATCCAGCACTTTCTGTTGTTGACATTATTTTTTGCATAATTATTATCTGATTTTCTTAATAAACCAAATTCTTAACAAGTCAAACTGAGTCTAGTTGACTCTTAGACTTCAGATCTGCTCTTCCCTCTTCTAAAGCCCCAGGGACTTCTTCAACCACAGGAATTAGCATTCAAATAAAGAAGCAACAACAGGGGCTGTCACAGGGGCAGAGCCCTGGATGACAAAATCTTCCATCATAGAGTCTCTATGGTAAGAGCCAAGTCCTTTGTCAGGGGCCGTCTAATCCTTGATTCTGTAGGTAGACCACCACTGTTAGCCAGTGATACACCACTCTTCAGGGCTAATCCCACACACTTAAAACTAAAGCAAACTAATTAAGCCATTCTGTGAAGTCTACTGTTTAAAGTCATTCTTGATGAAAATAATGTTGTTTACCGTCATTATGTGGCCGTCTACATGTGATGATTAATTAGCACAATGACAACAAACGGGAGGGATTATTCCTGCACCTCCGCCCCAGGTCTGTTGACTAACTGTGCATAATAACTAGGGCCAGGCTGAAATAGAGCTAACTCTGAAGCACTTCCCGTGAGACTGCTGGAGAGGCTCGTCAGGAGCAATCCCACTGGCCCCAGCTCCCACTTGGAAAAAGAGACACAGGGCTGGAGGTGGGCAGTAGACAAGTTTTCTAGCAGACAGGAAGTACTTTGAGAGAATGAACTTGGTGACATAAAGGCTTTCATGGAGCTGGAAACAGAGCTTGGCTGATCCAGTGCTTGCCTAGAAGGCTTGAAGCCTTGGGGAAGCCTTTGGAATGGACCCCTAGCACCATATAAAATGACTAGTGGTACACACCTATAACCCCATTCCTTGGGAGGCAAAGACAGGAAGAGTATTTCAATTTCCAAGCCAGCCAGGGCTGCATGGGGGGGGGGGGAATGGGGGGGGGGGGGGGGCGGGGAGGGGGAACACAGCCACAGCTCCCAACACTAGACCATTATATTTGGCTATATTTGTATATCTGGCTGTAAGCTCAGATTTACATGTAGGTGCCAGGAATTCAACCCTCCTCCCTCACAAGGGCAGAGCCCTGAGCTTTCTGCTACACTGTTGGAACTAGGGTATTCTTATAGCAAACAAGGACTTGCTGAGTGTGTGGCCACCCTTGTAGAACACAGTCAACAAGAAGGCATTTGTCACATGTGCTGGAGGTAGTAGCCATGGTACAAAGAAAGGAGCCTAACAGTGGACATAAAACATGCCCAAAACAAGTATTCACAAAGTCAGAGGAGAAAATAGTCTTCCGCTTCCCCATAACACAGACAGCAGCTCTTACCAGGATCCCCTTCAGCTCATCCACCGCACTTTCTGAGCCCTTTAGAGAATCTGGCTGTAATTCAAAAGGAAAAAAAAAAGAAAGAAAGAAAGAAAGAAAGAAAAAGAAAAGAAATTATTGTGTGATTTGATTTTAAAATTTGAAATATTTAATTTTTAATGAATTAAGTGTGTGTGGTGAGGGAGAACAACCTGTGAGATTTTTCTTCATCCACAGGGTGGGGGGTGGGGGGTGGGGGTGTCCCATGAATGGATCACCAGACTCAATGGCAAGTTCTTTAATGCACTGAGCAGTCCTGCTGGCCCCATATAAAGATTTTTATGTGATAGGTTGTTGGTGATCCTTGTGGAAGTGGAAGGGTTACTTGCACCATGGGCACAGAGGAAGATGTAAGTGTCCCTCTTCGTCTTTCTTGTACCTTGCTCCTGTGAGACAGTCCTCTCGCCAAACCTGGAGCTTGCTGAGTTTCAGAGACACTAACAGTCAGCAACCCCTGATCCTCCTATATTTGCTTCACTCCCAACCTCCCCTACCCTCCTCCCTCCACCCTCCCTCCCTGACTGAGTTATAGGTGAGTGCAGCCATGTTCAGCTGGGTGTTGGGAACCTGAACCCAAATCCTCCTTGTTAGTATTTTGTCTAGCCCCCCCCCCCCCCCCCCAGTTACCTGGCAACAGCCAGGTATGCCTGACTTATATAAAAGAGCTGCTTGCCCCCTCTGCTCCCTCTTGCTCTTGCCTTCTTGCTCCTATTCTGTCCTCTCACCCCTTCCTCCCTCTCTCCCCATTCCCCTCCCCCTCTCTCCACATGCTCATGGCAAGCCTCCTCTCCCTCCCTCTCTTACTCTCCCTCCTCCCCTCTCTCTCTTTTTCTCTCCCCTCCCCATGCCCTGAATAAATTATCCTACACTATACCTGGAGGCTAGTCCCTCAGGGGGAAAGGATGCCTCACTGTGGGCCCAGGGAGGTACCCTCTTACCCTATACCTAACTACACATCCACCAAAACATATTTCTTCTCTCCTAATCATTTTATAAACACAACACTCCTCATGCCTGCACAGCAAGCACCTCACTCACAAGCCATCTCTCTGACTAGTGCTATGTGTCACAATCAGTTTTGTTGTTGGCTTGCTCTTTGTTTTTTTTTTTTCCACTTGTGATTTGGAGGAAAACATTAGCCATTTCAATGCTACCAGATGGCCATGGAATAAAAACTTAGAAGGTATATTTAAAGCAAAAGGATTCCAGCTACCTTCTTCTAAATACTGTCGCCTTGTGGCTATCATCCTATCTACAGAAGGTTTTAGTAAATGCTAGATTTTAAAGATTTGGTTCCAAATCATCGGATGTTTTAGTAGCAAGCTGTTCTTAGACATAGCTTAGACTTCTGCCAGCAAAGGAAGGTGGTTCTAGAGAACCGTGAGAGCAGAAAACAAGTGCTGGACAAAGAATTCTTATGGCTCTCTTAGTTCCAGAAAGGCTGACCACTGACAGGAGATGGGCTTTTCCCAGTAAGACCACATCAGGGTGAAAGGACACCAACAGAGAATGTTAGTACCCCTGGCTGCAGGAACCTCGGAGCCTGACAACCCAGGTTCAATTCTGGGCCCATCTGGTGAAAGGAAAGAACTGAGTCTCCCAAGTTATCCTCTACATACATGCACAAGCACACATGTGTCACACAGACAAATGTAATAATAATTTTAAAAAATCCCATTTCCATTTTTCAAAAATAAAGACAAAACCATGCTGGGATGTTCAATCTTCCCAGCCGAGGTTTCTGAAAAATGAGAATTTCCTCAGTATCAGACATAAGCACTGAGACACCAATTCTAACCAGGCCGGCTCTACCTACCTGGAATATCAAGAGATTTGGGAAATAGTCCAGGAAATAATTATCCACAATACAGACTTATCTCTTAGGAAAACTGACACAACAACCATGTCTTTTGGACCAATGCTCTACCTAAAGGTACAGTCAAAAAAGCTGCTATGCACTTATGTGGTTCTGGCTGCTGAAGTCTTCTGGAGCGGCCTGGACCACACACTATCAGACTGCGACATTCTGGGACTTGTGGTCCTGGGGAAAAGGTTTGAATTCAAATGCACACTGACCATGTAAAGCAAAGGTTATCAGCCTGGTCACTCGGTGCCACACCGACACAGTCTGATGGCAGTGGGCTACACCAACACAGTCTGATGGCAGCCAGTAAAAAGCCTAGCTGTCCACAGGTGCTCTTTTGGGTGTTTTTCAGACTTTGAGCTCAGTTGAAATAAGGGCCAACTGTTTCAAGAGAAGAAAAGCAGAAGGAATGTCCTGAGGCTGAGAATAGACACAAGGCAGTCGTTACTTTAAGATGCTGTTAATGGGTTGTTTGTTTGTTTGTGAGGTAGAGTCTTTTCCAAGCTGGCTTTCAACTTATGGTACTCCTTCCTTGGCCTCCCAAGTGCTGGGATTGTAGGCATGAGCCATCCCTTCATTTTAAAAACGTTTTCATATTTCATTCCATTTGATTCTTACAACTGACTCATCAAGTCACATACAGTAGGGGCTAGCCAGCTGCAGCACCCAAACTATTACAGGATTATTCTACCCACTTCCTTTTATCTCTTCCTTCCCTAGTCAGAACCCTGCTTCCAGATCACTGGCTCATACCGAGGAGGCATAGTTGGCTGAAATTCCTGTCTGCCTAGATGTGAGGTAAGACTTCCTTCTTTCTGAATCCAGGCTACCATGAACACTCCGACCTTGCCTGTCTGTTTTGCCTGCTGGTTACCAAGTGACAACTTTAGAGGTACCTGAGAACTTGTATTTAGTGGTTATTCCACAGGAGTTTATAAAGTTAGAGGGGAGAGGCCTTGGGGCTGAGGAGCCGACTTCACTGGCAAATTACTTGTCTTGCCAACACTTGGACTTGGATTTGAACTCATTTGAAAAGAGTTTGGTGTGGTGGCATATGCTTATAATCCCAGTCCTGGGGAGATGGAAGTTAAGGAAACCCCTGGGGCTCACTAGCCAGACAGCCTGGCCGACTCCAGACCAGTGAGAGAGGCAAGAGTCATTTCCAAGGGGCAACTCCTCAGGTTTCCCTAGCCTCTCCCTACACACATGAACATATACATCACAGACATGGATGTATCTGCATGAACTGACACAGACACAAAGGCACAGATGTGTGTTCATGCCCACACTAACTCACAAAAGAGGAGCAATCTTGAAAGGAAAACAGAAGCGAGCCGTGGAGTACATTGAACAAAAGGAAAAGAAGGCTCCCCACATCTCATTAGAGTGAGGAAAGAAAGGATATTTTTTTTTTTCAAGAGAAATCTCAAAAACTGTTATTGGGCTTGTTTGAATGTGACAGACAGAGACAAGGGGGTGGGCAGGAAAGGCCTGGTTGGGCTCTCAGCATGCATTCCCTCACTGTGTTACCTGGGAGGCAACTGCCAGTATGTGGGCAAACCAGCTTAGTCTACTACTAGGTCTCTTCCACTATTAACATGTGGTTTCCCCCTACGCACAAACTGAAGTCTCAAGGAGGCAAGTCTGTGTCTCTTATTGCCTTACCCCCAGTGCCCACAACAGTATTTGACACAGAGCAGATACTGAGAAACCCACAAGAGAATAAGAGATCAAAGAAAAGAGAGGTAAAGCAACTGTTAGTTGTCTGACAAGGTGACTCTCATCAACATCCTTCTGGAAGAGATGACAACACCAGGTAATAACATGCATGACCTTCCAAACCAGCTCAAGCTCACCCAAGGTCTCAAAATAGGCTCATACAGAACTGAAAACTTCTTGGACACATTACCTTCCAAGTCTTAGCTGTCAGTGCTAATGTAGCTTTTATCAGATTCCAAACTTTTACATAAAACAGGAGGAGGAAGAAGAGAAGGAAACAAAGGGTGAGGTCTGGAGTGGAGAGATGGCTCAGTAGCTAAGAGTACCAGATGCTCTTTCAGAGGACTAGGATTTGACTTTCAGCACCTACAAGGCAGCTGGTAATCACCTATAACTCCAAGTCCAAGGAATCTGATGCCCTCTTCTGGCCTTCTTGGATAGCAGACATGAATGCAGTATACACAGACATACAAGCAGGCAAAATACCCATAATTAACACACACATGCACGTGCATACACACATGCACACACAGGTGCACACACACACCCATGTATACATGTACACACACACACACACACACACACACACACAGCTGAGCATAGAGTACACAGCTGCACATACCTTTGCCTTGGGTCTGGCTGTCTGGTTAACTGGTCTAAGATGAACTCCTTTTTTAATTCTGTCCATCATCTCTTCCACTGCTTGTCTCTTTAGGTCTGTGACTTCCTCAGCTGTGTGAAGAACACATACAGAAATCATCCTAGGACATAAGAAACAACTAATTCCTCTTGCTGGTGACATTGGGCTGTGTGATAATAAAAGTCTTCTTTTCAGGCCATGGCAGAATACCAGTAATTCACTATGAGTGACAGCTACTGTCTGGAAATGTTCCAAATAATATATTTTTTAAATTAAGAAAATTTCTAATCAGAACACTTAGAATTATAACAATCAAAGTTAAGTTTGTAGCATGGAAATCAATATTGTCTTACCTATGAAAAATATAAGAGTAAACTTGGAGATATGGATATTTCTAGGTCTTCCCCTACCTCCTCCTATGTCTTCTCCTGTTCTCTCTCTCCCCCCCCTGTGTGCATGTTGTTTGAGTGGCTTTGTGTACATATACAGAGACCATAGGATCACACTGGGTGGAATGCTTCATTTCTTTCCACATTATTCCTTTGAGACATGGTCTCTCACTAAACCTGGGGCTAGGCTGGTGGCCTGCAAGCACCAGCATTGTCTCCACCTCCTCTTCCACCTTTGTGATATCAAGCCCTGCTTTTCAAGGGGTTGCTGAGGATCTGAACCTCTGTCTTCATGCCAAGTGTTCGTACCCACTGAGCCATCTTTCTAGTCTCTGTATCTTTCACAAATCATCCATCTTTGTCTCAATGATTTTTTTTTATAAGTTATTACATCCTGTATGTCAAAGAAAGTGGACCAAAGCTTAGCTAAAGGAGGAGATCAAAGAGATCTCTTCTGTATGAGAAAGACGTCCAGTCAAGAGATGAACAGCAAGAAGGCAAACATGTTTTCAATACCACATTTTGTTTAGGAATTGTATAAATAGAAAACATTTAAGCAAACCTTTTTTTCAAGTCTATTTAAACTGTTCATGTTTTAAAAATAGCAAATAAGGATCCAGCAATGACTTAAATGAAATAATTAAATTATAAATGAGCTTTCAGGGGTTGGGGTGTGACTCAGGAGCAAAGTGCTTACATACAATGAATAATAAAATAAACGACCTATTGTCCATGGTGTGGTGTGAGTGTGTGTGTGTGTGTGTGTGTATTGCACACATGTGGAGGTCAGAATAGGATACCAGGTGTCTTCTTATATTGTTCTCTGCCTTATTAACTTGAGACAGGGTCTCTTGCTGAATTTGAAACTTGCCATTTTGGCCAGGCCAGCCAGCCAGGTGGCTCTTGGAATTTGCTATCTCTGTCCCCAAATGTTGGGGCTAGAGGCATGAAACAACAACAAAAATTTTAATGGATCTGAACTCACTTCCTCATGCTTGTGGAGTGAGCATTCTTGACTGAGCCACCTCCTCAGCCCCTAGTGTCTGATTTTTCTTGCTTGATACATGTACAGCCAAGGATTACAAATGGTTAAACTGAAACCTGTTGACCAAAATCAATATGATTTTTCTCAAAGAATTGCTTGCCAAAGTATGGAATCACTTTGGAACATGTCACCATTAATGTGCTTCTAGACCTGTACTATTCCCAGTGAATTCACAGAAGCTAAGTGCCCACTGAGACCTAGGCTGCATGGCAGACTCTCAGTCTGTCTGATCAGTTCTGAACTCTGGCTTTAAACAGATATGATGTCTGTACTTTTGAGGAGAAATGGCTAAACCCACAAAGGATGCCTTCTAGATGTAGGGGACCACAGTATACCCCAAACTAATTAGTGCTAGTTTCAGATCTAAGTCATAGCTTCTTTCCTGAGGAGACTTCATGTGAACCTGGGTAGCCATTCCTCATCTCTGAGTCCCTAAGGGAACACCAGAGTTTACAAGTTTTTATTATCCTCAACTCTGTAGCACCAAATGGCTCAATCACTGCTACATTCGCAAGTATAATCTGACTTCAAAGACAATTCTGTCCTCAGAGGCTACTGAAAAACTAAGAATTAAAATGTTTCAATGTGGAACATGATTCAGATCCAAGAGTCATCTTTCCACAGGTGTCTTAGTTACTTTTTAGTTACTCTCCTCTTTGTTGCAACAATGAAAAAAAAAAAAAGCCACCTGAGGAAGGCAGGGTTTATTTTAGCTCAGTACAAGTGTAAATCCATCACTGTGGGGAGTTAGGCTGCTGGGGCCTGAGGCCACAGTGAGGACAGGTGCTTGTGATTTTACTCAGCCCAGCCAGCACCAGCCTGCAATAGCTGCCCACATTTAGAGTGGCTCTTCTCACCTCCAGTAACCTAATCCAGAAACTTCCTCATGGGAATGCCCAGAGATTTGTCTCCTGAGTGACTGTAGATCTTGTCGCGTTGGCAATCATCAAACATCACATAATGCAACATGGGAAACACAAGTACCAAAGTTAGAACTCATCAACAAATGAAAAATGTTGGGGAAAAAAAGAAACAAAGAAAAAAAAATGTCCGATGTTTAGGGTTGATCAACTATGTTCCATTAAATAGAATATGGAGGTGGGAACTTATTCTGACGGTTCACAAATATCTGCAAGCAGGCAAACCAGAAATTCACTCACTCATTCACTGTCTCTCTTGATGTCCAAATATCTGTACATATACATGCTTTACTGACCCTGTTCAAAGGGAGATTTTTTTTTTTTTAAAGGCAGGTCTTGTACATAAGCACCTGGCATGGGATGAGGTTTAGTCCTGGGAACTCAGAGACCAGTTTTAAAACACCTTTTTTTTCCCCTCTTGGTTTTGTTTTGTTTTTCAGAAAGGCTGCCATTTTGAGTGAGACTAGGAAGAGCTGCATGGCGAAGGAAACACCGCCTACCAACAGATTAGCACTCTGGAAGGAGTGACTGCAACCCAATTAAATACACTATACAGAAACTAATTAAGGCAGACAGATGGAGAATTACGGGCCACACCATTCAAATCTGCGACAGCATCTACCAGCAGGAATTTAAAGTAGTTCCTTATATTTGCTTGCCAAAATCATAGTGATAATTCAGAGAAGTGCCACTATCTGTATTGTGCACAGATTATAAACCAGGCTTTAATTTCTCAGCCTTTCTTCCCAAATATAAAGGCTTAATTGGTCTTAAGGAAAAGAAATCACTCTTATCAGATTCCCTACTCAGGCGCAACACAAGGGCAGCACTAAGCTAGCTACACAGGCTTTCTTCCTCTCACCGACCTGTTTTTGAAATGGCAAAAAAGCAATCTATATGAACTTCTGAACTATTAAGCGGTTCTAATAAACCGGCACGAATCACCTACGGGGCGCTCGTGGTATGTTTTGTAATTCCTTCTGCAATCGCACAGTTGGTAATTGTCTCACAAAAGCATGTAATCAGGGGGACAATGGAAATATGCAGGATGCTGGAGATTAGAGAAAGAGGCTAATGAAGACAACAAGTCTAATGTTACCGAACTGCCACTGGCGGAAGGAAAAAAAAAAAAACCAACAAAACAAAACCAAAGGTTCTTTGAGTTAAGGCTTCAAGGTCAGTCTTGGATCAGAATGTTATGTATAATTAATTGGGGCTTAAATTTTTAGACCCACTTGGAAAATAAGTTAGATCTTAAAGGAAGAGAGAGAGAGAGAGAGAGACCCATGGAAGAAACCATCATGTTGCTACTGAAGAAAATCTCTGGTTATTATCAAGAAGAAATGGAGTTTCTTTTTGCTTCCTGCTTTGCTATTTTTCTTTACTTTTTTTTTGAGAAGGCCTTAAAAACCAAGCTATTGTATATCATCATGATGTTAAAAACTACCAAAAGGATACATTATGTTTTCAGTCAGTTTAAAATTGACCTACGGATTATAAATTTAAAAAAATTTCTTGACTACTGGATTACCTCTCCCAAACGGGAGTTACAGGGTCACAGAGATAGCTCAGTGGGTAAGAATGCATGAGGAACTGAGTTCAAATCCCTAGAATTCATGTACAAAAAACTGTGTATGGCTCAGGATGTCTGTGACCCCAGCACTGTATTGGACAGAAAAGGGAGGATTGAAGGGGCTTGCTGTGTGCCAGTCTAGCTCCAGGTTCAATAAGAGATGTCGTCTCAACAGTGTAAGGGGGTGATGTAACAGGACACCTGATGTTCTCCTCTGACGTCTGCACATACATAGGCCTGCACCTCTGCATCCACACATGTGCAGACATCACCACCATGCATGCCACACTCACGCACACTTACACATCTTGCTCAGAGAGCAGACTGACTCAGGAGCTGGGAATAAGCCAATCATAATATCCTTCAGCAACAGACCATGAAGTTTTATAGTTTTAATTGCCAACTTGATACAACCTAGTACTGCCTGAGCAGGGGGTCTCAACTGATAATCCTGATCAGATTAACCTGTGGTAAGTTGTCTAGATTATTAATTGATGCAGGATTATTCATTGATCCAGCCCAGTCCACTGTGGCTGGAACCATTCCCTGGGAAGGTGGTCCAAGCTGTATAAAAGATCTACTTAAGCCAAAGTGGTGGCACAACTTTTAATCTCAGCACTTGGGAGGCAGAGGCAGGTAGATCTCTGTGAGTTCCAGGCCAGAAGAGCTACACAGTGGGAGAATATGGCTAATTAAGTATAAACCTATGAGCCAGCAAAGGGCTTTCCTCCATGGAAAACTCCCACTTAAGTTCCTGCCCTCAGTAATAGACCACACCATTAATAAACATATCCCTCCCACTATATTACATTTGGCCAGTGTTTGTTTGTTTGCTTTTTAGCACAACAACAGAAATCAAACAAGAACATGCTAATGAGCCACTTGTGTTATGAATATTAATAAGTAGGTGGAGACAGAGGAGGAGTCTGGGACAAAGGATGGAGGATTTGGAATCCCAGCAGCATCTTGCAGAGGATCTAGTTGCAGAAGCCATAGAATATGGCCACACAGGAGCCAGTGTTTACCAGGGTGGAGTTAGTGATCCAGGCAGAGAGTGGAACAGGCATATGAGGAACAAGGAGGAAGCAAAATCAGAGGGCTGTTGGTGAGCACAGTGAAGACTTTGGGTTCCAGAATGACACCATGCAAAGCACAGACATGTTCTAAGACCTTGAGGGACACAATTAGGACACCTAGCAAGCCCTCAGAAAGTCACACTGCTAGTGCCATGCCAATGGCTAGACGGGAGAAGGCAAGCAGAAGGGGTCAAAAAGAATCTTATACAGATTTGGATTTGCAACTGGCAAGTCCAGGAGAGCTTTGTAACAGGTGCTGAGCAACCTTGTTGGTTCGAATTTGAGTTCAACATTGTGAGGCATGACAGATCAAGATCTAACCCAGTTCCAGGGAGTGATCTCATGCTGCTACCTTGTGAGCTCTGTGATGGACTCTGAACCAGTTACTAGTGTCTCCAGACCATCTCCTCACTTGCTGCTCTAGACCTACCTCCCTAGCTAGATCACTAGATAATTAGTTCCTGAATCTAAGCAATCACCTGGACAGCACTCACCTGATCTGAGTCTCCTAGTCTAAGGCATTGACATTCCTCTGCCATGTCTGCCTGTCTGTCTGCCTGCCATACCTGTCTGCCATGAATACTTGCCTGCCATGTCTGCCTGTCTGTCTGTCTCTGCCTGCCATGCCCACTTGCCTACCTGCTCGCCTAGCCTTCCCTTCTCCATTCTTTGCTTTTTCCAAACTTTAGGCAGAATGACAGTTACAGAGAATGAATCTCACTGCATTCCCACTTCAAATTTCTATTCTGAGGAGAAACATTAACATCTTGACCACTGCTTTGAGAACCTGCCTCTCACCCACATCTCAGCCCTCTTCCCTGGCTCCTGAGTCAAAGCAGCAGAACAGTCTCTAGGTTTTCTGATGCATGAAGCTCCTTCCCTGCTTCGAACCTTTGAAAAAACCACTATGCTCTCTGGGCATCTTTCACCCCAAATACTCCCATCACTGACACTCCAAATCAACTTGAATGCTGCCTAATGATGCCAGCAGTCCACCATCACAGATTCTCTGAGACACCTGCTTCTTTCCACAGTATGCCTCAAACATTGCATTGAATGCTATCACATTTATGTGGGTGGTCACTTGTTTACACCCCCTCTATTTACACCAGAATGTGACTTGAGCATGTGACACTGTAGTAGTGTACAGCTGATAAGATACTTGTTAAGATTCCAACCCCCTTGACACTGATAAGGAGTCTTTCTCTAAATCTCCTTTGGGATTACTTTTCTCCATCATGTCCCAAATGACCATTCCCAGAGAAAGCATAGTTCTAAATACACTCTCCTTGATCTACTCTAGACAATAAGCCATAGGAAGGTGTGATGGTTTGTATATGCTCAGCCCTGTTGGAGGAGGTGTGGCCTTGTTGGAGTAGGTGTGTCACAGTGGGTGTGGGCTTGAAGACCCTCAGTTTAGCTGCCTGGAAGCCAGTATTCTGATAGTAGCCTTCAGATGAAGATGTAGAATTCTCAGCTCCTCCTGCACCATGACTGCCTGGATGCTGCCATGTTTCTGCCTTTATGATAATGGACTCTGAACCTGTAAGCAGCTCCAGTTAAATGTTGTCCTTATAAGACTTTCCTTGGCTATGGTGTCTGTTCACAGCAGTAAAACCCTGACTAGGACAGACGTCAGTGCCCATCCTTCTGGTGGTTGTTTCTCACAAGTCCAACAATCTATTCAAAGAGCTTAGCAAACACGGCAATTGCTGACAAGCTGCCCACCATCATCTGCTTGACGGAAACTGAATAGTTGTGAGACTTACCTGTCTCTGGCTGAGTCGTCTTTTCTTTCTTAGCACTATTGCCACTGGGGTGGGATCGCTTCCGGATCATAGACATGAGGGACCTTGGGGAAGAAGAAAAAGATTCCCAAGAAATTAGTGGCTGCTGCATTATTGTTCAACTGGCAAAATGGACAGTTCCAGACTGGGTGGAAACCAGCTCTTCTATACATGCATGGATTCTCAACTAGAATTTAAGCAGCTGCTTTCTACTTTGGTCAATATTATGATTATGGTCTTTATCAGTTTATAGACAAGGAAAATGTCTTACATGTCCTGTATAAAACTAGTATGATCTCTAGAGGAAAAGGACTGGATGCCAACATTCATGAACACAGGTTTATAACAGGAAATGGATGGAAAGAATTTTCAGATGACAGAACTAGTTATCCAGAAAATACTGGTTCCTTCTAAAGTAATTTCCAGATACAAGGAAGTATGAAAAATTAGTGTGTGTTCAAAACAAAATATGGGTGTGGGACAGGGAATATGACCCAGTGGTGGTGTTCACCTAGCCTGTGTGTCCCTACGCTCAACCCCAACAGAACAGGGTATGCCATCAATAAACATTTGCTTATGAAACAGGAGTGTAGACTATCCAGCTTGCACAGTGTAAGTCAGGCATCTGGGGACAGAGCAGATCTGCACTGCTGTCTCTCCAGCCTTGGTTTTTAAAAGTGCACATAAAACCTAAATTATGACAAACTGGACCACATTAAAAATCTAAAAGCCTGTGTGTCTTTAAAATGTATCATGAACAGTAAAAAAGACAAATTAGCAAACAGATAAAGGGATTCCATGAGTAAATCTAATAAAGACTTCCTAATTTGTATAGAATTTTGACTTTATAATAATCATATTTTTATCTCCAATGTTATAAGAAACAAATACTGGGCCGGGCGGTGGTGGCACAAGCCTTTAATCCCAGCACTTGGGAGGCTGATTTCTGAGTTCGAGGCCAGCCTGGTCTACCAAGTGAGTTCCAGGACAGCCAGGGCTACACAGAGAAACCCTGTCTCGAAAAACAAAAACAAACAAACAAACAAACAAAAACAAACAAAACAAAAAAACAAAAAATAAATAAATACTGGTTTTTATTCCCCCCACTCCCCAAGAGGATTCAGTGTCTACTTGTGAGCCCATGCCAGGGTAGACTGGGAGGTCCTCACCAGCAAGTAGTCTCAGTCTCATTTGATATCACACTCTTTAACAACCTCATATCTGGGTACACTGAGTGTTATTCTACACAGAGGTGACAAACAGGGATTTGTCTGTACTGTTCAGACCGTTTGCATATATTTGCATGTATGAAGTAAGAATACATGTTCTTTATTGTCTATCATCTAAGTGGATGATAAAAATGTTAGCATAATGTTGAAGCGAAAGCTGGAGATGTGAGGCACTCACAGGAGGATCTACAATATTGAAAAGTGACAAACTATCAAGAGAGAACTTACACTACAAAGAAAATACATAGGGTGGGAACCAATCATTTAGGTGGAATGACTAGACCAACGATCCAAGCTTTCACTCACTCACCTACCCCCAGTTAACCCAGTAGGCTGAGAGAGGCACACTGCCCTCCCAGATGTTAGCCTCACCCAATCACTGAAAACCTGAGTTGAACAAAGATTGGCAGCTCTTGTCACCAGTGAGAAAGAATCTCTTCTGCCTTCTAACAGGAACACTGTATTTTTCTGCTTTTGAACCTGGATCACTACACCACAGTCTCCTGGATCTCAAGTCTGCCCACCTTCAGAGAAGCACTCTACCACAGGTTCTCAGACTTTGCACTCAGCCTTGAAGAACATCTAGCAGATGTCCTAGGTGCTCAGCTTGCCAACTTGCCCTACAGGTCTTAGGACTTGTTCACCCTCTATAATCACTCGAGTCCATTCCCTGTGATGAATCTATAGACTCACATGTCACCGCTTGGTCAACGAGAGGACACATATATAATGGTGGTCTCAGAAGAGAACATTGCCTAGTAAGCAGACAGCCATCTTAGTTTGTATAAGTATGGTAGACAGGTAATGAAACAGTCAACCCATTTCTTGGAAGTATCCCCATGTTCATATGCTTCTTTGTCTACATATACATCCTGTGGGCTCATTCATGCTGGAAGACCCACCCCATCCTCCACTTCTCTGCCCATGAAACATGCTTGTCCAGGACAAGTCCTTTCATCACAACATGACTCACCTACACCTTCTTCCTCTTTCCTCTAATGTATCTGTCCTCTAGGTCAAAGGAGCTGGAGAGACTAAGAAGTCAGAAAGCTACTGAGGAAGAGATGACCTGAGTCCCTTCCCCATCCACACCATGGTCACTCTATCCATGATCTATATCCATGATAAAAGAAATGGCTCAAAAACAAAGTTAGAAACCATGGGTGGGTTTAGTACCCTTGAGTGCTCAATACATATGCAAAAAAACTTCAACAAGAAAGTATTTTTCACAATTTTTTTTTCTGAAAAGTTATATCCCATACTATTTAAATCTATCTTAAAAAGTTATTCATATTATTCAGTGAAAATTTTCTTTTAGGGGTCTTACAAAAGAGTCAGTGGTTGAGGCAATATATAGTCTTGATTCTTGTATTCACTTCTCAGTACAACTGTAAAGAGTTCCATGGAGGAAATTCTATTTTGATTATACTTTAAATTCTAGGGGCTCTCGGCATTTCTAAGGCTAAAAATCAAAGGCCGACAGCAAGACTGTAATTGCTTTTTAATAGTTCTCCCTTCTCATAGAAGTGACCTTTCTTATCAGCTCAAAATTCTAGACCTGAGAGAAAGATCAGAGTGACGCATTTCCCATTTTAAATGTCACCTTTGGAATATCTCCTACAGGTTTAGCTACCCAGGAGTGAGAGAATTTAAAATACCTGAAATTCTTTCAATTGACTCTTGGACTCGATCACTCGTAAAGATTATTTAACCTCAACTACTTCAATGGCTTAAAGTAGATTATGTCATACCCAACTCGGCAAGGCAAAGTAATGAGACTCTTTTTCAAAAGCAAAGTCCCATTTCCATAGTCGTGTGGGAGGAACATGCTACACATTCTATTCAGCTGGGTCAGCTAAGGTGCAAAGCGGGGATAAAGGGCTTCTCTGTGTGAAAGGATTAAACAAATCACATGAGTTAATGAAAGCTAAAACATCCAGCAGAAGTTTAAATGCCATTTGTTCAAGAATAAATTATCCGAAGGCAGCTAACTAACCTCATGAGGAGGTAGGCAGCCATCAGGATAAGTAGCCTGACTCCTCTAATTCTGGATGCTGGTGGGTAGAATCACCAAGAAGGCAAAGTCTCTCCAGAATGTATGTCAGGCGGAGGTAATGATGAACACCAGCCAGGCTTCAGAAAAAGAGAATTCCTGCTGGCATATAGGAGTCCTTCGCCAAGATCTTAAACAGTCATTTTTCTTGCGGAAGGTTCAGAATTACTAAAGGCTTAACTATCAAGATTGGGATAAGAGATATTTAGTACTTTTAGATTAATCACTAGTTTATAAGAATTAGTAGGTTTAAGTTTTAACTTACGATTTTTTTTAAAAAGTATAATCTAGAGGCTTTAAATTCAAATTATGAGGTGAAAAAAGTAAAACAGTTTAGATACCCTCAAAATTCCTTGGTCTCCCTGGTGAAGGAAATCCTACTGCTAGGGGTGGAATTTTGAAATTCCAATTATCTGAGTTAAAAAATAAACATCTACTTCTTGGAGTTTGGAATATTGCCACCAAATCCAAGTCCTACAAGGGGATATGTGGGTCCTGAGAATTTTTTTGAAAGGTGATTTTAAAAACCAAGGATATACAAGAAGCAGGAAAAACATTGGTCTTTAGGAAATGTTCCTTTCTGTCTTCTACTGTCTCCCTAAAGATACAACCTAAGCTGGTATCAGAAAGAAGAAGACGGCGCTGAGGATATAACTGAGCTGGTAGAGCACCTGCCTGGCATGCTTGAAGCTCTGGGTTTGATTCCTTGAACTGCAGAAGCTGGGCCTGGTGGCATGTGTCTATAATCCCCCACAGTAGGAGGCAGACATAGGAGGTTCAGATTCAAGGTTATCCTAGGTCACTCTCAGCTATAGAGTGAGTTCAAGGCCAGCCTGGGATACATGAGACTGTATCAGTAAAGAAAAAAAACAAAACAGACTATGGTGACTAGTGGAGTCAAGGACATGGAATGACATTGGCATTGGGAAGGTCATCAATTAGTAGCTAAAAGGTCCTCAATGATACTTACCGGATTGGATTGGGAGGCGGAGGTGGGAGAGGTGGAGGAGGAGGAGGCGGGGGAGGCACCAAATTCTCTGACTGGTTCACCCGCTTCTGGAGTTCATCCACTGTACAGGGAGCAAATATTCAGAGAAAGCTGAGATAAATAACTCCATACTCTTCACTACACACAGTTCATGCAAGTAACAGAAAAACCCAGCCTTTCTCAGATATAAGATGGGGCACACTTAGACATTTCCAGAGGAAACTGCAGACTTGCAACTTTGTGTCATCTCGTCCTTCACCAATATCTAAGCCTTCGTCTGTTAAAGCAACTACAAAACAAAGTGGCTACTGCGTGGAGAGTAACAACTGAACAGGCTGAAGGTATAGGTAAAAACAGAGATCACTCTTTGAACAACAAGAAATTATTCATGCTAGACTTTAAAAGCGTGCAGACCAAGGGCTACTAAGATGACATTTGTAACGATTTTTAGTAATTGCATTCTTCTCCGCTATACTTAATTTTTTAAAAAACCAGCAAACACTGGAGTTTTAACTAGATCCACATTCCCAAATGCCTGTAACTTATGGACTTTTTTGCTCTTTTGAAGAAGTGTCATTTATTCTTACCAGCCATGATAACACAGGCATTGTTACAATAATAACATAACATGTAACATTGTTACAATGTTAATGGACATATGGACAGAGCTGGGCACAGTATTGTTCTTGAATTCAAGGGGCTCAATGTAAGTTTGTATCACAGGGCTGCAGGTATAGCTCTGTTCTAGAGCTCTTGCCTAGCAAGCACGAAGTGCTGAGTTTAAACTCTGGCACCACACCACAAAAGGAAAGAAATATATATTAAAGTCTAATAGGTGTTGGGTACCACATAATGTTCTTCGATATATGCTTTCCCTGTTGATCCTTAACCGACAATGTGGAGCTAGGGGTTATACTCTTCACTACAAATTGTGTGTGTGTGTGTGTGTGTGTGTGTGTGTGTGTGTGTGTGTGTGT
>JANHMN010000003.1:184107849-184137426 GCA_030674055.1 Rhabdomys pumilio
AGAGAATACACAAAACACACACAATCACATACACACACCATAGAGAACACACAATCACATACACACACCATAGAGAACACACGCAATCACATACACACACTATAGAGAGCACACACAACACACAATCAAATATACACACCACAGAGAACATACAGAACACATACAATCACATATGTATGCCATAGAGAACACACAATAAACACACAGTCACATACACACACCATAAATAAGATTTTTTAAAAAAATATAATATGTAGATGAAAAATTTAAGAACACGGGTCTGGACACAACTGACTCCTCTTGTTAAGAAGAAACGAGCTTTGATTTTGTTTTAAATAAATGAATACAAGAAGCAAGAAATTCTCAGTTTCTGTTTTACGTGTTTGGAAGTGGCTCTGTGGTTTTTTTTTAAATAAGCAAACAAATTCCTGTTGCAATTTAATTCATAAAACAAGTAAACCTGGATGTTTATTTCTCAAACTGTGGACAGTAAGCTTCTCATCTTCTCCAACATACAACTGCCTCTTGTACTAATCCAGTGCACAACACACAACAGTGAGCCAGCCTCCTGTGGAACAGGTCTCATGCCGTTAGCGGTAGTCATGTGTCAAAGCCTGAGACTTCCTTCTCAGCAATGGAGGTTTAAATCTCAGGATGGAGTTTAAATCTGGGTGTTGAGCACTGCCGCACACATTCATGTTGCCAGCCACAGAGGCCTCCCAGGCTGCCTTCCCCTGCTCATGCCGGTTCAGCATGGTGCCTGCACTGTCCCCACATCTCAAGGGCCCCTACCTGGTCAGCTGACCCTATGGAAATCCTTCACTTGCATGCTTTCCTGCTAGAAGCCCACTTCTCCTGTCTTCTCTGCCACTTCTCAAGTCGTCCTCTGAGTTGCTTTGCACGTTGCATTCTGACATCATTATGCAAACAACATGCAGGAAATGGTCTTGGTAAGACCCTGCCATTCGTTCGGGTCACCCTCAATCAACCTAAGGTCTCTACATCTTCCCCACCTGCCCTCCCCACAATCAATTTACCCACACCATTTATAATCACACAGATTTTGTTCCAGAGGGCTCGGACACACTCCAACTCTTTTTACTTTTTTACAAGTCAACAGAGAACAATATTCATCTGCCTTTCCTCAAACTCTCTGAATAAAATTAATCACAATTATTTCAAATCAGAGAAGCCTAGATTAGACCTTCTGTGGAGGTCACTGCTAGCCCAGGTGTGCTTAAGCACAAAAATACAAACAAAAATATAATATAACAAAACAGAAACAGAATTTGATTTTCAAATGTCATTCTTGCAACATGCTGTCTTTTTTTCTCCACCTTGGATACCTCTTCCTGGACTGCTTTCAGTTCCTTAGCTGCCACCCACAACACGAGGCTCTTTCCACGCAGGCTCAAAATTCCAGTAGAGACAGAGCTCCTGCTGAATGAAGCTCCATGTTTGAGTTCAGCTACCTGGTGACAGGCCATTCCCCTGGAAACCAGCTCCAGAGCCATGGAATACCCGATACTCACATGTCAACAAGGTCAGGTGGAACCAGAGAAGCTCAAAGCTTATCTCTACCCTGAGAGGTAAATCATTACACTGGCGAGTGGCTGAGGTAATCTGTGTACAACATGGCAATGTTCCATTAGTGATGAAAGAATCAACTCACAGAATGAGAGCACTGGACAATGGCCAGAAGAGAAAGGCAGATGCTATGACATCGTCATCTAGGATGACATTGTCACACAGCCCAGATTCTCAAGACTATCTGTTAGGCATTCTGCACTCAAGCTAGCCAGTCAGCACATGATATAGGTCTCTCCATGAAAAGCCTTTTCCCCATGTTATTGCCTACAAAGTACTCTTAAAAGTTTCTCCATTTTGGCTGGGAGGGTAGCTCAATTCATAAAGTGTTTGCTGTGCAAACAGGAGGAATTAAGTTCAATCCCTCAGAACCCCTTCAAAAACTGGGGGCACAGTGGCAAATGTTCGTAATCTCAGAGTTGGAAAAGCAGACAAGTGGATTCCAGGAACTCATTGGCCAGCTAGCCTACCATATGAGCAACCCCCATGTTAGTCAGAGACGCTGTGATAGTGACTGAGAAAGACCCCTGATATTGATCCCTGGCCTCTGTGTGTGTGACACTGACACACACACACACACACACACACTCCACTGCATTCTAAAATCTCCTGATTCCATTTACATGGACTCTATTCTACAGATGGTGGAAGTGCAGCTTTAAGAGACAGGGACATTCCGGAGATTGTGTGTAGTGACAGACACAGCAAATCTCGACCCATGTCTTCCCCACAAATGTCAGCAGACTTAAAGTCACAGCACAGCAGCTCCCACCTGGCCAGGATGCTTCCTTTAAAGCTTCAAGTTCTGTTCAAACATTTCCTAAAATTCTCAGTCCACACCTAATGGCTGTGCATATTTATGGGATACACAAGGAAAATCTGACGTACGTGTATAAGCCGTGATACTTAGACCTAAGTCTCTGCATTACCATCTCCTTAAACATTTGTGATTGGTGGTGGAAGCGTCACATGGCTCTCTTGTAAGTCCCTACAAACTATATAATAACTACTGTGAATGAGTCAACCTGCCATGCTAGGAACACTGGAATCTATCGCCCTTCATATCTGACAGCATTCAACTTGTTTTGCCCAGGGAGGTTCTGCAAAAGTTCTCCGTTCCCATCCACATACCCACCTCTTGTGCAAAAGACTCTGCTTTCTTGCGAAGGTCCTTCTCCAGTTCCAGGTTCACCTGCAGTTCCTCATACTCTTCAACTGCCAACATGGACACTTAAGGAGACAAAAAAAAAAACAGAGACAATGAGCTGTGCAAAATTACCAGCAGCACATGTGGAAAAGATTCTGCATAAGGCACGTGGGGGCTGTCATTCATCTGTTCCTGGCCGGTGCAGAGTGATGAGCTTTATAAAGGGTAGTTTAGCAATGTGAATGGAAAACTTAAAACCAGTCACATTCCTAGATTCAAATACACACGTCCTAAAAGAGCAAATCAGGAGAACATACAGAATCGTAGTTGCAAACATGTTCTTCGGACCACTGGGGACACAAAAGGATTTGTAAAATATAGCACAAGAAATATATAAGGAAAGACATGTTATATGTTTTCAAATAAATGTACTGTAAAAGTCAGTTGCAAAATGAATATTCTTTTTAGATTATTGTATAAATATGTTGCCTACATGTTTTTCTGTGTACCACATGCATGCCTAGTGTCCACTGAGGTCAGAAGGTATCAGATCCTCTGGAATCAGAATTATAAATGGTACTGAGCCACCATGAGTGCGCTGGGAACTGAACCTGGGTCCTCTGCAAGAGGACAAAAGTGCTTTTAGCCATAGAACTATCTCTCCTGTCTCAGACAAAAAACATTAAGCCACAGACAAAAAGACATATCACAGGCATTTCACAGGGCAAATCAATGGACATGTGCAAGATGTGGTCGGGGGCCACTTAGTGAGACCCCGCCCCGCTCCCCCAACCAAAAAGAACCACTGTAGGAAAAGTCCTGTCAAATAAAAGCAACATGCAATCGTTGCTGCTTTTGACATTTTGTGGCCTACTTTGTTAAATAATGATGCGGATAGGATGCAGGGAGCCGTGACGCCATTAGGAACCCAGCACAATGCAAGCAGACAGCCGCTGAAGAGCCTCGCTCTGAGCTGAGTTGTATCAATAAACTCCCCGCCAAGACACTCTTAATGGCTGCTTTCACACTCTGGTCCACTGGGGCACTTCAATCCTAACTGACTAAGGACGGGTTTGATGTGTAATGACATAGAATTTCAGACTCTGTTCTTCCTAAACCACTGCTTCCTCAGACAGAAGCAGAACAGTCTAACTCAAGTAAAGTAATGTAAGTGGTGGTTTGTGCTGGGAATTACAGGTCCCTGAGGACTAAATGACTTTCAAACCTATTTAAAAAAAGAAATTCCACGAAGAGAACAATGAAGACCATGACTATCTAAAGCCCCAGGCAGGATGATAGGTTCTCTTTTTCCTCTATCCAGAACACTATAATAAAAAGTGAATTTTCCCATGTCTAGGTTCCGTTGACCTGGACTCTGAAAGGAACTGGTGGCAAGTTCGTGTATCCCTACTTCTTTCTAGACAGAAGCTTCCGGGAGACAAGACTCGTGTGGTGAATTCACAGTCTGCACAGTACACAGAGAGTGTAGTTTGTTTATACACTGGAGCGGGACCTGAAGAAAACCTACCATCTCATCCTTCTCCCTGGCTTAACTTCTAGGCCTTTTCTTTACAAACTCCAGCCAATAAGCAACACAAAGGATAGGAATCACTGCAGGGACAGCCTGGAAAGCCCTGTTTGTGTCCTGTCTTCTAAACTAGGACACTGGGTGGCTTGTGGACAGGCCAAAGGGAGAACAAGAGACATATTAATCCTCTACTGTGGTTTAGATGTAGTGTGATCTCCAAAGATGCACATGCTGCAAAGCTGGTCCCCAGTATGTTAATGTTAAGAGGTGAGGGAACTTAAGAGAGCTTACTGCCAGGCAGACCAAGCCCTGTCTTGCCATGATATCTCTCCCTAGAATCCCACACTCCTGCTACGATCTGATGTCATCACTGTGGTGGGATCTCATCAAGGAGACCCTCCCAGAGCTGAGCAGATGATGGGGCTGTGCTCCTGGATATCATTTGAAGCTAGAAACCTATATTCCTTTTAAAGTGCCCAGTCTTGGGTAGTTTATGATAGCAACAAAAAATAGACTGATACAGTCCTTTCCCCTCCCTGGCCCCAAAGACTTTTGCAGAGACTTCAGTATTGCTCCCTGTGCAAACTGCAACATTGTAACCAGCCCCCGAGAGGCTTATGCCTTGTTTAACAGTAAGAATGAGATGTTGACCAAACAACATGGAATTTTCTTTTGAAGTGGGAGTCAGAAACATCTCCTACATAGGCTGGTCCCAGTTTCTGCACCACCAGATATGGTTTTATGTTACTTGTCTAAATAGTAAAAATCCCTTGTTGTGTTGGCCACTAGAGGTACAGAGTTCTATTTCAGACACAAAGAAGAATTATGCAAGACACCAGAGCAAGGGAACACTTGGCTTGTCAATCTGTTTTCAACATGAGTCTCAATATGCATCCCTGCTTGGCCTGGACCTCACTATGTTATGTAGATAAAACTGTCCTCCAAACTTACAGAGATACATTTGCCTCTGCCTCCACCATGCTGGGATTTATAGTACATGCCACCACGCCTGGCTGGTACACCAGTCTTGATGCTCATTTTCCCACTGACCCATTGTCTACATTCTCTTAATGTAAAATATCATCATGTTTATGAAGCTTTCAGAACCTCTCCTAGATTCTGATTTACTAACAAGCCCATCAATTATGTAAGTGCTAACAGGGCCAAAATGATTATGGTCCCACAGTTCACAGATGACAGATGTTTGAAGTTTCACAATGAGTTGGTTAGTTCCATAATGAGTTAGTTCCTAAGAGAAACGGCTTTTATTAACTTTTTAAATGCAGTGTGTGTGGTATGTGTACTAGAAGCTTGTGTACTGTGCATGCACTTGTAGGTGTAGGTATGTGTGTGTGTGTGTGTGTGTGTGTGTGTGTGTGTGTGTGTGTGTATGGAAACCTGAGGTTAACTCTGGGTATTCTTTGTCTGTCTGTCTATCATAGTTTATCTATTCTATCTATATTAATCATCTCCATCATCTATCTATCTCTATCTATCTATCTATCTATCTATCTATCTATCTATCTATCTATCTATCTATCTATCTATCATTATCTAGTCTATCTCTACTCTCTCTCTCTCCTCTCATATCTATATCTATCTATCTTGTCTGTCTGTCTGTTTTGAGGTAGGGTCTCTCACTGGTTCTGAACCACATCAATCCAGTTAGGCTGTCTGGACAATAAGCTTCAGAGATCCTCTGTCTCCTCCTTCCTGAGTGCTAGGATTACAGGAATACTCTGATTCTTTTTTTTTTTTTTTTGAGAGTGTGTTTAATAGGGTCTCATTATGTAGACCAGACAGGATTAAAATTCACTAGATAAACAAGGTTGGTCTCATACTTACAATAGACATGCCTTCTAAGTACTAGAATTAAAGGTATGTATCCACCGGGCTTGGGTAGAAATTCCATTTAAATTTCCTCAGTATTGAAATAATAGACTTGAGATAGAGTCACTGCTGAGCAAAACACAACCTTGGAAAAAGATGAACTCTGGGCACATGGATTGAAAAAGCACCAGACACATGTAAGCAAGCGTGCTGGACAAAAGAAAATTGCAGAGACTTACCTCTGTTGCATTTTTCTAAGACTTTCCTCTGCTCAAGAACTTCGGAATTTAAAACAGCTTTTTCTTGTTTAACTTTATTTACCTACAAATGTAAAATGTGAAGGAGAAAAAATTGTAAATGAGACATAAGGGACATGGGACCCTCAAATGGCTGTTTGGCTTTCAACATGAAGTTGCAGTGTAAAGAGTTCCCAGCAGCTCCTCCACCGATAGTGTGAAAGCTCTTCTGTGGAACTGAGGTAATCTGGGACTTCAGGTCATACCAGAGCACAGCTCATTTACATAATTAAATTGGCACTGGGCCCTCCCTACACTGACTAATGTTCTGGCCATTCAATGTCACTCGCTCATAGTTTTAACACAAAAATCCAAGTTGTGATCACTCACAAAATACACCTGTCACTTAACAGAACAGCAAGTACTTAACTTCAGGCTCCAGTTTGAACTTTAATTTTATGTTGAAAAGATTCATATATTAATTTTTTGAAGATAACTTTAAGTTTTGACAACTTATGGCTTAATAAAGTGTACCTGTGGTATTCTTTCCCAAACTTAAATTTCTGAAATAACTTTTTAACACCAACTGAAATGGAAGGGAGGGGTAAAATGAGAGCTGACACATGATGCTTGCAGTGAGAATTCTGGTTTCTTTAAAAACCCACCTATGTTATGTGAATGTTTTTTTTTTGTTTTGTTTTTTTTTGTTTTTTTGTTTTTTAATCCCAGGTATGGGGTAAGTGGCTGCTTCACAGCAGGTGATTATGATTTGCCTCATCCTCTAGCAGGGGTGTAATTTTTGCCAGTTTCAGATTGTTTAATTCTGGAGACTTTGAAGAGGGTATAAATGGGGGAGCTCCTAAGAAGGAAGAAGCTGCTGCTGCTCCAACCTGCTGCTCCTGGTGGCTGTTGTTGTAGTTTGTCAAGTAAGAGCAAAGAGACAAGAACTTGGAGATATCAGATGACAAAGGCTGGACTGGACCCAAGGAACCCAAAACCCCTAATCAGCAGGAAGTAGTACAGAGTTCTAGACTTCTTTCCCCTCTAACCTTTCTCTCTCCTACCTAGTGTTGGTGGGTAGGAAGGGATCAGTGTGGAATAAGGTTTGGAAGGGAGGCAGATGTATAAGAACCCAATAAAATAGTTTTAAAAGAAAAAAGCCAACAGATGCTAATATCAAAAGCTAGCTTTGAATAGCATCTTTGTAACTTAGCCAACCCAAATGACTGTTAGTTAAAAAGCCAAAGTCTTGGCCCTCTGGCCTAAGACGCCCTACCTCCTCCGTCACTTCCCCGAGTTTGCTCTTGAGGCTTTCCAGCTCAATGGCTAACACCTTTTTTTCTTCCTGAACAGACATGATTTGTTCTCGAAGTTCTGTAATTTTAAAGGAAGGAAATGAAAACAAACTTTATTTTACTTTTTAATTATGAAATAAAATAACAGGTTTTCTTACAATGTTTTCATTTATTTGTTCTGGTAGATCCTCCCCTCCCCTCCCATTCCCTTCTCTCCCCACTCCTCACTTGAACTCTTCAGTCCCCAGTGATCCCCATGAGCCTTTCAGCCTCCCTCCTCTTTCTGAAAACCTCAGTTCCCCCCTTACGGACCTTTATAACTTCATGACCATCTACTTACACTCATTCCTGTACAAATAGACCAAGATAAAAACAAGATGCTAGAATCTACAAATGACACAAAACCCTTGGTATTTGCCTTTCTGAACCTTACCTCACTGAAAGTAATATTACCATTTCCATTCTTTTTCCTACAAATTCCAATTTCTTTTTTTTATTATTGTTGTGTGTACATGTACATGTATGTGTTCATGTATGTGAATGCAAGTATGTGTGTGTCAGCACACACATAGAAATTAGATACAACTGGGTGTAGGTTTACCTTTCAACCTATTTGAGCCAAAGCTTATTGTTGCTCACCTGAGAATGCCAGGCTAGTCAGGCTAGGAGCTTCTGGAAATTCACCTGTCTCTGACTCTAATGTTGTCCTGGCAGTTCGGGGGTTACAGACATATGCTACCCTGTCCTTCTTGACATGGGTTTGGAGTTCCAAACTGAGGTCCTTACATTTGCACAGCAAGCACGTTACCCCCAGGCATCTCCTCAGCCAATAAGTAAAAATTCATTTATAGCTGAATAAAATTCCACAATGTATCACATTGTTATTATCTGTTCATCTTTGATGGACAGCTAATTCCATTTCCTTCCTGTTGTGAATACAGCAGCAATAGACATGGATATGCAAGTCTCTGTGATGGATGTAAGGCCCATTGGGAGGTGCATAACTGGGTCACCTGGTAGTTTGTTTGTTTGTATATAGATCTATTTATTGAATTTATATGAGTACAGTGCAACTGTCTTCAGGCACACCAGAAAAGGGCATCAGATCTCATTACAGATGGTTGTGAGCTACCATGTAATTGCTGGGAATTGAACTCAGGACCTCTGGAAGAGGAGTCAGTGTTCTTAACCACTGAGCCATCTCTCTAGCCCCCTACCTGGTGGTTCTCTTATTTTATTTTGGAAAACAAAAACTGCACTGTACCTTGAACTGATTTCCATGATAGTTGCACCTGAAGTAAATTTATTTTTAAAAGAAAACATGTATCTGATCAAAAGAACTAAAAAATACAGTTTGCGGTCAGTGTTATCTGACAATTAAGGAGAAGAGCAAACCAAAACTGAGGACAATGGAAATGTCACATGAAGGTCCACCCTAGCCACAGAGAAACTAACACCACACAGGCTCAATAATATCACTGTGTTAAAGAGACCAAACTGAATTTTCTTTGCATTTTATAAAAAAACAAAACAAAAACCACATTCTAAAGAAGCTATTTGGCATTTTAGAAGTAAAAGAATTTGTAGGCAGAGGCAAGCTGAGGCATTGTACTAATTTCTCTTTCATGATGGCCATAAGCTCTCGGCATCACACAACACAAACTGAAGGCTGGATAGCTAATAACCTGGAGATTCCAAGTTTAAGAAAACAGAAATCTTGACTTGAAAATGTAAAGAAGCCATTTCCTCCTAGAGTTGTGGGTATTCTGTTTATTCATTTATTTTTATTACTTATTATTATGACTTAAGGAAAGTATGTTACCAGGCTGGAAAGGGACCATGTGACAGCGGTGTTTAAAGTGCCCACCGACTAACACAGGTTTCTTAAGCTTCTCCTTGGCCTACTGCTCTGTCTGGTTTTGTTTTTAAGTGTTTTTCAATTCTTACCCTTCTTCAAGGACGAGAAAAAAAAAAAAAACCCATGACATCATTATTCATAAGCTGATTTTTTTTTTCATGAACTCAGCTTGAAGTTCTAAGATTTGGCTCTAAGACACTTTGTTCACCAGCTGACTAATTCCAGAAGGAAGAACATAAGACCATATTGTTCAAGGTCTCACAGAAGGGAGAACAGTGAACAGAGGGAGACCTTGATGCCCCCATCACTCCCAACCAGCGTCCTCTATTTTGTCTCAACATAAGGCATCAGGGTGAGGTCAGGGAGCACCTTCCATCTGAAATCTTATCTCCCAGGCAGAACAATAAGCACAATTTTTGAACATGAACCAAGTTGCACGTGTTATTGAACCTATAATAGAGACCCAAATAAATACAGGGTACTGACTGAACACATATACAATTTTTGTGCTGGGGATTAAGTCTTGGACTTCAGATATGATAAGCTCTCTTTATACCTGGGTCTACCGCCAGCCAAGTCAGAAATAGTTTTAACTATACTTACCTTTTACTCAGCAAAAGTGTGTTAACGCTGCACGTGTGTGGTGCACACACATACATGCAGGCGAGACACTCTACATATAAAATAAAACAAATCTAAAAGATAAAAATAAATTGTAATACTATCTCTTTAACATTATGGTAACTTCCCATTTCTCGCCAGGCCAAACTTCTGAAAGAAGTGAGAAAGAAGTAAGAAAGAGACACTGATGTGATTCTTCACTCAGGCTCAGTTTCCCCTGACTGACCTGGCTAATGAAGTCAGAAATGTTGCTGCTTACATATTCAGAAACTGAGGACCCAGTCATCAGTATTCTCAAAATTCCTTCAGTGTGTGTGCATGGTATATGTTTGCACATGTGTTTATAAGTACATGTATGTGCACATGTATGGACACATGTGTATAAAAAAACATTGCTGCTAGCACCCAGTCATCAGTATTCTCAAAAATTCCTTCAGTGTGTGTGCATGGTATATATGTGCATGTGTGTGTATAAGTACACATGCGTGCACATGCATGTGTAAAGCCCAAGGAAGAAGTCACTTGCCCTGCTCTGTCATTCCTCACCTTCCACCCTCGAGATGGGGTCTTGTGTTAAACCTAGAGCTTGCTGGTGTTCTACCTGGAGTGGCTGTAGCAAACCCAGTCCTTCCTGTGGCCATGCCTCCACTCCCCCACCCCTGTTCTGGTATTATAGGCATGTACATCCATTCAGGCATTGATGTGGATGCTGGGGATTTGAAATCAATTCCTCATCATTGCTCAGCAAACAATCTTACTCGCTGAATCATCTCTTCTGGCTCCATGTATTTGCGAAACTCCTCATGGAATTCTGTTGTGCCCTCAGAGACGGGAAGCCCTGTGCTGGCAGAAACCTTACTCAGTTTCAACACTGGAATCTCACCTTTGATTTGCTTCTGACACTGAACAGACACACAGGTCTCTGCCGCAGCATCTGTGTCAGTGGTTGGGTCGTCATCATCAATGTTTATCTCCTCCGTTATTACGTCTGGCCCCAGTTTGGCCATGTATAGCATGCTGATTCTTTTCAGTGTTTTATTTTCTTTATTTAGCTAAAAGTAACATTGGAAAAAATGGTTATTTTATCAACCAAGTCAAATCTTGCATTTTTAAACAAATGAATTTAGTGTATTTTTGTCTTACATATTCATTAACACACATAGTAGGATATAACAGGGAGACTCACTCAACGAATAAACTACTCACATGCTTTAATGTTAAGTTTAGTATTTTAAGTGATGCCTCATCCTGAATTACAACAGCAGCAAGTAGAAACACTGGTTATAAACTTTAAGAAATACAAGGAATCCCAGGGCTGGTGAGACAGCTTAAACCTGAGGACATGAGTTCCCCAGAACTCACGGTTGAAAAAAAGAGAACCCAAAAGTCATGCTCTGATACCCACCTACAGGCTACGGCACAAATGCACCCACATTCACAGCATGCATGCATGAGTGCATGTGCACACATGTACACACATGTGCGCGCGCGCGCGCACACACACACACACACACACACACACACACACACACACACTGTGCCAAGACAATGTCATTGGCCACAACTAATCAGCCAGAGTTAGTGCATATGACTACATTTAACCAGTCAGATCTCTTCTCTAGAAAGGCACATGCTGGGAGAGTTTTGCATGTCTAGCCATAAAAGGTGATGTCAACCACCTTCTGCTACAGGACTGAGAACAGAAGGGATCCTGCTGTAAAAACCCAAAGTAAGTGACACTCAGAGAGAGGCAGAAGCAACAGAGAAAAGAAGCCCAGAGCCCCAAACCATTCTCATCTGTTGAAAGAAAAACACAAGACTTATACCAATGAAGTCTCAGTGCATTCTACGTAGACATTTTTGTAGAGCTCAAATTCCTGAATGTTAGAGAAGGGATTTCATTACTGTTGTCTTGTTAAGAGGTAATCCTGTGCTGCTTGTCTGAAATGTCTCTCAATCACAAGGCAAGAGCAAATCTGCCTTCACTCTACACTAGCTGAACTCATTACCATATACAAAGTTACATAGTGGCTACACCGCAGAGCACTCTGAAGAAAGAAGTAAACTAAGTAGCTTTGGATCTTATGGCTTCAAATACCTGGTCAGTTACCAATTTAACCTGCACATTTTAGCAAAACAGACTTGCTGTATTTGCTGTACTTATAAGAAAACAATGAGGTCAAATTATAGCATAAGAATGTACCATTTGAGTTTTATTTTTTTTAAATTTGTTTGTATGTATCTGAGTAGGGGATGTACATAAGAGCAAATGCCCCACAAAGGCCAGAAGAAGGTATCTGATGTTCTGCAGCTAAGGTTCTATATGAGCTGCCCAATGTGGGTGCCGGGAACTGAACTCAGGTCCTCTGCAAGAGTAGTACACATTCTTAAAACCATCTCTCCAGCTCCCTCAATTTTATTAATTTTTAGTCTGGATTTTTTTTTCAAGTCCCAAGAGTTCATTATACATCCTCTAAAACAAACTGTATGTCTACTTGACAAAAGGCTTCTAAGATCAGGAGACAAATGGTGTGTACTAAGGTTCCCATTAAAATGAGTTTAGGGGATAGTACAGTGATTATTGAACAGAAATAAATCCATCCATCACTGGGAAGTTTTGCAACATACTAATACTTACACCACACTGTGGCTATGGGATAGATAGATTGGTGGGTAAAGTGCTTGCAATAAAAGCATAAAGACCTGTGTTTGGATCCTCAGCACATGTGTAAAACATGTATACACGCATACACATATACACACATATTCACAAGCATGCACACATAAACAAACTCACAAATACACACATACAAACACACACACAACACAAAAGAGTAGAGGAGATAAAATAACTTTTAAAGAAGACAATGTTTGGGCAAACAGTTACAAAGTATCATGAAATGTCACCCCACACACCATTCTCTACTCTAACCACTGTCCACCTTGTCAACTGAGGTGTCCAGAAAGCAGAACTAACCTGCTCTGAGTCAGACATGCCCCAAATCACACAATTAGAAATAAATTGTGCAAATGTGCAAGTGATGATCCGAAGTCCTTGCTTTCCCTAAACTGCCAGTCCTAAGAGGCAGAGGTGTCTTTCTCTGAGTGGATATAATGTAGACACCATCCTGGGCACTAGATTCAGTGAAACAAACCTGGACCAAATACATTGTTTCTTTGTTCGTCCTAGAAGGAAAGGAGCATCCAGTATACCTGACTGAAAAACTCCAGGAATGCGTAGGCAGTGCAAACGGTATGAGCGTGCCTCATTCTGTCAAAGCAGCAACCCATAATACTATGCGTGCATCAGACAAGTAACAGGAAAGAAGTTCACATGGAAATCCATATTCCTAGTTAGGTTCTGATTCAGTATCTTATGAATTTTAGTGCAGTGTCATTATGCAAACAATTAAGCACATACCATTAGCAAGCACACTGCTAATGCATATGAATTAAATACATTTATTTATTTGTCTGTTTGTTGATAGTAGAACTTCAGTCACAATCCAAAGAAATACTTTGGAGGTGGGAGATATGAAGAGTAGGGGTGAACACAACCAGCATTACTAATGATATTTGGCTTGAAATTGCTGTAATCCATTTTCTGATGGACGCTTTTTACCCAAAATACATAAGACAGAGATAAAAACATTCTTTAATAATAATGTAATTCTGATGAGACAGAATATAGAAAATTACACACTTGGTAAAACCATCAGCTAGAGGCAATCAGTGGCGCGCTGGAGGTCACCTTCTGCATGCCCTCCTCTGCTTTCATAAATAACCACCTGAAATGTAGGGCTGACTGACTCTTTCATCAGACTCCAGCAGAAAATGTCTGAGTTCTTGTGGAAAACTCTAGTGTAACATCTACTCTGGGGACTACTTCTCCAGGTTAAATGGGTACAAATACTGGGAACACACACACACACACACACACACACACACACACACACACACACACAGAGACAGAGAGAGAGAGAGAGAGAGAGAGAGAGAGAGAGAGAGAGAGAGAGAAAGGGAGAGAGACAGAGAGACAGAGAGAGAGACAGAGACAGAGAGAGAGACAGAGAGAGACAGAGACAGGCAGAGAGAGAGAGAGACAGACAGAGACAGTCAGAGACAGAGACAGACAGAGACAGAGAGAATGCAATTTTATAATTAGAAATGGACTTTGAACACAAGCAGATGCTTACAGAATCATATTGCAGAATTTGGAACCTTATACCTCCTTGTCAGAGCAGACAAGTGGGCAAAGAATTAGGAACAGAGCAGGAGACCAAGTTGTACAGAAGCCCAGGCTTACTCCTCTGGCTAACACACACAGAGCCCAGGCTCACACCCTGGCTAGCACACACAGAGCCCAGGCTCACACCCTGGCTAGCACACACAGAGCCCAGGCTCACACCCTGGCTAGCACACACAGAGCCCAGGCTCACACCCTGGGTAGCACACACAGAGCCCAGGCTCACACCCTTGGCTCGCACAGACTCACCTTTGTTGCCAAGGCTTCAGCACTCTCTCGACATGTCTTCTCTATCTCGAGGTGGTTCTGCATGAAATTTACTTCCTCTATAACCATATGAGAAACTAGGAAGAAAGAGGAAAGAGAGGCTCAGCATTCAAGAATTAGTCAACTCTTCCAGAAGCCCACACACTGCCTCATGACCAAGAAGAATGTTTCAATTCTTCCTACAGCTAGACCTTTGGCCATGACTAAAAAGCTCCTCAGAAGTTGCCTTTGATTAAATCTTGACTAATGTATGTATGCAGAAAGAAAAATGCACACACACAAACTACTAACCTTCTCAACTATTCGTAATAGTTTAAAAATCGGTCTCTGTCTCTTTCTCTGTCTCTGTCTCTGTCTCTCTCTCTCTCTTTCTCTCTCTGTGTGTGTGTGTTTGTGTATACATGGACACACATGCATGCATACATGCCTGTATCTGTGCATTTGGAAATCACTAGTCACCTTGGGATTCCTTCCTCAAAAGCCACCCATCTTGCTTTTTATAAAGTAGGGTCTCCCACTGGCCTGGAACTTGCTGAGTCAGCTAAGCTCTCTGACTAGTGAATGCAGGAATAAACTTGTCTCTCTGCTTCTCCAGTGCAGAAACTACAGGCACATGCCACCCCACCTGGCTTTTTGTGTGGTGCTGGAGCTCAAACTTGGGTCCTTGTACACAGCAAGCACAAATGCTAGCTCTCCAGTTCCTAAAGTGTCTTATTTTTAAATATTGCTATCTCCATGGCAATAGATTAGTAAACAAAAGCAGCTTCTATAAGGAGTGACAATATTTTGATTAGCTTTTGATTAGCCTAGACATCACTTGTGGATCTAATACGGAAAACGAACTCATAAGAAATAAAGGAAAAATAAATCTCAGGTTGGTCTTGTGGCTGTTTAACAATGTGGTTAGCTAAGTTTGTGACACTCATCTTCGGCAATGACAAGCCAGTTCCTGTTATTTCAGGATCTCCAGGTCAGGACAGTGTGGCACCAAGACTTACAAGCCATGTGATGAGAAAACAGGTACTTTTAAGTTGTTTATTGCAACATACAATGTCATTGGGATTGGGAGGGGAATCAAATTTTACTTATTATTTTACCAACACTTGAAAAACTGTTTAATTTTTAGATAATTTTTTTTGGTAGCTGTTTTATGTAAATTGAGATTTAAAGACATGATAATTCTGACCTGTAATGATATTTTGAAGCTTAAGCCAAAAAATAAAAATAAATAAATAAATAAAAAATAAAAAAGTGAAGTTTCCCCATCCACATTTCTAGCCAGAAGCAAAATCTCAGACTCTCAACCTGAACTTTATCTACAGACACAGACTGTAGACTTCCATTTGTTGGGCATAAAGGGGCTAAAAAACTGAAGGACAACTGAATGTGAAACCCAACAAAGTTAGAAAAAGCACCAGGCTCACATAACACAAAGACAGATTACTTTTGCTTCATTTAAGCTTAATTAACCTGCAATTATGATTAAACTCGGGAGGGAAAATTTTTCTCTCTCTAAATTAAATACAAAAAAAAATATGTATTACTTCCTGAGTCTGTCCGAAGTTCTTATTATGTTAATATTCAAATTCATAAAGCAGAACTAAGTGGCCAGAAACATCTCTAACCTTGACATTTTTTCAGGGGTAATAATCTGTTGCAAATGCGGGCCAACCAAAAACCACTTAACTAATTAGTAGTTGCAGTCACCGAGAAAAACATGAATCAACACTGTTATTACAAGTGGCACATTTGAGTGGCATCTAATTATGACTTGATGAGGCCGATACTCGCATTATCAACGCTACTACCACATCCCATCAGGGCCTAAAAGCTGCTGATGGCATTGACTTCGGGAAACTCCCACTCAATGGTACAGCAGCACCCAACAATCGGCTTGGCAGGGGCCCCCCTCACTAAATGACACGTTAAGCGTAATTACTGGTAGACATTGTAAATAAACAGGATTGGAAGTGAAAATTGTACCAAGTGCATAAGACACAATCTGACACATTGGAAGTGGCAGCCTTAATTGAGAGTTTCTTTGACTGTTCAAGATCATTTCAACTGCATTTCTCAGAGGACAGTGATTATAACTGTGGAGACAGACGGCATAATGGTGTCAGCATTGCTGACGGAGCAGTGAATTAAATTGTATCTGCTGTGGAGTGAAAGCCATGATGAGAGGTACAGAGGCCTTAGTGGTCTTATCATTATAACACAATGGTCATGTTGTCATCAACCTTTCTGGCTCCAATTGAAAAGAAATGATTGTGTGTTGAGGCCCCCCCCACCTCCCCCCTTGTCCTCTTCTATCTCCTGTTCTGAATAGAACCAATTTTCAGAGAGCTATGAAATCACGCAATAGGCCCTAAAATGCAGCTGCTTGGCATACAAACGGGTCCCCATTAAACTGGAATCACACACAATATGTGTTTATACCGGAGAAACAAATAGAAGCTGAACACGGGCCAAGTTTATTCACACACACAAAGCCCATGTAGCTCTTCATCAATGAAATTGCCTTTTATATTGTAGTTTAAATAATGGGCTCTATTATTTCCTTAAAATCCTAATATTCCTGGCATTTTATCACTGTGTTTACAAGGTAGGTTCTTCAAAAAATGTGAAGGAAAAGAGAAAAGAAACCTATACAATTTTTTTTTTTTTTACAACATCAAATATTACTTTGAATTTTTTTTTTAGCCTTAACTACTTGACATCTTCTGCCACAATCTGGTATTTCTACTCTCATAACAAAAACATAAACACTCTGCATTTTTTATAGGAATTTGACTTTTTTATTCAATAACATTCTTGCTCATGAAAGTAAGGGGGAAAATCATTCTGCAGTCGAGAGGCTTAGGCCTAGCAAAAAAAAAAAAAAAAAAAAAAAAAAAAAAAAAAAAAAAAAAAAAAGAGAGAGAGAGAGAGAAAGACAGAAGCCCTTATTTTCTGAACATTTTGTAAAAAGCTGTCCTGTGGTTTAACTTGTTTCTTTAGGCATAGAGTATGCTCTGCCGGGGGAGGGGAAGGGCTCTCTCTCTCTCTCTCTCTCTCTCTCTCTCTCTCTCCTCTCTCTCTCTCTTCCTTTCTGAAAGAGAAACTGCAGAACACTTTAAGCTGTTGTGATTTTTAGTTTCAGAAACTCAACCAATGCCAAACCGAAAGCATGGAGACCTGCTTATCACCTCCTTGGGTTCAGAAGAAGAAAATACAAGGGCTGTTTGTATCTGTTAGAAAGAGTACATCATCTCCTAACCCAGAAGTCAAGGTCACATGACAGAGAACGAACCTCATTCTGAAATATGAATTTATTTGTCCTTTTGTTTTAATTTTATTATATTTATGTATGAGTGTGAGTGTGTGTGTGTGTGAGTGTGTGTAACCACAGCGCATTGTGGATTCTCTCCTTCAGTATATACAGGCCCTGGGGATTGAACTCAGGACACTGGGTTTGGAGGTAAGTCCCTTCACCCACTGGGCAACCTGGTCAGGCCTTATTTGTCCTTTACAGGGAATACAGTTTGTAAAAATCCTTCAGCTATTCATTTAACACTTTGGAGTTTTCTTATATCTATGACCCCTGGACACTTTAACTATGATATTCTATTTTTTATATGATACAATGTTAAATAAAGAAAAGGCAGGCTGGCAGGGCACAGTTATATAGACACCTTCACCCCCAGCACTTAGGAGGCAAAGGCAGACAGATCTCTGTGAGTTTGAAGTTTCTCTGGTCTATACAGTAAGTTCCAGGCTAGCTATGGCTACATAATAAGAGCATGTCTCAGAAAGAAAGAAAGAAAGAAAGGAAGAAAGAAAGAAAGAAAGAAAGAAAGAAAGAAAGAAAGAGAGAGAGAAAGAAAGGGAGAGAGAGAATAGAGGGAGGGACAGAGGAAGGAAAGAAAGAAGGAAAGAAGGAGGGATAGATGGATGGTGATAAATAAACTTTAAGGAAAAGGGCCCTACGACTATAGTTATGCTTTTGAAACAAAAATTCATAAATATATTTATTATCAGTAAATTTTGTAGCAATACAAAGTCTAACATTAGCTTTGTCGGGTCAGTCAGAGGAACATGTGAGCGTCGCAGTATGTGTTGCTGAATGTTGGGTCATGGCTATAGGAGGGGCTCATGGTACCATCTTCTAATTTATCATAGTAAGAAAAAGAAAAAGGGGCTGGGGATGTAGACCCAAGGGTAGAGTTGTTGCTTAGCATGCAGGACGCCCTGGGTCCCATCCCTGACATCCAGCACTGCCTGCTCCAGGAGACATGGTACATGACAACTCGAAAAGAGCAGGTTCAAAGGTCATTCTCAGCTACAAGGAGATCAAGGCTAGACTGAGATACATTAGACCTCATTTCAAAAATGAAATTCAATACAATTAAGGCTTCAGAAACTCCCACGTACAATAAAAAAAAATACTGACTGATATTTCCACCAGTTGTGTCAATTGGCAACATTGGTCTCTCTTCAAAATCCTGCACTCTCACATACAGACCTCAAGAAGACCTCTCACATTGTAGGCTGAGGCGTCGCTTGACAGATTTTTGTCTTCAAAAAATGTGCCCTTTATTAAAACAAGATATTAAAAAAAAAAAAAAAAAAAAAAAAACAGTTTTCATGAAGCCCTTGAACTTGTTCTGTAGACCAGACTGGTCTTACTCTTGTGCCTCTCTCTCCTCTTGACTCCGCTTGTGAGTACTGGAATTACAGGCATGTGCCACCACACCCAGCTGTAAAACATGGATTTTTTTTTTTGGGGGGGGTTTGGTTCTCTTGTATCCAGACCAACACTATCTACCAAGTAGGTCCTTTGGTTGAAAAGCTGAAGAAGGTAGCAGGTCTGAGTTTGGGAACATCCTTCGAGAATGTTCTCTGCAGTACAAAAAACAGCTCCTCACTTACTGAGACTGCCTGTGTTTTTCTTTGTCCTCAGATTGTGGTCCCGTGAATTCTCAGAAACACTCCTACAAAGCAGCTGATGTGCTGGTATCTTATCTGAGGACATGGGAGCCCAGAGAGACAAAGTAACACATTCCAAGCACAGCTCTGACTGATAAAGCCAATCCCATATCTAGGACACTCCAGTTTTCTGTGGTCCCTTTAAAACTTGTTACAGTTGAGATTGTCAACACCAAAGATCTTGCCGCTTCACCAAGCCCTTTCCACACCCCATCTCCCACAATAGGGCATCATAGGGATCTTTGAAACAGGCCCTGAACATAACAAACTCTATTCTTCAATACCAGATTGTTTAAAAGGATTGTTGTGGGTGTTGCTGTTAGCAGTGGGGTTTTTGTTGTTGACATAAACTTACTATATAGCTAAAGACGTATTTAAGCTTCTGAGGCAGCTGCTTCCACCTCACGAATAAATCTGAGATTATAGATCTGCACACCACACCCAACGGTTAGTTCTAGGGATCAGGCCCAGTATTCTCCTAACTGAGCTACATTCCCAGCCCTCAGAAAGGCTTCCATGTGGTACAAATAGAACCAAGAAGTAGACAGGATTGCGGGAAAACCAATGTAAACTTAAACATAACCCAGGATCTACCAGGGAGAGCCTCAAACACACAAGGGACTTTACTGTGGGCACATGACTTCCCTCTGGGGTAGTGTTCTTTGTGTGGAGAAACTCCACACAAGACAGGCTGAGGGAGAGCTGGCAGGGAGCCAAGATGACACAGCATGGAGCAGTGGCCAGAGCTACATTTACACTAGGAAAGGAAAGCCAAGCCAGGCCGGGCAAGGTCTGAGCCTCACTCGAAGTTCTTCCCACATTTTGAGAGGTAGACCTATTGGGTAAGCATGAGGGAGACTTGAGAGCAGCCAGGCCATTCCCCAGAGCCATTCAAATGTGCTGGCTCCTATGGGAGGCCCATATCCTTGGGCTTACAGTGGAACATCACCTGATTCCAAGTACAGAGTGAGCTCTTTTATGCAGAAATTCTCACTTTATCCTAAGCAGACTAACACAGTAAGGTAGTTCACCCCAAATTTTCCAGCGCAGAAACTTGTTCCAGCTATGTGTGCTCATGCTCGACAGAGCTGGGACTAACGATGTCTGTGATGTTCTCTTCCAAATCTCAAATCCTGTTCTCTGTTCAACACCAGGAACTGTTCATCTCAAATACAGTTTTTAAGGAAATAAAATTTTCTTTTGTGTTTGTTTTATTTTGAGATAGGTCCTTGGAAAAGAATGGCTTCAGACTCAACCAAATACCCAAGGATAACCTTGAACTCCCAATCCTTTGATCGGGATTACACAGGTGTACACAACCATGCCTACTTTTATGCAACCCTAGGGAAACAAATCTACAACTTTGCACATAGTAGGTGCTGACTACTAAGCACTACTAAGTACTACTACTTAGTAGTACTAGTACTACTAGATACTACTAAGCACCCCGCTGACTGAGATACATTCCTGGCCCTAAGAAATAAAACTATTATTCTGCATTCTTTCATTTTTCAGACTGAGGCCAGCAGGATGGCTCAGTGGGTAAAGGTGCTTGCCACCAATCTTGATGACCTGATATCGATCCCCAGAACCCTCATAGTAGACGGAACTGACTCCCACAGGTTGTCCTCTGATCTCCACATGTGTACACACACTCACAATTAATGTAAAAGAAACATTCTTTAAAGAATTCACATTCTGACTTTCTGCCATCTGGACTTTAACCAGGCTTAATAAAAGTAAAAATTAAACACATCTAACAATAGTGACTATTGTGTTACATTTCAATGAGTCCTTTCAGGTCATAATCTGAGTTATTCATAGAATGATCAGCATGTTTAGAGGAAAAGCCACTTTTGAAGGCAGCATGCTCGACGAATACAGGAGGCACATCCCTACCTACCACCGACCTGTATCAAAACATGCTGTTGTAAACTGAACCATAAGAAACCTGAACCAGCCCACCGCATGTGGCACAGCACTCCACTATCAATAATTAAAGCACGGGAACCAGCAAGGGTCCCCACAGGTTTGCTCTTTCCAGGGGAATTCATTTGGATGCCATCAGTCCTACAGTCGAGAACACGATCATCCAAAGCAACCGCCGTTCATCCACTCACAAGCGAGCGGTATTTCTATCATGTCTCTGGTCCTCCACAGACGGTAATACCAACAAGATTATCCTGTGGTGTTCTTTGTTGTAGTCAAGTGATAAAATAAACTGCCTTTTGAATATTAACTCTGTTTCATTTTTCAGAAGGGTAAAATGTTTTGCCGTGTGGGACTGTCAATACGTGCTGCCTGACTTCAGAGCCTCTGCAGGATGATCTAGAAAGGTCCAACTTGCAAGGGAGAGGATTATGTTCTTGCAATGTCTGGTTCTTTGCCCATGACATATTCCCATATGATATTTTTTTTTTGGATCTGATCAGCTATGTTCTGATTTAGAGGATAAATAACAGATTTATGTCATGTAAAAACCTAGTAAAAATTTAGAAAAAAATTACCATTGCGTTTCTAAGGGTGTAACTTAGTGAGAGTGATTTCAAACACTCCAACTTGATAAAACGGTAACTGTTTTGCTCCTTCCTTAACTGTTGTACTGAAGTCTAAGTCACCTGTAAGTAGCTTACATAGTTAATATGCATGGCTTAATGAAGGGGATAAATGTTTCCTCATGAAACCACTCACCATGGAGGCCACAGACATACTCATTCATTCCCAAAGTCTGTTTCCACAGTCTGATTGACTGGAGTACTGGGATTCAACCCATGGCCTCCTCACATGGATAGGTAGAGGCTGTACCCCCTACCCCGCCCCGTGCATTCCTATCCTGCATGCAGAACTCTTGAAATAAGATCTCTCCTGTTAAGAGTACATTTATAAACATGCAGTGACGTTTCAGTAGCTATATGCCCTATCATGATTCCTTTTCCTTGAACTAACTCTGATCAGATTCTATAAAGACATGAGTACCTGCAAGGCATTATTGATGGTGCTTTAAAAAACCAGAAACAACATTGAAAAAACAAAGTTACAGTACCATATTACTGTATAGATGACGTATATAATTACTAGTAGTATGTGTAAGATATGCTGAACAAAAATATGTAGTGTCCAATAATAAAAAAACATAGCATATGCATATACTACTGTGCAATGAAAATAAATTTTAGATATTTATATCAATATAACTATATGACAAATTACACCTTAAGCACCAAAAATATTTTATATAGTTATCCTATACCTATATTTCATGATCCATATGGCATAAACAAAATTATATTAAGGCCATGAAATGACAGACTACATATATAACTATGGTAGGGGCTAGCCCTTAGAAGGCAGGGAAGGATAGAGAGTCAATAGCTACAATATTATAGTGTATATACTATTAAGTGTCTTGTGTGTATGTGCATTATATAATATAAAATAAAAAAAGACAGTAATTAGAACTGATCTATATTTCAAATGCCAAAATACACATACTGCTTACTGAAAGGAGGTTATAAAATGATATAAAACTACACACTTTATATAGAAACACATATTACATACATGAAAGACCACACAGGATAGAATACAAAATACTAATTTTGACTTTTCTCAGGAAATGAAGGTAACCAATTAATTTTGTTTTCCTTTTATTTTTTCCCATAGCAAACTTTTCTTACTACAAGCTTAATTTTCATAAGACATTTATAGGGTATTAATGTTTATTACGTTTCTTTCAAAATCACAATGATGCCAGGGCATTTTTATTTTTTGCAGATGGGGACTGTCTTTGATCTCTTGGTAGTATCGGTGAACCTGTAGTCACTGGGTCTACTCACACACTCCCCAAAGCCAAGTGATCAATCATTACTCCACTGAAATGCTTACATACTTTTCTGAAACTCTTCCAGTTTCTTAACAGCTTCATCTCGTTCTTGTCTAATTTTGTCACACTGAAATGAAAAAGAGAAAGAGATGGTAAACTCATGATGAAATGTAACCTTGACAAGGCGAGAAGCAAGAATAAACTCACAGCAGCCACACTTCTTCTTTCTCTTCTTGTATTTCCAGACACAATTCCTCTCAGAGGCAGGAGAGTTAGTTCAGCAGCTAAGAGTGTGTGCCACTCTCACAGAGGGCACCAGCTCAGCTCCCAGAACCCTTGCCCTGCAGCTCACAAGTGACTGACTCCAGCTCTGGAAAAGCCTGATGGCCCCTTCTGGTTTCCAAGGATACTGTACTAGGGTGCATATACACTCACACAGACACACACATGCAAACATAATTAAAAATAAAATTAATCTTAAGAAAAAAAATTCCACAGCCTCAGTAGTACCAGGTTGTCAGTGCGGCTCGCCTAGCATGATACATATGCATTTTGCCCAGCTGAGTTTTTAGGAGTTTCTGAGATAAGGAGTCATTCATTGCTCATTATCTCCTTGGTTGATAACTGACTATTCTTGAGTTAAAATGTATTCATTCCTTCTTTATGTTGGTAACATTGACTACCCTTGAATTAAAATGTATTCCTTTTAAATTGGTAACATCTGACTACCCTTGAGTTAAAATATATTCATTCCTTCTTTAAGTTGGTAACATTGACTACCCTTGAGTTAAAATATATTCATTCCTTCTTTAAGTTGGTAACATTGACTACCCTTGAGTTAAAATGTATTCCTTCTTTAAGAAAATATGTATGGCCTGCTACACTAAAGAACCCCTGAGATATCAAAGCCCATCTCAGGGACTGTGAGATGGCTTAGCATTAGATGAGAGTTCAGGGCAAGCATGAGATTCCGAGTTTAGATTCTCAGCAATCATGCAAAAGCCAGCATGGCCACGTGTGCTTTTATCCTAGCTTTGGGAGGATGGAAAGAAACAGATTGCAAGAGATGTGGTATAGAATGACAAAGCACAACACTCGAAAATTCTCCCCTAGCTTCCATGTGAATATATGGACACTTGCACACTCACATGCATGAAACACACACACATACACACACCTATGAATGGAACACATGTCACAGGTGCTGAGGGCTGAGTCAGTAAAGATGACCATTAAATTTTAGCTTAGTCCTCTCTCCCTATACGCGAGTCAGACTAACCAGACATTATTTCCCTCAGAGGGCGTGCTGTTTCACTAAGGCTTCCTATGGGATTCCATTCTCTGTAAAAACACATCCTGTCCCATAGGGTTCCTAGCTCCAATTTAACAGACAGACTACACTTACTGTTGTTGTTTTTTTATGTATTAAAAATTCTCTTCAGACCTGGATTCTCAAATCAGCTTTTCACACCTGGGTGAGTAATGATAGACCATACAACCTGTAACCATGACACTGCTGGCCAGCTGCTTCTGAATGTTCCTCTGATTTTCTGTAACTGGTTCCTGTTTACTTTGGACCTCCCCCAAACTTCTGCCAGGCTGTTCACCCCACTCCAACAATACACAATAGAGCTGAAGGCTCAAACAGAATCCAAATTTCTGACGAGAACAGAAGACTTGAGGCATGATCATCCAGTACAACAAAGCTGGTGTTTTACTTTCTAATTAATTCTCCATTTCAACAGCTAGCATCTCTGCAAGTATGAGATGTCCTCCTGTAGACATATCTTCATCACAAGATAGTGTTATAGGATGATGTATGACGTCAATCACTTGAGTGCCTGTCTGTGCTTCTCAAAATTCCATTTAAAGGAATTAACAAGGTATCGAGTTCCCGATTATGTACCCAGTTTTCATTAAAACTTTGCATAATGAAAATGTAAACAGGAATGGGCCTCAGCACTCTACCTAGTTAAACTGGAAAAGACACTCAGTTCCTTCACACACCAACCACCAACTCAGACTCACATGTCCTGGTCAGGAGTAGTGCCTGGCTTCACAGGCAGGCCTGCTCCAGCTGCCCAGAGGGGAGACTTGATGCTGGTGCTCTCTGATCTTAAGACACAGGTGGACACACTGATTAATAACAGATTTTAGTCCAAGGTGCAGGGAAGTGGTTCTGTAGCGTCCAGCACACACTAACCTCTAGTTACTAACACAGTCACAAGCTGTCTCCCAACCCCAGCTGTGCTCTCTCAGGGGTTTTCATGTTGCTTTGCTTTCTATTTTCTGCAACCACATTATGATAGAACTGGCAGCCACTGAATTTACCATCTGCTATGCTGAAAGGCTGAAAGGGTGGGAGGGGGTTACACATGCTGCAAACGCAGCTTACTGATTCCACACCAGAACTAATCAAATAGGAAGGATGCACCCACTTACCGAGCAAGAATGCAAACACCCATTTATGACATCATCTCAGGTAAAGGCAGAGACATCCTCCAACTCTTCTCCCTCTCTACCAACACAGAAACATTACAGGGAGCACAGGATGCAGCACTGCTTCATCTTTGTGCCACAAAGAAGCCCGTACCCTTCCTACATTCTCCTCTACCCTGCCTGGGCAGCTGTACCATCTGTAAAGACCGTCTCTTTTTGTGTTGAGAATTGCTTGTGAAAACTTTGTAATAGCAACAGATGTTCTTTGGACTACATCATTTAATCAGGAAGCTCGACAATGCTCTATAGCTCAGGACTGGAGTCGAACCCAGAGGCCTGAGTGCTGGCAGCTTTAAGGAAACTGAATAACATTCCAGCTAGTCCCCAGACTCAGTTTGACTCTTTAGAAAGTGGTAGATTGACTAGAGGTGGGTCTTGGTGGTGTTAAAAGCCCTTTGTATGAGAAGCCCAGGGTATTTTCCAGATATCATCATTAATGCTCACCTAGGTTTGTGAAAAGCTTGCCTGGCTTATCTGAGAGCATAGGAGGCTGGGCTGTGGTGGAATGGCATGAGCTGGTATCATCCAGCATGAGCTGGTATCATTCAGCATGAGCTGGTATTTTCCAGCATGAACTGGTATCTTTCCTGCTCCCCCTTTACCTGTCAGCCCAAACTGTCAACATAAATGTCTTTTTTTTTGGGTTCATCAGAAGCACTAGGCAGATGGAGACAAGATTTATAATCTGCTGTGTGTGTAGTTTATGCAGCAAAACCTCAACATTTCAAATTGTGTCCAATTTCCATTAATATCACCCCAGCACATACACAAGACAAAGAACTGCCAACTAATCGAAAGGACAGCTTGGAGCCTAAAAGATACATTCATAGGCTGTCTCCACGCACCTACCGGACAAAAGTTGACAGACAAGTAGGCAAACACCTTACAGAGACTGAAGTGGAACTCTGAACAATTATCTCCTGGAACCATTGGATATCTCTATTCCCTTCCTCTATGTACTGACCCACCTCTGGATTAGTAGCTCTCAACCTTCCTAACACTGTAACGCTTTAATACAGTTCCTCTGACCACCAGCCATAGAATCCTTTCATTGCTACTTCATAACCATAATTTTGCTACTGGTATGAATCACAACGTCAATATCTACAATGGTCTCAGGTGACCCCTGTGAAAGGAGTCATGAGCCACAAGTGCACTGCTCTAGTCCTGGACACTGTGTCCAGTGCTGACAGGGACCTGGTAGGGAACATGCTAGATTCCGTAGTCTCACAAAACTTAGGATCCACCACCAAAAGTCAACAAAGAGAAGAACAAAGTCTAAGGACCAAGGACATGGGCTACAGTGACAGAAAGACTGCAAGATTGTACAGACAGAACTCAGACAGTTATGCAACCTGAGAGGTTTAGTCCCACACTATCTTTCCTAAAGTTTATTCCTTTCATATCTCAGTGACACTATTTTAAAATGTTCACAGCATCAGAATCAGACATTGGGACCTGCTTTAGGGTCTTTGGTGACACAGAGAGAAGACCATCCAGTCTGTCTTCCATCTAGGTGAGTGTGGCTCCACCAGCCCTGTGCTTTCTGGATCTGTACAGGCTTATCCCTCAGTACAGTCAGCCATTCCCTCTACATGGAATCCTGTTGCTCCCTTCCTCCTTTGGAGTTCCTCTTTCTTCCAACTGAAAATTCTTTCCCTCCAATTCTCACAGGCGATAAAGAAGGAGCAGCCTTCCCCCCCACCCCCCACCCAAGCTGTCATGCAGCAGTCTCCAAACTCTAGGTATTGTGTGTGAGATGGAAGCACATGTCATCAGAACTGAGACCCTCGCTCTTTGTTTCTGGATAGATTGCTGTTAATGAGAGACTCATTTTCACTTTCAAACTGCTAAGTAATTACTTTTTCTCTGGCATAACCACTTGCCACTCCAGCTCAAAGAAGCCGCATGTATGTGGATGTATTATGCATGAACAGTTAACATAATGGGCGCAGATCTTGCTCTTTAGAGTGGCTTCTTTATTGATTTTTTTTTTAAAAAAAATAATATACTTGGGACCTTCACCTCTGAATATTACACAAGAGAATGGAACTGTAACAATAGACAACTGAGCCAAGATGCAAACACTATCATATATCTTCCTTCTTGAAACAAGTCTTGGGAAGTGTCTGTCTCCCTCTCTTTTCATTCATTGTCCCTGGCAGGCAGACAAAACTGCCTGATGCACTGTGACAGTAACTCACCCAAAGGACTTCTAATCAGCCACTTAAACATTTATGCATTTCAAAACTCAATCTCTGAACATAACACTAAACATAAATACTATTTAGTGATAGACATTCTTCTATTACATAGATTCCCTTCTACACACTGTGTGAGCACATGCATACATGCATGCATGCATACACACACATACACACACACCCCACCACCACCACCACCACCACCACCTACCCCCTGAGAGATGTGAATGCCACTCCATTCAAAGCTCAATGAGGCTTTCCTCTAACATAAGAAATAAGAAGAAAAAAACCCAACTCTAATGGGTTATGACAAAGATTTCGAGCAAGTTACGAGAGCAGGCTCTTCGACGGAGGAAGGGTGACTAACGATTGGATACAGTGATGGAAACATGTCGAAGAAGCATGTTTTGTTCGGCTGATTCTAAAACACACAGCCGTCTATTTTTGAATACTCACCCCCAAATAGACTTGGAAGAGTTTGTTAACATCGAGGCAACGGGCCCTCTGCCCTTTTCACATATTGCTCATTTGTGCCATTTCAAAAACGGGCAAAAATAATGGAAAGAGGCTATTATCCTCCTGCTAAAGACCAGAAAACTCACATGAAAATCTCAGGGTTTTTACGTTTTACAGGGATCCGCAGCACGTGCTTGTTTCCCGTTTAACGTTGAGATGATAATAAATCCTGTTGGTTGATATGACAAGCACATAAGGGATATACAGATGGTTTTATTACAAAAAAAATTATTTTTCTACTTGTAAGAGAGCTCCAGAAGGCTTAGGGATAAGTGACTTATAAATCCATCATTAAAAGAGACTAAACGTTTGCATATGGAGAAAAAGCAGGGGTCGGGTCACCTTGTCCTTGGTTGTCCCACCCAAACTGTAGAGACTCACAAGACAACAGTGATATCACAGCTCTTTGTCAACTGGTCTGTGTCCCTTCATTAGTGGATTTACTAAAAGGTAAAACTTTCATATATTTTTCTTTATACTTTGGTGGCCAAAAGGCATTCAGTCAACAGATTTTCCTTTAGTCATCTTCCTTATAAACTCAAACAGATTCTGATTCCATCTTCAAAGACTTCTTTAAAACCCACAAAATGACCAGCATTCATTGTTAGGGTGGGGAGAAAGGGATACAGAACAGAGATCAGTTAAAATAGTAGCCCAGAATAGGCGAGATGGGTCAGGGAGATTGCCTCCTAACCTAGTGACCTGAGGGAGATCCCTGGACCCAATAGTAGAAGGAGAGCCCTGATGGGTTCCAGCAAGTTATTGCCTGACCTTCACAACGTACTGTAGTGTGCACACTGACATACATACACATACATACACACAAACCAAATGGATAAACGTAAACAACAAAAGCCCATCTCTCCGCCCCTAAGTCTTACATTCCTCTTCTTCCAGGGCTCCACCATAACTTATATAGGTATACTCACATACATAACTTATATAGGTATAC
>JANHMN010000003.1:184137436-184166290 GCA_030674055.1 Rhabdomys pumilio
AGGTATACTCACATACATAACTTATATAGGTATACTCACATACATAAATCTTCCTAGTAAGAGATTAAGTTGATACTCAAATTTCAATGTTTCAATATAAACTAACCAGGGGTACAATTGTGACCCAGAAAAGCATTGGTTCTGATAAATTTGCTGTGGAAAATTCACATTTTAACATTCAAAAGATGGGGACCCTTAGTCTGTAAGGGGCTTGTTGCCCAATGTGAGGCCCTGAGTTTTATCCCTTGAGCCCACATAAGATACCTGGGCACGGTGGCACAGACTTGTGACCCCAGAACTGAGGAGGCAGAGCATAGTGGCTCCCTGTGGGCTTGCTGCCAGCTGGCCTAGCCAGTTGGTGAAGTTTTAAGCCAATGAGAGAACATGTCTCAAACAAAACAATACCAGAGGAATAGTAGATACCTGAGATTGTCCTCTGACCTCCTCGCATTTGTATGTGCAAATGACTACCTACACACACACAAACATACCCTCCTCTCTCCTCTCTTTGTCTCTCCTTCCCTCAATCTCTTTCCCTCTCCCTGCCCCCTCTCTCTTTCATTAAAACAAAACTAGGGCCTTTGTAGAAAGCGTCAATTTACTCTCTTAAGTTTACCTATTTGTAAAAGAGCACGGAGCTTGCAAGACCCAGGTACGAATCCAGACTGGCACTAATCTCCTGTGGGTTCTCAGGAAATTCACTTTCTCAGGCTCTTTTTGCTTGTGTAAAATGAGGCAAAAACAGTCAGTATGAACCATTTGTCATGGAGGTCAGAGGGCACAGATGCCCTGTGCTGCTCTCTAAGTAAACAGAGCCTTTTGAGTTGCTGCCTCCTGGGCAGAACTTGTATCCTTTGAGGAGGCTGCAGCAGCCACCAAGGTCTGATTAAGAGAAAGCAGATCTGCTGTCTCTTATCAGCACGGTTCCTGGCATAGCAACAAGGACAACTAGACTTCCAGACGCACAGTCGGGAGTCATACCTTGCCATTTTCCCCCCTCCCTCTACTTTGCCAAATTTCCCTACATTGAATCAACTATGATTAAAAAAAAAAAAAGAATTCTTCTGATGACTGCCCACAATGGATTTAATTTAACTGTGGGCTGGGACCCCACAGAGGAAAGATGGCCGCCTGTATTTGTTGATGTAGACAGGAGAAAGCTCACACAGCCGGGCACAAGAAAGTGCTTTCCCAGAGAAAAAAAACGATGTCCTCCATTTACGGCCTCCGGAACTAAAGCTGCTTTTACTCATTCTATGTCGTATAAAAGGCTTTTATTATACACTTCTCTCCTTTGTAACAACCCCCCCTTTGCAGAAAAATCTGCAGTAATAAGCAAGCCAGTCTGTTAATAGAAGGTAAACAGAGTAGGGTAGACTTAAAACCACTCACTCTCCTTTGTCTTACCCAACACCCAGCATTCCATATTGCTTTCAGCTCTTTTCTTCTCATTTCTGTTAATAGTTATTTTTAAAAGAATTAGGACAGAAACAGGTCAATAACGTCTACAGATGCTGCAAGCCTGTCAGGCCATCCTCTGCTCAAAGAACAAGGAAACGGTTTACTGGGCCGGTCCTTCTTTTAACCAACTTGCAATTCCATGTGTACAACAGAGTTCACTGCAAACCTCACCAGAGAAAGTGGCTCTGGGTTAAACAGCTGTGGCCACACCATGAGGGAGAGCAGGTGTTACAGAGCACTGTTTTACAGCATTTTAGGGTCCACAGATGATCATGGAGTAAGAAACAGAAAAGAGAAAACCAAACCTCGCAATCTCTTCCGTCTTCTGTTGCAGGGTTTTCTGTCCGTTCCTTTCTCTGGCACATGATGCAATACCAGCCTGTTATCCCCACCTATTTAAACACACTTTTAACATATTACTACTGTGTGTATGATGTATGTCTGTGCAACACACGTATGTACACATGCCTGCGAGTGTCACAGTGGAGGCCAGAAGGCGACTTTGGGGAGATAGTCCTTGCCTTCTATCATGCATTCTGGGGATCAGATTTGGGACCTTTGGTTTCTACAACAAGGGTTTTCAACCCTGCTGAGCCATCTTGTCTCTCCAATCTGCTTGGCTCCTCCCCTCCCTGTCTGCCCAAAAGCAGATGCAAAGCAGACTCTGTCAACCTCCTCTTGGAACTGAAGGCTGGTTAGTCCTCTGAACAAAGAACAGCAAACTACCTACCCTGAGCACCCCAGGAAATTCACTTTAAAATTATGAGATTCCAGGACCCAGGGTCTAGGCATTACCACCTCGACTACTTGATGTCCCCAGGACTTCTGTGTTTGGGGAGTTTTAATAACAGATATAAAAATCTTTTTTTCGAACTATTCTCCATGGCCTTCTTGTTTTAGAAAGAAAGTTATTAGTTCCCTTTCCACTTGGATTTCTTTTCCCCAATTACCCACATCTAACCTAACCCTAACCCCTCTGTAGCTGAAGAGAGGAAGGGAGACGAGACTTCAGAGACGAGGCATGAGGAGGGAGGGCTCAGATGTAGTATAGTGTTTGAAGGTGCTTGCTGCTCTTACAGAGGACCCAAGTTCAGTTCCCGGCACACACGGTGGGTGGAGCAGCCACTAGACTCCTCTGGCACCTGCACGCATATGCACACACCTATGTACTAGATACAGCCATACAGACAATCAAGATAAAATAAACATTGTTAAAATCAAGAGAGCCTTAAAAACTAGATGTAAAACAACTATCTAAGATACAAATATAGTAGTAACTGAGCTAAAGCACTTATCATTACTGTCATCAGTCAAACTGTACCCAGAAACTGGTAAATTAATGCTTGAAAAAGTCTAATATAATTCTTAAGAGCCCAATAAATGAAGTCTGAATATGCTACAGATTTTACAACTATTTAGGTGACCGTTAACTGTTGTTATAACCCTTGTTCTGAAATTTAAAGATGAGGCATCATGATTATAGCGACCATAATCTTGTTCTTATTTAAAAACTACTAAAGACCTCTTAATCCATGCTCTGCTTAGGAGTAGAGTTTTAGAAAATTTTCCCTATCTTATTTGATTAAAAAAAAAAAATCATGCTATTTAGTGATTTTAAGTTAAAAAAATTAAATTTTAAAATTTTATATAATTTTAAAGACAAACCCATAGTTCTTGTTTTTCGTCCCTCATTTTGCGTCCTATTTAGTGCTTCTGTTTTTCTATTTCCCACCTCAGTCAATTGACAGGAGGGCAGAGTACACAAGCACATACATAAACATTCACAAATCTCCGTTTGCTTTTTGATACAAGATCTCAGCCTATAGCCCAGGCTAGCCTCAAACTCATGGCAATCCTGCCTTAGCCTCCCAAGTGCTAGGATTACGCAATCATAAAGTTCCCACACACAGCAAACACTCACAAATATTAAGATTTTAAGAAACAGAAAAGGACAGTTCACAGAAGAAAACAGGATCCGTTTATCTAATAGTGCAAAGCAAAACTTGCAGACCCTGTGAAAATATTCATTGTACTTCCTCTCTAGTTACACTGTGTATTTATTATTCCCTCTGTAGTCACACTGTGTGTTTATCATTCACAAGAACAGCAGAAGCAAACCTGAAAACTGTATAGAGACAGTTAGCTAAATACCAATACCTAGCTCCCTTGGCACCCAACAAGTCTGGGTCCCAGAAGCTCATCACCATTATCTCAAGTCTGACTATTGGAGAAAATCTGAATCCTTGCATGGCTTGGCCTGATGCCTTGCTACACATTTAACTGAGTCCTTATTCTCCCAGGGCAACGCCTACTGTAGCAAGCCTGCATTCTTTACCATCTGGAGCCTGGAGTTGATATTAGCTTCACACACACACACACACACACACACACACACACACACACACACACACACACGAGTAAAGAAAAGGAGGGTGGGGAGAACCCTCTCTTATTCACGTATAACTGAAAGTGGTGGCTGAACAATGTATTGTGCTGCCTAGACATTCGCACTTGTAGGAAAATGGAGGGGTACCATACGAACCTTCTCCTTTGTCTTCTGGTTCTCTGCTCGAAGGTCTTCATATTCGCCTATGGCTAAAAGAAAGAAAAAGCAACATTACCACTCGAAAGTTCACTGTAGGAAAACATGTGACCCCAGCTGACCCCCCAGTAACTGTTCCTTAAGTTTGGAGGAGGGGAGAGGATATCAAAGGGCGTCTGCTGTCAGGTCTCAGATGTGAGGTCCACTACACTGGGCCATCAGGAAGACCCAGAAGTGCCCTCTGATGCCCAGAGCTTCCCCATAAAGTGCTCAGACACTGTTCACCTGCGGCACTCGCATCAGAGGCTTACTCAGAAAATAAAGTTTGCTTGCACATTCAACTCCACATCACTTGTCAACTTTATTCAGAGCTGAAAGTTCTCCTGATGAGCGGCTGGCTGAGAATGTCTGCTTCTAGACCAGATGAGCAATGGGCCCTGCCAGACCAGAACCCTGTACCCCTCAGCTCACAAAAGTGAGAATGTGAGCTCCCAGCTGTGTGGGGAACTGCCTAAGGAGTAACCTGAACCCCCACACTCAGATTTTAGTAAAAAAAAAAAAATACCATTTTAGGCCTCCTCAGAGTTGAGACTACAAAGTGTAAGACCATGACCTAAGACTGACAATGAGCAGAGCCTCTAGGGCCAGCCTAGTTCACCAGCCACTGGACAAGGCTGATACAGAGAGCTAGAAAATCCTTGGGCTGCACATTCACCTGTGTAAAAATTTTAATTGGGATTTACCTTCTAAAAGTAGCTCGGTTTTCTTTTTTAAAAATGTTTCCTGCTTTTATTAATAATCTGAAGATAGAAATAAAAACCTGAAGCCACTAACTTCAATGACATCCCAGATGGGCACCAGGCATGGTGACATATGCCTGTAATTCCAGCATTAGGAAGATCCAGGCTAGCCTACAACAACCTGGTCTCAACCTTCCCTTCCACCTTAAAAAACAAACAAACAAACAAACAAACAAACAAACAAACAAACCATCCCAGATAACCTGGCCATCAGCTCTAGAAATGTATGCTTACCACATGGGCAGAGAATGCCCCTGCAACATGGTAAGAGACAAGTTCCATTCCTTCCAGCAATGACCCGCGAGGCTTGGGACTCGTGCTATGATGGTAATGTTCAAACTGCCCTACAGAAGCCACATACCCACGCAAAGCTCTGAGAATTAGGCCACCGGTAAAACAGCTCTGGACGCACATGTTAAATAGAGCCCTTTAGAAAACTATTCCGTCTTCAGCAGGAATAATTTAATGAAGCTCTCCAAGCCTAGGCTTCTCACCCGAGCTCACCACACCCATCCCAACAACTGAATAGGAGCTAAACAAATCATTGAAATGTGTTCCCCTTTAACAAAAGCTAAGAAAGAGAATCCTAAACATGCATTGATGCCATTGGGTGGTGGACTATGGTCATGGCCCCAAACATCACTGTCCTACCTACGACTGCTTCAACAACATAAAGATAAAAAGATCTTATTGAGAGACTTTGACTTCTAGTACTTAGCATTTAAATGTATGGGCAGAGTTAGGTAGATGGCTCCGCTTGCTGCACAAGCCTGAAGACTTCAGCTGGAACCCCTAGAACCCACATAAAGATGGGCACAGCAGTAGCACACACCTCTAATCCTGTATTCCTATGGAGACAGGAGACTCCCTGGGAGCATGAGGGACAGCTAGATAGCCTGACACATGCTGTGGTACACAACAGAAAAGAACCCTTGCCTCAAACAACGTTGACAGTGGGAACTGACACCCAAGTTTGTCCCCACATGTGACATTTGGTTGCTATATGTGCCTGCATTCATACACACACACATACACGCATATGTATCATACTTGCACACAATTTAAAAATCAAAATCGGGGCTGGTGAAATGGCCCATAGAGTAAAAGCACTTTGCCACCAAGCCTGATGACCTGAGTTCAATCCTGAGCGTCCACGTCATAAAAGGAAAGAACCAACAGCTAAGATGTGGCCTGACTTCTACTCATGCAACATGGCATGTATGAGTGTGTACACACACACACACACACACACACACACACACACACACTGAGTTAACACTATTATTAGTGACCCACTTTACAGACATACATACAAGCAGTAGTGGCTTATAAAACTATAATCTAGTATTGACATTAAGAAATAAGGGTTTTCTTTTTCTATTTACAACATCAAATAATGTCTTCGAAAGCCTTTCTAAACTATTCACACCATGCGTCCATTATACTGCCAATAGGCAAAACATAGTAAACTCCTAATTGCTGGCTCTTTATTAAAAGCGTTAATTAAGGACTCTTTACCTATCATACTTTAATAGAAACCACAGAAAAGATGCTTTCTTATAACTATGTAAGACTGTAACAACAACAACAAAAGCAGGTACTTAAGGGAAAATACGGACATAGTTTAATGACCTTGTTCACAGTTGGAGGTAATGAGGTGGGGGATGAGGCACAGATGGAAAGAAAGATATTTATTTCTTTGAAGTTAAAAAACAAAGCTCATTCCCCAAACAGTGTTCATGCACACACACAAATGCATACACATGAACATGTGTCATTCTGGGAGAAGAGTAACCCCATCGTCATCAACGAAGTAGTCTTCATTACTTGGGTACTTCATTTTTAAAATGTGTGTGTGTGTGTGTGTGTGTGTGTGTGTGTGTGTGTGTGTGTGTGTGCAAATAAGTGCAGTTTCCTGCAGAGGCCAGAAGGGGGCACTGGGTCACCTAGAGCTGGGGTTAGGTGTGGTTGTAAGCCACCTGCTGTGGGTGCTGGAGACCAAACTCAGGTCCTCTGTGACAGCAACAAAGGCTCTTCAGCTACTTCTTTAATGGCATGTTAAGAAGCTTCACAGAAAGCATTTTTTTTTATTGCTTCAGAACGGGCTAGCAGCTTGAAACTTTTAAAATAAGTTGTGCACAGCTCAACTTGGCAGAAGGAGTCTTTTGGATGCCATGCCTCAAACAAATGTGATGAGGCCCTTCCTAAAGGAAGACACTTACAGCCTGGAAAGACTTCACACCGCAGTTTACTAGCTTGATGCGTGTCGCTGTGTCAGACGGAGCAGTAATTAAATGAGCGCATATTGGCTGGGAATACCCCAGTGCAAACCAGTCCCACTCACTGAACCTTGGCTTCCTAGTATATGAATTTGGTCATCTTATCCTGGGGAGTGGATGAGTTAACATATAATCCTGAGTGTACAACACAAGAATGCCCTAGGTTTCAAGCTTACTTTTGCCCCCACACCTTCCTCCAAAATGGCTGCCTGGAAAAAAAAAATCCCTGAAAGGAAGAGACTACTGTCCTCCACCAAGCAAGAGGGCTGAAGCAAGCAAATGCGGTAGAAGCCCTTTGTTGTAACGGATCCTGGCACGGATGTGTGGAAGCATGCCTGAGAACTAGACTTTTCGATCCTAGAAGCACACTTGGGAGCTTGGCAATCACAGGGCCCTGAACCTTTCTCCCACCCCAGGCTGATTTACCAAGTCTGAGTTTGGGCATCTTTACTGTTTTGTTTTTAAAGAAGCGAGTTCCCTAATGTGCAGTCGGTGTAAGGAAAGACCGCTTAACAGTATGAACTAGACAGAAAGGGGGTTACGCTGGAGAAAACAAGGAGAATGCCGGGCAAAGCATGTGCTTCGAGGATCACGCTGGTTTTCCATTTTCTAAACCCTTAATGCCAAAAGAAGCCATTTCTTCCAAAGCCACAAATACAACACAGCCAGCCCAGGAAGAAACTAGGTAGTCATAGCTGTCTCAGAAACGTGACAACTCAACTTCCTAACGATTAGCTGCCCACACCACCCCTGGAGAAGGTCAACAACCATCACAGCTAGCCCAGAACTGCCTGCTTAGCCCTCCAGATCCAGCAAACCTCTGAGGACCAGGCAGGCCACTCACACTACCCCTGTCTAGCACTGTCCCCAGATCAGTGCTCTCAACAACATTCTCTGTAACTGCATGGTCCAGCATGGCAACCCTTAGCCACTCTCATCAATTATAATAAAATGTGAAGGCTGTGCATCAGCCACATTTCACAGGTAGCTACTGGGTACCACACGGGACACAGAATCTCACCATCACAGCATCAGCTTCCCCAAGCCAGTACTGTCTCGAATCTCTGTTTGGATGCCCCGTGAGCAACTCACTCTGCTATAATTATGAACTTAGTACTTCCCCTTCATAGAAACTCCCTGTCACCTGTATTCAGAGTCTGCTACTATTCATCCAGCATCACTCCTTGAGAGACCACCCTAACTACCTTCAAAAGCCCATAAAACTCTTCCAGTGTGCAAGAAGTGTCTCACCTACGTGTTCTTCCTCAGCAGCCAACATCTGTGTCCCAATCAAACTTTCCACAGCGACACCCGAGGATCTACCGCTAGTGCCCTTCCCTTCCCAGTTGATTCTTGCTCTTTTTATCCACTGAAATTTCGTTTTCTTACTTAAAAATGTCCAAAGACTTTACCATCACTTTTTAAAACCCTACTTTTCTTCCTACCACCCAGCCCTTCCCTGTGTCTCTGGGAATGTTTTTTGTTCTGCCTATCGGATCTTCCCCAGCCTCTCCCTTTGCAACAGCTATTCTACTGTCATTTCTCCTAGGGAGCTCTTCTTGTATGTCTGGGCAAAACCAGCACTTACATCTTAAGATGCTACCAAAGCACCTTACTCACTAGAGGCTGAGCATCCTGAATACCAAAGTCTGGGGTGTGTCCTTGAAACCTTTTCGAGGGCACAGTTTCAGATTTTGGAACATTTGAGACTTAACATTTTCCGATCAGGGATGCTTAAATGGTAAAGACTACACGAATATTTCAACATCCAAAAGGAGCCAAGGTGAGAGATTCTAAACCTGTTCCTCTGCCCGGATCCTTGTGCATAACATGATACACGTCTGTCTGCCTGCCTTTTCTCCTCAACTCAATTGTCTGTGCCCTGCCTTATGCCAGCAGAATTCAGGCAGTCTAGGCCTATGCAGAGGAAATAAGCATAAGGTTCAGACAGAGATACTGTGTAAACTAACTAAGCCAAATATTAACATCTGCATGTTAGAAGTGAAGATGTGAATGCAAAGGGGAGCCACATCTGCAGCAGGAACTGAAGGCAGGCAGAGCTGGTACTGACTCCCAGAGTCAGTCACAGCAGCTGATATTGCTAAGACTTACTGCGTGTAACCTGACAGCACACTAGATAGCCTTGTAAGGCAATCTGTGTTTATCTGTTCGCATGTCAGCACCCAGGACTTGGTGGTGTAAACATTGCACTGAGGTGGAAGGCAACGTCTGCACTCACAGGAGCGTGTTCAACAGACAAGCACTCACCTCACCACACAGGGTCTCTCACATGGAGGAACAATAAAAAAACGAAGCCTTAAATAACAATCAAATGTATCCAAAAAGAAAAGCACAATGTTGCCATTTTCTGACATTTCCTATGCAGATTCATACCCATGGGCCTGTCAGACTCAGGGAGCCTTGAAACCTTACCAAAGGGAGATGAGGACTAGTCAGAAAGGAGCAGCTCAATCAGGACAGGCTCCCAGTTCACGTCCCAGTGGATCCTCCACTTAGAGCCAGAGTTGAGAGGGAATCCATTTAGACCTCACTTGTTAATTAAATCACTATAAAAGTCAGGGGTAGGGGGGACCACTGGGAAAGATGATTTAAAAAACAAACAAACAAACAAACAAAAGGAAAAAACAAAGGTGGCAAATTTCCTATTCAGCAAAGAAATTATGGCAAGCCTGAGCTTCATCGCCACTAGGTGAAGCACAGTTTAGTGCTGATAAAGAATAGTGCTGAGTGTGTGCCCTCAACAAACCACAGAATGACTCAAATTAAAATCAGGAAGAAAGGAAACTGAATAGCTTCGTGGTATATACATATATCTATTATGTATATACATATGGTACATCTATATTAATATATACTACATATATGTGTGTGTCTGGTGTCTAGCCTAGCATATAGGCTTGGACATGACACATTCTTCATAACAACAATAAAAGCAAATAAGTGACACAGCAACAATCTTCTTGATCCACCAGAGAATTGAGGTCACAGGGCAACCCCCACCCTGGCCACAGGAGACACAAGGGCAGTACAGAGGAATACAACTTATCACCATGAATGCCTACAAAACCCCCTGCTGCTGGAGAACTAGGACCCAGACAGGAAGATCCAGGATGCATTTACCCAAGTGCTTGGTTTGTACCGGTTTGAGTTTAAAAGGCCCTAGGGGTGGGGAGGTGGAAGGACAGGTTAGTAAGGAAAGGATATTTTGTTTCAAGTTCTAGATGGCTAAGAGGCTTCTGCCGTTTCCAGTGGATGAGGAAACATAGCCAGCGGCTCTACAAATGCTGCCCAGAGAGTCTGTTCCTGGTTTTGTTTATATTTTGCTTTTAGTGTTTGTGTGTGTGTGTGTGTGTGTGTGTGTGTGTGTGTGTGTGTGTGTGGTGTGTGTGGTGTGTGTGGTGTGTGTGGTGTGTGTGTGGTATGTGTGTAGCATGGTGTGATGTGTGTGTGGTATGTGTGTAATGTGGTATGTGGTGTGTGTGTGTTGTGTTGTATTGTGTGTGTGTGGTATGTGTGTGTTGTGTGTGTTGTGTTGTAATATGTGTGTGTGTGTGGTATGTGTGTGTGTGTGTGTGGTGTGTGTGTGGTGTGTGTGTGTGGTGTGTGTTTGGTGTGTTGTTTTGTAGTGTGTGTGGTATGTGTGTAGCATGGTGTGATGTGTGTGTGGTATGTGTGTGATGTGGTATGTGGTGTGTGTGTGGTGTGTTATGTGTGTGGTATGATGTGTGTGTGTGGTATGTGTGTGATGTGGTGTGTGTGGTGTGTGTGTGGTGTGTGGTATTGTGTGTGTGTGGTATGTGTGTGGTGTGGTATGTGGTGTGTGTGTGGTGTGTTGTAGTGTGTGTGTGTGGTATGTGTGTGGTGTGTGGTATGTGTGTGGTGTGGTGTGATGTGTGTGGTGTGTGTGTGTGTGTGTGTGTGTGTGTGTGTATGTGTGTGTGTGTGTGTGTTGAGGCAAGGTCTTTTACTATATACTCCTGGCTGTCATGGAGCTCATGATGAAGACCAGGCTGTCCTCAAACTCACAATTAGTTATCTGCCTGTATCTGTCTCCCCATCCCAGGATTAAAGGCATGGTCACCATGCCCAGCCTGCCACTCTACTCTTAAGACCTGATCTCAAGAGAAACTACTTTACTAGAACCTAACAGACTTGTAGGAGGGAAGTACCTCCATCTCACAGTCCCACCCCATACCTCCCTGCTCCCCTGAGGGCCAGGGGTGGGGTGTATGACACAAAAATAAATCCAAGAACTTGTGAGATCACAGCCCTGGGCAGGTTCACTAACTCCCAATCCCAGTGCAATGATGTAATCACAGAACGGAGACACCCATGCCTTACCTCCACAAATGTTTGCAGCAGATTTACTAATAATTTAAAAATTTAAGAACACTCAAGATTCTTCAGTAAGTGGATGAGTAAACAATAAACAACCTGTGGTACATCCGTGCAATGGAACACTACTCAGTGAAGAACATGAGCTATTGAGCCACAAAAAGACCTACATACTGCTAAGTGTCAGTCAATATGGATGGCCACATCCATGGCATGGTTCCAACTGCAGAGTTCTGGATCTGTGTAGTTAGCAGTAGAGAAATGAGCAGCGAGTGGTTAGAGAATACGGGGATTAGCGATCAGGGAAACTATTCCGTGTGACACCAGTAATGGCGGGTACAGTCATACACTGTAGGAGGAGTGAACCCTGGGCCAGCAAAATGGACCAGCTCACAAAGGTGCTTGCCACAAGTCTGGTGACATGAGTTTGATCACCAGAACCTAGGTAAAAGTGAGAATCCACCAAGATTAGAGATTCAAATCCACCAAGTTGTCCTCTGACCTCCACATATACTCCACGGCTCACATGTACCCACACTTCATTACACACATGCACATAGACATACATACACACACACACACACACACAGTAAAAATATTCTTTTTGAAAAAAGTGAATCCTTTTGTAAACCATAGACATCGGTTACCAATAATGCATTAACGTTGGCTTAAATAATGAAATCTAAAGCATAAACAGGTTCAAAATACACATGCTTTTTAGATCCCTCAAATCTGTCTTGAATTTTTCTTGTACCTAGAATATATAAATAGTTATTTTTAAGTGTAAAAAGCTTTTTATCTACAGCTACATGAACACAGAAATGTGTATAAGAAGGTAAGCAACAGCATCATTTCAGTAAATCTGAATTTTATACACTTTATATATAGAACTAGGGAAATAGCTCAGTGGGTAAGCATGCTTACAGCAGGAAGACATGAGTCCAAATCCCCAGAAACTATGGGGAAAAAAACCAAGTGTGGTCACACATGTCCTTCTAACCCATCCCTTTGAAGGTGTAAGCAGAGACACAAGGGTCTCTGGAGCTTGCTAGCCACGACCCTAGCTTCACTCTCAAGGGAATAAAGCAGAATTATAGATCAGGATACCTCTCTGTCCTCTGCCTGTGCACCTGCGTGCGTGCACGCGCACACGCACACACACACACACACACACACACACACACACACACGCACATATACAGCTACACACCTACATTTGTACACAGCCACCCGCACAACATACCTATGCACCTGTAACGACACACACATACATACACGCCTGCACATATATACCTATACACCTGCAGCTACAAATACACACATCCATATATACACATAGACATCTGCACACATACACCTGCACACCTGTACAATATGCCTTTATACCTGCATCTACCCCAACATCAGCACAATATACCTACACATCTGCAACTATACACACACACACACACACAAACACACACCTGCATACTTGCATCTATATACACCTGCCCAATATGCCTACACACCTCCATCTACAAACACACACAATATACCTACACACCTGCAGCCACATATGTGAGCGCGCATGCGCGCGCGCGCACACACACACACACACAAATTAAATACATAAAAAACCCACAGAGGCAGCAGGGGATTTGCTCTAGGATCAGTCACCATGACATTCAGATCCTAAAATGCCACTTGTAGTTGGTTGTTGTCACTCAGCAACTGTTGTTGTCAATTCTAGCATGGGAGAGGCAGAGGCAGGAGGATCACTGCAGATTTGGGGTCAGCCTGGTTTTCATAGTGAGTACTGGTCTAGCCTAGTCTATAAAGTAAGACCTTGTCTCAGAGAAAGAAAGAACCAACAAGGGATGGGGGAGATAGGATGAAGATGAATGAGAGGAAGAGGAAAAGAGAGGAAGAGGGAGGGAGGGAGGGAGGGAGGGGGGGAGGGCGGGGGGGGGGGGGGGAGGGAGAGAAGAGAGTAGCACAAAATGACCTGGTATCTCCCTACAACCACCAATTATTCTCCTGCATCCTTTGTTATCTCTAGATTACTTAGAGCACCCAGCTCAGTGTGAAGTCTACATGATAGATATTACATCTAGATTGGATTAATTAGGGAACCTAATTCAGTGTGAAGTCTACGAAATAGTCGTTATATTACATTATTTGAGACAAATTAAATGGAAAAGTATCTGTACATGCTCATTTTTTTTGAGGTTTTTCTTTTAAATTTTTTATAGTATTACTTTTATGTGCGTGGCTGTTTTGTTTGCATGTGTGTACAGTGCAACAGATTTGTGCCTGATGCCCACAGAGGCCAGGTGTCAGATACTTTCGATTTGAAGTTGATTGAATCTAAACAACATGTGGACTCCGTGGAGTTTGTAGGCAACTATACAGAGTTCCTACGTGCCCCCTTAACGCATTTTGCGCTAACATTCGTTAACATTTTGTGGGCTCTATTGACACACGTGATAAGGCAAAGCCCACATTTTATTCAGATTCCTTTTTTTTTTTTCTGAATCTTTGTCCTTTTTGTATCCTAGTATCTCAATGGCTGAGATATCTCACTCCATTTAAATGTGGTATATCTGTAGGTGCTTCTCCACACTAGTCTCTACTTTATGACCTTGACAAGGTCATCTTGTTCTATCAAATGCTTTTTTGGTTTTGGAGTTGGGGTTGTTTAGTTTGGGAGTTTTTGTCAGTGAGGTGAGAGGGACAAGGTCTCAAGTAGCCTAGGCTAGCCTCAAAGTCACTGTATAGCTGAGGTTGACTCTGACCCCATGTGCTCCTTTGACACTGCCACGCCCAGATTGCTGCCTTTCCCTTGGTGGACACTGGGCAGTTTTAAGGAGTGCTACTCAGGCTTTGGGTAGAATGTGATATTTTCCTCAAGAGTACATGAGATTTCAAGATTTTAAAGGGAAAACCAGAGATAAGATGCCATTTTAATCGTATCCTACACTCATTTCATCACACACACAGTGCTTTGTGTTCTGTGTTATATCTTGTTTGCTTTAAACTGTTCCAACTTTGGCCAGTGCACAACTCTCTTATTGGCCCTGTGACTCTTGAACACAGTCCCATCATGTGAGCTTATCAGTTGGAGTACTCCCTTAGGCTTGAGAACCATGGAATGTTCCAGGCTCATCTGGCATATTTGGGTATCTGGAAAATCAGTCATTTCCCTTGGAGACTGACCAACCACGTTTCTTTTATCAGAGGGCATTATTAGCACCCATGTTCTGAATATACACATATATATGTGTATGTGTATATGTGTATATATATATATGTGTGTGTGTGTGTGTGTGTGTGATCCATAAGTGTGCATGTATATATATATGCATATATATATATATAACATAGACCTATTTCTATTTCTACATGTAACAATCTATGTCTACAATAAACTAATACAAATTGATACAATGCCTTTAACTCTAGTCCATTACCAAAAACATTTTCAAGATCACAGTATATAAAATACCCTCTCTATAGAGACACAGTAAACACAGATTGGGAAACAACGGGTTAGAAAAAAAAATATTATACATTTTTCTTTTACTTTATAAGTTAATATTTTATAAACAAAAGGGAGATCCCATTCCCTGGAAGTAGTGTTAATGGAGAGAGGGCTCTGTGCAGCAATCATGGCTCCAGTCCTGAGGGGGGCGCTCTGAGCAGCAGTCATGGCTCCAGTCTTGAGCAACAGCTATGGGGGAGGGGGAGGGCTCTGAACAGCAGTCATGGCTCCAGTCCTGGGGGTGGGGGTGGGGGTGGGGGTGGGGGGTGGTTAAGCAGCAGTCATGGCTCCAGTCCCTGGAAGGACCATCTCCTGAGGGCCTAGTTGCCAGCACCTCAGTAGAGTTCACTGACCTTGAGAATAAACTATGATCTTAATAGCCATCTGGTGACTCAGAAACAGGCACTTCTTGGACCATACTCAGAAAAACATTGCTGAAAAACCAAGTTTATGCCTGTAGCCAAGGCACCCTTGTCATTTCCAAATGCCTTCTGCTGAGTGACTCTGGGTGCATCTCCCAGTGCAGTAACTCAGCTTTCCATACACATGTGGCCATGAGACAGACTGGACCCTTTTAATTACAATAATGCCCACACATATTTCTCCCCCAGAAGCCAAAGGAACCCTGGAAAAGCACCCATGAGTCACTAGCTTGCTCTAGGAAGAAGCTGACTCTGAGTCAGCCCTGTGTTGACCAGCATCTGTACTGGGATGTGGTGATACAAGCCTACAGGCTTGTATTACAATCCCAATACTTGGAAGGGAAAGCAGAGTTCAAGGCCATCACCTGCTATATAGGGTTTGAGGCCTACACGTCTCAAAAGATAAAAATAAAAGTCTTACCATAGAATTTACCCAAGAGTCACCATGGCTTTTGGTTCTTGTTGTCATTGGTCCTTTCTGAGAATATCATGAAGGGTGAAGGGTTCAGTAGTGGGATACTAACATATGTAAAGGTTTAGATTCCATCCCTAGCACTGAGAAGGAAGAAAGGGGGAAGAGAAAGAGAGAAAGAAGAAATCGAAAAAAGCCACATCCATGCTGTGAAATGACAACCACACATCACCATCACCAAGTTCCAAACAGCATTGCCTTGCTACGTTGACCAGTCTAACAGCTACCTGCTGTTTGGGTCAGGCCCTTCAACGCTGGTGTCCCATTCTGTTTTGAATACTATTGGTAATCCATGGATTGTGTGTGTGTGTGTGATGTATGTATGTGTATGTGTGTGGTGTGTGTGTATGTGTGTGTATGTATGTGTATGTGTGTGTATGTGTATGTGTGTGTGGTGTATGTGTGGTGTGTGTGGTGTATGTGTGTATGTGTGTGTGTATGTGTGTGTGGTGTGTGTTATGTGTGTGTGTGGTGTGTGTTATGTGTGTGTGTGGTGTGTGTATGTGTGTGGTGTGTATATGGTGTGTGTGTATGTTATGTGTGTGGTGTGTGTATGTGTGTGTGTGTGTGTGTGGTGTGTGTGGTGTATGTGGTGTGTGTGGTGTGTGTGGTGTGTGTGGTGTGTGTGGTGTGTGGTGTGGAGGACTCCACTCAAGCTGCTCATTGGCCAAAAGGCCAAAATTCATGGCCCATATAAGCCAATCAGACACACTTCCTGGATTTAATACAGTCTCCAGACCCAGAAGTCACCACCATCAAGACCTGGTCTTATTTGCTGGTTTCTGCTGCCTAAGCCCAATGCCTGGCTATGAATATTCAGTGTATGCATGTTGAATGAATCACCCAGAAAGCCATGCACCTTCAACAAATGCTGAACTAAGTCTATCATTTTCCAAAAGAATTCTACAGAGAGAGAAAATTGTATGATGTTTTGTAAGGGAAATGTCCACTTTGATAGCTGGGAAATATGCATCGGAAATAGTATCCTAAGTTGCCATTTCTCCGTGCATTAACAGTGTCAATCAGCCCAATAAAATAAAGCCTGAAGGGGGGAAAAGACAAAAGGAGAATTACCTCATTACCTCAGCATCTGCTTGAACATAAAAAAAAAATCACACACTGGCTAATTTTTTTTTAAGGGACATAATATAACTTTCTAGAAAGACATAATATACCTAATTATAGCATTCAGTAGACGGGAACGTACAGTGTTGTGGGGTAATTCAGAAGGGGGTGTGACTTATAAGACACAGAGCCCGGGAATGGTACATATAAATTAGAGATTGTTCATATTATGACAGACTCCGTCAATGCATTTCACAACTTTTGTCAAGCACAACATTATTCTCAACACTGAAGGCTCCCACTAGAGAAGGCTGTTGTCAGCTCTGCAGTTCACACAGCAGTCTCACTCCTGAACACCCTTCTTTGGGGAACAGGTTTGAGTTTTAGACTTTAAAACTCATCAAGGGGGCAACCGCATGAGAAGACCAAAATGGCCAACCAATAGGTAAAGATTCAAACTTCGCTAGCAGCTGGAGCAACGTACATTTTAAAGGAGGCATGTTGCCAGTTCTGATGGCAGACATTCAGAAACCTTTCAGGCTGTCCAGCTGATGACTACTGTCAGCCCGTGTTAACTGGTGTTTGATGACGAGGGCTTTGCTGGGGGAACAGAAACTGGCACAGTTATTGACAGAGGAGTGCTGTGTACTGGATGACATAACATCATAAGACTCATGCCACCAAATCCAACAGTCCATTCCTAGGAACCCATCTTAGAAACAATACTAGTCTATTGACTTGCCTCTCTGATTAATGACTGTCTGTCTACCAGACGAGAAACTTCCTAAGAGCGAGGATGATCTGATTCACTATCTTTGGCCTGGAACTGGGGCCTCTCGCATGGTTAAGTGATTGGTAGTTGTGAAAGAAAAGAAAACATAGACACGTTAGCAGTGAACAGGAAAAAACCAGACCATCCAACCAAAAATGTCCTCCCTGATCATATTAAATTGGGAAATTGAGATTATTATGATTCACCATGGCAACAGCCCACCATCACCATAAAAAACCAAAACAAAAAACTGGCCATAATACTGGTGTACCCAAAGACCTGGTTGCCATGTTTACACCTCAAATCCCCAACTTCCCAGCTAATTCCACAGATAAAACAGCCACAAAACACTCTTAAGTAAGTCTTTAATGCAGTCTGATTTTAAGATATAAAAATCTCACCATATTTTGTGAGAAACTCTATGTGAACAGTTCAATGTCCAAAAGCAAGAGTGCTCTCAAGAGACACAAACCTAAGTTCTATTACTCCTGGTATGCCTCCATCAGGAAAACGGAACCTTTAGAAATACCAAGGCCACGGATTTGTTTTCCAGTACAACACAACAGAAAGAGCTAGACACTTAGGAATCCTCTCTTCTTCAAACATCAGTCCAGCCAAGGGCCAGAGGAGATGCATGCAGGTGTGGTCACTGTTAGTGAACTCTGAGAATTATAATAATAATAATAATAATAATAATAATAATAATAATAATAATAATAGGAAATAACACATTTTATTTTGTTTTATAATCATTTGCAAAACGACCATCCATCAAAAGATCTGCTATTAAGTATTGCTGAAAGTTTTCATTAAGTCCAGAGAAATGAATCAAAAGTCTTTGGGTGTGAGACATGGGAAAGTGTTATTAAAAATACATACTAGTGAAATCCAATTTTCAATTAAAAAAAAAAAACTTGAGGGATTCCAAATAAGGCATTCTGTCCATCTACTGAGTCACAGGTGTGATGTGGGCTGACTTCGGGCTAATTGAGGATGAGAGTGGAAAGTGAAAGCAATTAACACCCATTCTGGGTTTCTAGATGCCACACAGGGAAGTGCTACATCCATTTCAGCGAGGTTAGGTAACTCCCTTGAGGTCACACAGCACAGAACTGCAGAGATCTTTCTGCGGAAGTTGTGGCTGATGGATTTGAAGAGCAGCAAGCAGCTGAAGTCCTTGCTAGGACCTCTTAAGCCATCTTGGCTTAGTCACAAGACCCAAGAATGGGAAGACACCAACTTCCTGGAGAGCTGAGAAGATGGAAACACCACTGAGCAGGGGCCCGTCCAGTGTCAGCAAGTCCTGCAGCAAAGAGCCTGGCCTGCACATTTTCACTTCCCAAACCTGTGCAGCTCCTCTTTCTTGACCCAGATTCTCAAACCTCCCTTTGAGCAGGATAGTTAATTGTGATATTTTTAAAGTGTGTCAGGTTAACTGTCTCTAGTATCTTGCTTTGTTCACAAATGTGCTGATGGCAATCCTTAGCTACCAAGCAGTAGAGAAAAGCAGGCAAAACGACAACGGCATGGCTTTCCAGCTCCTCCAGCCTCACTCCCTCATTAAGCCCCACACAGGCAGGGTGTCGACTCGCTGACTAATAAATTGCTAAAAATGGGAAGTGATGAGAACACATCGGTGCACTGAAAAATCCCAGCTGGGTGAAGAAAAAGGAACTAGACCGAACCCAAAAGAAGGGAAAGCTGCAGGCCCAGGAACCCCAAAGTGTGCAAGGGTGGGGTCTCAGCTAGGAGCCAGGCCAGCTGAGCGACTACCCCGCACCCAGCGATCCTGTCCCGCTCGCTACTCCCGCGTGGACTGGGGTGCGTGCCCTGACCCTGTCCACGCCCGACGCGTGTCCCTTCGCCCCGGTCGCGCGCCCTAGTCCTGCGGGGCGCACGATCCCACTGCGGGAAGACGCTGCTGCAGCTCCTCCGCCCAGGGCGCTGCATGGCGCGTGGGGCTGCGGGTTGACCGCGGCGGCCTCACGGTCCCCCGGTCGCCGCTGGCACCTGCGGCTGCGCCCAGAGCTGTCCCGCCCGAGGCCGCCGCCCCGCACCTGCGCCAGCCGGCCCACCTACCTTGCTCCTTCAAGCTGGTGATGAGCTGCAGCTGCTTCTCCTCGTCCGAGCTGTTCATTTTGGCGGGTGGGGCTGGGGATAAAAGGCAAGGAGGGAGAGGCGAGGGGGACACGGGGGAGGGGGAGCAGAAAGCAAGATGCCGGTGGCGCGGCGTGCGGCTGTACTACCCGGAAGTTGGGATCGCTCCCGCTCCTCCTCCTCCTGGCGCGCCGCACGCGGTGAGATCATCCCACGCACCTACTCGCGGCCCCGGCTGCCCCACCTGCGGCGGGCGGGCCTGGGCGCCGGGCCCGGGAGGGGCGTGGGCCGCTGGAGGCGGGTCAAGTGTTGTGGCCTTGTGGCGCCTGCGATCCTCCCAGGTGGTTGTGTGCGGTCCTGCTAAGGCCACCGCTGCGCCCGGCTTCCCACCCCAAGGCGCGCACCAAGGAGACTCGCCCCGGGTTCCCCACCCCAGAGCTGGACAGTGGATCCGAGCAGGACCGGACAGACCCCAGACGGTCCTGCCCCAGTCTCACGCACTGCTCTCTGGAGCCAGGGCTGGAAAACCCTCTGTTCTACACCAAGCACCTGCCCACCAAGCAAGTGCATGTTGCGGGCTGTCTGGCTAATTGAATCACTGCACTGTCTTTGGAAGGGAGAGGGGAGGTGATGGGGCGTGGCAGTCTGGTCACAGTTCCAGCGCGTGTGAAGAGGCCGGTGTCAGAGGTGTCAGAACCTGGGCCTTGCCTCACGTGCCTAGCCAGCCCTGAACTGCAGGGAAGATCATCTGGTTCCGGTGGGAGGGTCTTCCTCTTGGGGAGGTTGGCACTGCACTCTGAATACCCAAGGTCACTCTGTTGCATGTTAGGGGCCTAGTATGTAAGGACAGAACACAGTCCTTGCCCCTCTTAAGGACCCTCGGTGGTGTTTACACCCAACTCTGGGGTAGACCTGGGCAAACCTAACCAGGCAGGCTTGCTCTCTCCGACTCTAGTTCTACCAACATTTGCTTGAATCTCCCGCACACTGGAATCGGTCTAAAGAATGGAAATAATAATGTATACTCTCTTAGCATTTAAAAAATTGAACAAGGAGAGGAATTTGACCACAACATCAAATCCAGACTAAAGAATAGAAGTGCTTGTCTAGCATGTGCTAAGGCCCCACAATCCATCCGGTCCACCTCCAATGAGGTGGACCGGATGAATAGCTATGCCGCCTGCTCTGCGCCAAGGGATTTTTGTTTTTATGATTACAGGTGTTATGGTTGCTAATTACAAGCTGGGAAAAGCTCGGTTCTTTATTCCAATCATTAAGCGCTCGAGATAAATCCAGGTTAAGTAAGCCTTCTGCACATTCTTCGTTTTCTTTATCATCTCTTAAACTCACGTAGAGCACCAGTGCAAGACTCCATTCCTCACGTCACAGTTTAAGCAAACACCCCAACTCGGCTGGTAGTGTCCCTGACCAAGAGATGGAGACGTGTATTGATATTCCCAAAGATCCTATTACCAATATCTTTCTGGTACTCGTTATACATACCATCTCGAGGTGACCTTTAAAAAATCAGAAAAGGCTTTTCCCTTTTAATAAATGGCATTGTAGCATTTTAGAATGCATAGTTTAATCCTTCGGGTAGTCTGTAGTGGTAATGTGGATTTCTAAATAAAAAGAATGAAAAATGAAACTTAATGAAATTACTTCAGTGTGGGGATTTTGCTATTCGGCCCTTCCTGTAATGTTTGTAATGTTTCATAAGATAGTTCAAAATATTTGCAGTCGGCTACAATGATGACCATAAAGATTGGTATAGACTCAGGACACCCAAGACCAAGTTCTCTGCACAAAGATATGAACCCCAAAGGTTCAAAGGGCAAATAGTAAGAGACAAAGACAGAAAGGAGATAGAGGATGAGGGAGAAGGAAAAGGGAACAGGGGAGAGGGGGAAGGGTTCTTTGTCCCAGAGAGACAAAGGACAGCCTCTAGATAGGAGCCAGACATGGCCCTTAGGAAAATGGTGGTTTCTAAAGGTAAAAAGAGAAACCCTTTGTTAGGATGAGGTGTTTAATTTTAATTGGGCATGCTAATCAGTTGAACCAAAGGGACTTTTGATTACTGGACTTCAATACCTAGATAGCTTAGCCTTGATGGTCAGCCTCAGGAGGAATAAGTGGCCAAATAAAGGAATAGAGTTTGATGGCTAGCTTTAGGAATGTAATCTAATGGTTTTTAACAAGACAGAGGGATGAAGGAGAGGGGCAAGGCCTACCAGAGCCAGGTTTGACGTGCCCGGGCTAGCTACAGTCCCTTCAATGATCTCAAAAGATAACCACATGGTCTTTCTCCTGGGGTTACCTTTTTAGTCCTCAGACTTGAAAGGTAGGAGATATGAAAGTTTTTAGCCAAATGGGTGACCATATGAGGATGGGCTGCCACCAGGTGTTTTGTGAAATGAATGATACTTTATTTCCAGAAACACACACATCCAGGAGATTCAAGTGTCCAATAATAACTACCTAGGTTTTGTAGGGCAGTCATGAAGCTTGTTAGACCCAAGGGACCCATAGACCAGTCTATGACCAAACCCAAGGAACCAGAAGCACCTTCTCCAGCTCCATCACAGGGAAGCAGGATGCTCCATTGATATTTAGATTTTTTACAAATTCCACTCTTTTAAATGGCTGATAGAATTCTCAACTCCAATGGTATGAAGTCTGGGGAGTTTGAGAGTCTCAAACTGAAATGTTTTGGCCTCACACTAAATATGTAGCTTATTGAAATGAATCCCATGTACCCCCTCTTTGCATTAAAATAGCCACCTGAAAAACAATGCCCTATTATCCTGAGGGCATGCTATGAATTATTAGGCGGCCTATTAGATTTACTTCTTGGGATGCAGAGCTTCTGTTACAATGACTTATTTATATGACATGAATATTGATGGAAAGGTTAGAGTTATATAATTAGTTTTTGTTCTGCTGAATAATACATATGGGGATTTGTGTTTCATTGCCTTGACGCTGTTAGTAACCATCAAACAACATCAAATTTAAAACATATTGAAATGTGTGTATTTATATATATACGCATATATGAGGCCTGGAGGTACCCCCTAAAGATAAACAAAAGACTTGTAACAAACATGGGATTATGGCTGTCTCTAGAGATAGAAGGCAGAAAAACTGGGAAAAGAGATGTTGATCTGAGCACAGTGAGGCTATTTAGTACTGGTTTGCTTTTTGGTAATTACAATGTATGTAATCTTCTGGACTATGCAGATAAAACTGTGATATAGAGATGTGTCCTCTTCGACCTACTCATTCTGTGTTAGGGAGTCAATCCTTAGAGAGGTGCTGCCTGCAGACTACTTCATTTACCATAATGTTAACAATGATGTAAAAATAGTAACATTTGAATGTTACTTGGCAATGCAAAGAAACACAGTTGTGATACATGACCCACTATGGGCAAACCCTGAAAAACATTATCCTATGTGCAAGAAAGCAGTCAGAAAAAAAACTGACTACTGTGTGATTGCCTTTGTATAAAATACTCACAACAACAACAACAAAAAAACACATAAAGAAAGTTGACTAATGATTTATATAGAACTGGGGATGAGAAGAAGGGGAAAATAGAAAATGGCTCCTGACAGGCATGTGCATTGGAGGTGAGGGATAAACTAAAACATATTGTATGTCAGGTTGCATAACTATGGATATCCTCAAAACTAGAATTGTACATTCTGTCCATTTAGTAAAGTCTTTGGTTATTTTCATCAATGACGTTGTATACCTTGTTAGCATCCAGGATTTGATTGTGGGTGAAATGTTCAATAAAGCTGTTAATTTTTAAGATTTACTTTATTTTTGATGATATGTATACTGTGTGTGGGGTACAGGTGCCCTGGGACCCATGATGGTATCAGATTCTCTAGAACTAGAGTTACAGGTGATTGTGAGCTAGCCAAAGTGGATGCTGGGAAATGAACTCGGGTCCTCTAAAAGAGTAGAAAGTGCTCTTAACCATTGACATATCTATCTTTGCAGCCCCAAGGTTTTGTTTTGTCTTTAAAGATTCACAGAGCCAGACATAGTGATGCCTACCTGGAATTCCAGCGTTTGAGCGGCACAAAGGCAGTTTTATCAGCCTTAAACTCAAGGCCAGCTTGAGTTACATGTTTCTCACCCAGCCAGAAATACAAAGAAATACACTTTTCCAAAACAGGATGGATGTGGTGGTACACAGCTTTAAATCAAAGACAGAGATAGACAGATCTCCCTGAGTTCAAGGCCAGTCTGGTTGCACAGAGAATGTCAGAAATACATAAAGAGATACTGTTTCAAATATACATACATATACATACATGTATACATATACATATATATATGAACAATTTCCATAGGAAGAAGACTTAAATAACTATTAAATCAATGATTCTTATACAAATGTTTTTAATTTTTCAAATATATGTGTAAAATTTTTCTACTATTTACTAAACAGTACTTCATGTATGCTTAATTGGTTTCAGTTTAACGTATATTCCACATCCTTCCAGCATATCAGTGAATAATTAGCAATTCTTAAGTTCTTAGATAGTTGTGTTGTTATTAGTATATTTCTATTTATAAATGATACTATCTGGTTATATGGACCACATCCAGGGACATCACAGTTCAAATGCTTAAACTAAAGCTAACATTCATGCCTTCAAAGTAACCGAAGAGGCTGAGGATACAGCTGCCTCGTAGGCACCTGCTTGGCATGCATGCATCCTGATTTGCTGTCCAGTACTCCTCCTTCTTCTCCCTCCAGTTAACAAAGGCAGCTTCAGAAGACATGCTGCACGTGGAATAAAGAGCTTTGCTGTAGATCTAGCAAATTTTCTGGAAGATCCAATTGCTATAAAGTGCAAGGCATTGATGAAGGCAAAGATTTAAATGAATAGATATACCATGTTCATGAACTTGAACACTCCAAAATGTCTATTCCCCTAATTTGTTCTGCAGATTTCACGCAATCACAGCCCAAAATTGCCTCAAGTTCATAAAGATCGATCAGCTAATTCCAAAACTAACACTAATATCTGAAAGAGCTAGAAAAGTCGAGATAATTCTGAAAAAGAGAACAACATTCCCAAAACTAACTGTAAAGTTACGGAAACCAAGGCAATGTAGGACAGGCGGAAGGAAAGACACACTGGACAGACTGTGGACACAGTGACCATCCCAGAAGTATATACTGTGAAAACCGTTGAGCTGTTTACAAAATTACTCAAAAGCAATATTCAGAAGGGTATGGGATGGCTTAATGGATAAAGTGCTGATTCTGTGTAAGCATGAGTACCTAAGTTCTAATCCTCAACACCCACATAAAGCCAGGTACTGTAACACCATGTCTGTTAACACCAACATGGGGTGATGGAGACAGGTAGATCCCTGGGTTTCAGTGACAGCCAGGTTAGTCAATAGGTGACCTTCAGGGTCAGCGAGAGGCTGTCTCAAAACAAGAAAGTAATAAAGTGGAAAGTAATGGATGAAAGACAACACAGCTGTCAAACCCCTACCTCCAAACCCATGCACGCCTGCATGCGCGCGCGTGCGCACACACACACACACACACGTACACGTACACACACACGTACACACACACGTACACACATGCCACACACACTAACACACACACACAAACAAGTGCACATATGCCACACACACACACACACATACACACACACACACGTACACATATGCCACGCACACGCACACGTACACATATACATACACACACACGTACACATATGCTACACACACACACACACAAACACACACATATGCCACACACACTAACACACACACAAACAAGTGCACATATGCCGCACACACACACACATACACACACACACACACACACACACATACACATATGCCACACACACTAACACACACACAAACAAGTGCACATATGCCATACACACAGTAAACCTTTTCAACAAATGGCACTAGTACGTGTGGAAACTCACATGCAAACCCAGCAAACATCAACATAGGCTTTATAGATGAGGAACAAACTAAGCTTTAATACCAAAAGATAAGGTCTGATGAGATGGCAAGCTGCACAAGCCTGGTGGCCTGAGTTTAGTTCTCAGATCCTAGCTAGCTTTCCTGGTGCTAAGATAAACATGACTGAAAGCAGCTGAGGAAGGAAAGAGTTTATCTGACTTACATTTCTCAACTTTAGTCCATCGTGGAGAAAGCCAAACAGAGAGAATGGGATTTGTTTGCTGGCTTGCACCCATGGCTTGCTCAGCCTGCTCTCTATACAGCCCAGGACCACCTGCCCAGGGGAGGAAACACCCCTTCTACATCAGTCATCAATAAATAAATGTCCCACAGGCTTGCCTACAGGTGAATCCAATTTCAAAGTTCCCCAGTTCAAAGTCCTTCCTCCAGATGACTCTAGTTAGGGTCAACCAACACAATAACAACAACACACCCTGGAACCCAGTAGAGGAGGAAGGCCAGAACCAATTTTAACTTCTACATGTACACATACACACACATAAACACAAACACACACAAACACACACACATAAAGAGACACATTCACATATATACATATATATAAGCACACATACACAGACAAAAACACATGCACATACATACATAAACACAAACACACATGCATACCATGTATGCACTGGCTGATTTTGTGTGTCAACTTGATACAAACCAGAGTCATGATAGAGGAAGGAGCCTCATGAGGAAATGCCTCCATGAGATTCAGCTGTAAGGCATTTTTCAATTACTAATCAAGAAGGAGGACCCAGCCCTTTGTGGGTGGGGCCATCCCTGGGCTGGTGGTTCTGGATTCTATAAGAAAGCAGGGTAAGCAATCCATGGGAAGCAAGCCAGTGAGCAGCACCCCCCCGCCCCCCATTGGCCTCTGCATCAGCTCCTGCCTCCAGGTTCCTGCCCTGCATGAGTTCCTCTCCTGATTTCCTGCAATGATGAATATCAATATGGAAATGTAAGCAAAGTAAACCCTTTCCTCCCCAACTTGCTTTTGGGTCATAGTGTTTCTTTGAATCAATAGAAACCCTAGGACAATGTACTCACACACATTTGATAATTTTTTTAATTAAACCTTAAAATTGTGAAATTAAAACAAAAAACTTTTAAAATGAAATGAAAATATGTATAGCCTTAGATCTGAGATTTCTTAAATATAACACCAAAATATTATTAATTGTGTGTGTGTGTGTGTGTGTGTGTGTGTGTGTAGTGTTTAGGTTTGATCAAAATTAAAGGCAATGGAAGCTTGCAAAGACTTGTCACATATTAGGAAAATATTTAGACGTCACATACTTGGTGAGGAAATATCTATACCTTAAACATAGAAGAAACCTCTTAAAACTCAACAGTTTTTAAAAAACAAATCTATTAATTTACAAAAAATGTATTAATAGATTCTATGCTCCCCTTAAATTTGTTTATTTGTGATGTGGAAGATTGAACCCAGGACCTCATGCGTAACAGGCAACCATCTGTCACTGAGTGATGTCACCAGCTCCCCAAAAGCTTCTTTAATTTTTTTATTTGCTTTTATGTTTGTGTGTGTTATATGTGCACATATATGTGTGGGCTCACGTAACTGTGCATCACAGAGCCATGGGAAGATGCTGGTGGTTTGCCTATTACTGTCTCCTTTATTCCTTTGAGACAGGGTCTTCCTCAGCCATCCTCCTGCCTCTGCACCTGATGGCTCTGAGGTTAAAGGCAAGTGTGTCTCTGTCCAACTTCTTACATGGGTGCTGAGGTTTGAACACAAGTCCTCACACTAGTGCACCAAGTGCTCTTACCCTCTGAGTCAAGTCCTTGGGTCCCAGCAAGAAAGCAACAGTGAATTATTACCTGTCCACTAGGACAGCTAAATTTAAACAAGAATGACACTAAGTGCAGACAAGGAAGCAGAGCAACAGGAACTCTGGATTGTTGGAGTAGTTTTAAAGCACAGACATTTTGGAAAACAACTTAGTTCTTTGTTAAATTACATATATATTTCACCTACAAGCTATCAAACTCATGCCCACATATTTGCCAAAGTGAACTGAAAATGAATGTTCACAGAAAAACCCATGTGTAAATGTTTCCAAAGCTTTATCCCTAATCATTAGTGACTGGAAATAAGATGTCCCTCAACCAGTGAATGAATAAATGAATTGTGGTATAGACGCAGAATGGAATGTGTGAATATGTTCTTCATAAAAAAGACCGAGCTACTGATGCATGAAAACTGTGAACAATTCTGTGTGTGTGTGCGCGCGCTCGTGCATGTGTGTGCGCGCGCGTGCACGTGTGTGTGTGCGTGCAGGGAGCATGCATGTGTGTGTGTGCATGTACATGCATGTGTGTGTGCTCATGTGCACATGTGTGTGTGGTGTGCATGTATATGTGTTTCTGTGTGCAGGTATGCATGCATCTGTGTGTACAGGCATGTGTGTACATGCATGTATTTGTACATGTATGTACATGTGAGTACATGTGTGTACATGTGTGCATTTGTGCTTGTGTGTGTACATGTGCATATGCATGTGTACATGCATGTGTGTATATCTATGTGTTTGTGTTTTTCTAGGCATGTGTGCATCTGCATGAGTGCACACATGTGTGTATTTGTGTGTGTATGTACATGTGAGTGCATGTGTATATCTCTGCATGTGTGTACATGTGTGTATTTGTGCATTGTGTGTGTAATGTGAGTATTCATGTGTACATGTGTGAGTGAGCAGGCATGTGTGCATCTGTGTGTGTGTGTGCGCGCGCGCACACGCATGCGAGTGCGCACGTGTGTGAGGGTCAGATGTTGATGATGAGAAGGCTTCTCACTCAGTCGGGAGCTCATCTTTTCAACTAGATTGACCATGTAAGTTCCCAGGATCTTCCTCTCTTCTCTTCTCTCTCTCTCTCTCTCTCTCTCTCTCTTTCAGTGCTAGGGTTTCAGACTCATTGCTGCACCCAGCTTTTGCATGTGTGCTGGAGATCCAAACTCGGACCCCCACCCTGTACAGGGAACACCTCACACACTCCCATCTCCACAGCCTCGGACC
>JANHMN010000003.1:184166300-184181083 GCA_030674055.1 Rhabdomys pumilio
CCCCACACTGTACAGGGAACACCTCACACACTCCCATCTCCACAGCCCCAAACACATAAGATTTGAAATGTACTTCACAAAGGTCAACAACCCAGACTGACTCAATTTCTGCAGCATCCTGAAAATCCAAAACTTCATGTAAAAGCCCCTTGCTAACTGTAAAAGACCCGAGCTAACTGTAATGGACCACTCTTGCCCACGTTTGGGGGCCAAACTATAGCGGCCCGCTCTGTTCCACAGGTTCGAGTTTAGCAAGAGAGAGAGTGGGGGAAGAAGGGAAAGAGCCGTGAAGAATAGAGACAAGCCAGAGGATCTGTAGTAAAGTCTTTACTGTCTCCACCATACACACACCACTACACCTACTACTACTACACCACACACCACTACAAGGAAATCCTGGGTATTTATAAGCACAAGTAGGAGAACTCAGGTGAAAACATTTTACCACGTGCATATGCAGCTGGGGTCACTAAACAGCAAAACAAGCTATGTGGGATAAACAAGATATTTGTTAGAGTGTGCTCAGCTGTTGTAGGCTGCTGAAAAACCAAGTCTATCAGGGTAAATGGTTCCAGATGACTGCAAAGATGATAGCTGCTTTCTAGCCGCTTTCTGCTTAAAGTCGGCTCCCAACACTTCAGAGTGAGAAACAGCCTATAAATTGTTTCCTTGGTGCTGAGGGAGAGGAAGAGGCAGAACACAAAGGGTCTGTATTGCAGACTTTTCATTTGTTAGTCAGGGTCGCACTATACAATCCAACTGGTCTGGAACTCTTTATGATAACCAGACTGGCCTCAGATTCAAGAAGATCTGCCTATTTCTGCCTCCTAAATGCTGGCATTAAAGGTATGAGCTACCACACCCAGCTACAGTGGAGAAGTTTAGGGTGGTAAAACTTCAATATTTGGTATTAGGGGTGGTAGGTATATGGCTGTATATACTGGGCAAAATCCAAGGGCATGAGTACCAACAAAAATGGACTTTACCAAACATAAATTCAATTTAAAAACATTCAGTAGTGATAGAGAAATCTCAGAATGGAATGAATAAAATAACCAAAAATTCCAAATATATTAGTAATACATCATGTTACCCTATTAAAGGGAGTACTAGAGAGATGATTTGGCTGCTAAGAGCACTTACTCCTTTTCCAGAGTACCTAGGTTCTGTTCCCAGCACCCACATGGCAGTTCACAATTACCTGTAACTGTAGCTCCAGGAAATCTGAAATCCTCTTCTGGTATCCATGGCATGTACATAGTGCACAGATATGTGTGCAGGCAAGACACCCGTACACATAAAATGAAATAATAATGTAAAATAGGAGAAGTAATAAAAAAATGACTTGATCTAAGATAAGAATATTTTGCCCCCCCCCCCCACCAACCCTGGCAATGGGCAAGGAGATATCTTGTTGTTAGTGGTGTTCTTCTATCAGTCAGGGGCAGAGCAGACGGCAGTCCTTTGTTCATCCTAGCTTGATGCCTGGCTTGGTATCCAAAGCTGTTTTATGCCTAGGACTCATAAAGATCAAATAAATCAAATCAAAGCCACGCAGCACAGTATGGGAGGAGGAAGACACACAAAGACCTGGGGGTGCCATGCCACTCACAGACTCGTCATTCAGCACATGGCACAGGCAGGCCGTAGACACCTTCTTCCCACCACTACATGATGCATGGATATAGGATGTTGCCCAGGGCCATGGCCAACCTGCCGAGGGAGCCACCACAATGTGTGAGTATGTGGTGGTCAGAAGAGAGAGAAAGAGAAGTGGGGCAGCTTGAGCTTGACAAGATCTGAAGACTCGGGGGTGGAGAGAAGTAGCCTGTTATGAGTGGCCAGCCCCACTACCTGTGTAAGTGGCAGCTCGGGCTGTGGTAAGGTCTCAACCCGAGCTGCCACTGAGAGCCATGTCTGAGTCCATGACTATGCAGTGGCAGGGTTTGGTGTAGATATTCCTAGCTCATATTACTGCTAGAAAACACCAGGAATGTACCTGGTTGGGGCAACCACGGGGGAGCATGGAGGGGGCTGGCATGGAGCATGGATGTGGTGGACGTCCAGGGGCTGTTCATAAAGGCCCCGCCCCTCCCTTGATGCAGTGGTACTTGGGAGAACTGACCCCACCTCTCTCCAGTGATAGCACTCAGGAAAGCAGGACCTGCACCTCTCCTGGGCAGCACAGTGGAGCTGGCACGGATGGTAAAGGCATGAGTGAGCCAGCCCTGAGCTTTTGAGAGCTAGAGAGCTGTCCCAGCCCCTCACGGGCTGTAGCACTTGAGAGAGTGAGCACCAACTTCGACTGAGCAGCACAGTAGAACTGGCTCTGGTGGTACTGTACTGATGAGCCAGCCTGAGGGTATGAGAGCCGACTCTGCCTCCTGCTGATTGTGACATTGGATGGCCTAGCCAGAGCAGTGCTGGAGAGCTCACCCTGGTGGTGCAGATAAGGGAGAACCTGCAGGATAACCAGCTTAGCTACCATTCAGGCCCGGATCCAGGGTTCTGAGTTGGCCCATCCCCAAATCTACATCATCTGCAAACAGCTGGAATGTGTGAAGGGCCAGTCCTGCTGTTAAAGCTGCAGGATCTCCGTGACATAGGGCAACAACAGGGTAACTGGAGGAGTTCCGATGAGGATCCAATATTGATGGTGTCACAGAAGCCAGAGAGCTAGAGTCCAATGACGAAAATTTGCAAGGGAAGATGTGTAGACAGAAGGATACACTACAGCTTCCGTGATGAGATGTTTTCTATGCTTTGTTTTGCTTTTGTTTGTTTGCTTGTTTATTTACTTGCTTGCCTGTGTTTTATTTTGGGGAAGAGATTCCAAGGGTGAAAGGCAGACACAAAGGGACAGGGAGATGAGCAGGACTCGGGTACATGATGTGAAACTCACAATGGCTCAATAAGAAGATTTTTAAAAAAGAATATTTTGGCTGGAAGCTGTAAGGCTAAAAGAAGAAGATACTGCATGTAAACATGAATCAAGTTGACAAATTTACCTCACACGGGAATATGGATTCACAGTTCTAACACTACCCTCCAGGTGTAGTCGGGTTGAATAAATAAATCAATAAGCCGCCAATAACAGAGGTTGGTTTCTCACAGAGAGTGAGCTACAGTCAACTCTGCTACAGCCTGGCTTTATGTGTTCTTTTAAAAAAAATTGCACTGTGCAGACACTCACAATAAAAACTGTAGGGGTGGCAGGGAAATGAGGTTGCAGGTGCTGCTATCCAAACACCCTCCACAGTATATTAGACATGAAAAAAACTCCATGGAAACAAACAGCAGTCTTGCTCAGCCTGGATGGTTGCAGAATATTGTTTTAAAGTTTTAAATTACATTATTTTGGGGAGGGCACATAGCACAGCGAATATGTGAGGTCAAAGGTCAAGTTACAAGAGCTGGGTCTCTCCTTCCATTATGTGGGTCCCAGGATCAAATTCAGGTTGTCAGGCTTGGCGGCAAACACTTTCAGCAGCTAAGCCATTTCACTGGCCCTTACACTATTATAATTAATATTATGATGTTATAAATCATCTGGTTTTAGAAACATGGGAAGTTGATCTGTGAACTTGGTCCTCAGAAATATTGCAAATTTTGAACCCTGGTGGAGTGATAGGCAGGCTTTGAGGACCCCCGAGGGGACGCTGTCCCAACCACCTGTGGATGAGCATAGCTTGGAGCCCACAGCTCGCCAGCTGGACCCCCACCCATAGTTCCTCCCTTGCTTCTCATCCACTTGCTTGTCAAGCTTTCCCATACGTTAATTGACAGCTCTCTCATGGAAAGCATTTAAAATAAATCTAGAATCTTAACATACCATATAGCCTTCTTCCATTAGATTTTTAAAATTATGTTCATTTCTTATTGGTCTGTGTGTGCAAGCACAAGCTACAGCACACATGTAGAGGGCAGAGGACAACTCTTGAGAATTGAGCCTCTCCTTCAACCTTGTGGGTTCTAGGGGAGGGTCAAACTCAAGACACCTGGCTTGGTGGCAAGTGCTGTTACCCAATGGGCTGTTTCGCTGGACCTTCAACTTCAGTATCTATTGTTTTTGGCAATTGATCAGCTATTCTGTTAGCTGGACAGACACTGTGCACACAGCTAAGGGCTTTGGACATCAGCCATGCTTACAACCACTGACCCAGCCACTCCTCAAACCAGAAGGACCAATTCTGCTGAAGTTCATAGGCGGTGTTTTCCTTCTGATTATGGAGAAGAATTCTCCTGACTTTTTCTGTTTCCCTCCTATCCATTCACCTGGCCATCTTCTCATTTCCCAGCAGCCTCTAGGCCTCTTTCTCTTACAGTTTCACCACCCTCATTTGTCTTCCTTCATGGATTGTTGCTGAGGGTCTTCATGGTACTCCCCTTTGGTTTCTTGCTTGAGAGAGCCCGTGTTCTTTTTTTCCAAAAGCACTTTACTATTCCCCACCATTATTTCCAGCTTGTCTTTCACATGCCACTTTCCTTTTGCATTGGATGCTTGGTGCTTGTTAACTTGGATATACAGATGTATTAAGAATATTGAAGAGTTCATATTTATATGTTAATCTGTGGGTTTAGATTTAAAAAAAACTCCTTTAATAAGTGTGCATAAGTGCTTTAACCTCCCTTTTAGCCCACCACCCACTGGAGGCAGTGGAAAGGAAAGATTAATAGGGCAAAGGAGGATGTGGACCTGTTTAGAAATAGTTCTTTGGATTGAATCAAATCTTGTCAGGACATCAGCAGTTTAGTTCACACTAATCAGCAGTAGTAGCTTGATCCAGCAGAAACTGTGAGGCTCTGCCAATCAGTGTGAGTCCACAGAAGCGGCAAGAAGCCACTGGAATACCAGCAGAAGTTCATTCCTCTCTACAAAGTCATGGCAAACAATGACTAGCAAAGAGTAGCAAGGCGAACCAATACCACACAGGGTGTCCGCTGTCTGTTGGATTACATTTTTTTTAAATTTATTGTTGGATTACGTTTATATCCTTTTCAAACATCATATGTTCTCTCAATCAGTCATCAAGCAAAACATCACATGTCCTTTATCCAGACTGCTTCTCTCAGTTTCTCCTGAATTGCTGTGCTTGGCTTCAAACTAATTCTAGCAATCTGTTTTGATCTTCTGGCTCCTTCTCATTCTCTGGCTTGTTCTGTCTTTGACTGTGTCTAGCCTGTCTCTGTACAACTGTTTCAGTAAAACTGCCTCCTCTCTCTGTCTCTATATAAAATAGCTTCCCTTTCCTCTCTCTTCTCGTGAGAGTCGGGCATACCCCGTTCTGTTAAATCTTTCTCTAATTCATAATTTTATTTGCCTCTCAATTAGACATCACTTTTAAACATGGGTGCTTCCTTCTACAAACTAACTTTACCTACATTGTTTAGTATTAAAGTGTGTATTAAGTACATGTCTATATTTCAACCAGAGGGATTAAATGTGTGTGCTGAGAACTGAGCCACACCACAACTAGAAATGTTATTTCAGTAAATAACATAATCTCAAGGTTCAGCACATACCAAGATCAAATACTCTGCAACAGTGGATGTGTCTCAGTTGGTAGGGTTTTGACCTCTCAGGCACTGAGTCCTATAAAGCAGACATAGTGGTGCACACCTGTAATGCTAGCACATTGGGAGGTAGAAGGCAAATGATCAAATTCTCAAGGTCATCTTCAACCACATAGTGAGTTTGTGCCCAGCCTGAGAGTCATGAGACTTTATCTAAGAAATGGAAGGGGGGAGATGGCCACTACTAGCTGAGGAGTGGCATTTTAAATTTGTTTTTAATTTGGTATATGTTGGGGGCAGGTGATATATACAGTTGCCTGTGGAAGGTGGAAAGACATGTCAGATATCCTCAGAAATTGGAGTTAAAGTTGCTGGGAATCAAACTCCTGATTCTCTGGGAAAGCAGCACATGCTATGAACTGCCCAACTCTCTCTAACCCCCAGTTCATTTTTATTAATCTACAGTCAGCTGTTTTTAATATACCTTGGTGCCTTGGTGGTTTTCCCTATTGTTGTCATGTTAATTTGTTTTATTTAAAGCTCCTTGGAAGATATATATATATATATATATATATATATATATATATATATATTTCTACTCAAATACAAACCTTACATATATCTAGATACTGAAAAAAAGACCTTGGAACCAAGTAAAATTTACCATGAGCTGTGTTGTAATAATTTGAGCCTGAGTAAGACAATCCAAACCAGACTTTAAGCACAGTGTGGAACATTCATTCTTGAAGTGTGTGCTAGGTGTTCTATCAATTTGAAATCAAATCATCATTTAGTGTGGAGCCTAGAAGTACACAAGTAACATGGCAAAAACATTATACCTTAGGATGTTTTTCTGAATTAGCAGAGTGGGCGGCAACAGAATTGAAGAGCTTGGCTCTGATGCTTTAAAAGCTGAGCGCAGGACTCCAAAACATGGACACATAGGTGAGAGCAAAGTCAGGGTTTATTGTCATAAAACTGGACAAGAAGAGACAATGGGATCTCATTGCTGCCTTGCAAGATGTCTTTGAAAAAGTCCTCTTTATTTTTAAGTTATTTATATGGCTCTTTTGCCTATGTGTGTGTCCATGCACCATGTGCTCAAAGAAGCCAGAAGAGATGGTTGACTGTCCTAGAATTTCAGTTGTGAGCTGGTTCGTGGGTACCAGGAAGTAAACCTGGGTCCTCCTGTGAAGCAGTGAGTGCTCTTTATTGCATGAGCCACCTGTGTGGAAGGAAGAAGGAAAGATGCTTCTGAGGGACTCCTGCCATTTTAATCTCAGAATTCTGAGGGTGGGGCTCATGCCTGTCATTCTAGCACTTGGAAAGCTAAAGTGTGAAGGTTGCAACAAGCCTGAGGCCAACTTGGGATATGCAGTGAGTTTTAGGCCAGCCTAGACTTCAGAGTAAGACCTTGTCTCAAAAACCGAACAAACAAGGTAGGTATGGTGGTGTGTATATTCCTTTAATCTTAGCACTCAAGAGGTAGAGGAAGGCAGAACTCAGAGACTGAGATCAGCCTGGTGTTCTCTCTCTCAGTCTCTCTCTCTCTCTCTCTCTCTCTCTCTCTCTGTCTGTCTCTGTCTCTGTCTCTCTGTCTCTCTCTCTCTCTTTCTCTCTCTCTCTCTGTGTGTGTGTAAGTGAATGGGGAGGGAGAGGTAGAAGGAGAGGAAAAGAGAATCAATAAGCAATTAATCTATTGATGAAGATCAGGAGGACATATTGAGAACTTCCAATGCTTACAAAAATATTTCTGATGAACTATTAATTCCAAGCCTTTTTATAAGAGATGACATAGGTGTTTGGTCTCAAAGAAACCTTGGACAAGTCTCAGTACCTGTGGCTCTTCCCAATACTTCTCACCCCAGCCCCCACCCTAAACCTCTCCGAGCCCAGGGCCTAGGCTTTCCTCCCCACAGACTGTGACCACTAGATAACCTGAGCCATTTTGGCTACCAGGCCTCTTGGTCTCTTGGTCTCCCAGCTTACTCTTGGCTCCTGGTTCCTCTCCTGGCTTCATCCTCTCTCCTTTCCTCTCTTCTTCTCTTGTGTACCCCCTCCCCATGACCTGTTTAATCTGCTGGCCACGTTCAGTCTCAACCCTTCCAGATATCTCTGTGTTCTTCCTCATATCTAAAATAAACCTTTCCCTTAACCATACCTTGGAACAGCCATGTCTTCATTTTTTAATTCAATAGGAAATTATATTTTTTGCAAATTGTGTGTGTATCCACTCAATAAGAACAATCCAGAATGCCATCAGCAGAAATAGAAGTAACCAACCCCAGAAGCCTTCTTTCTTTTTGCACAATGAGGTCAGCAGAGAAAGTGGTAAAATGGTTTCCCCCCAGAATACTGGAAAACAAGCAAAAGTGTATACCAATGGTAGGTGTGTGTTCAAGAGAACTGTGTGTGTGTGTGTGTGTGTGCTCACTTGTTCAAGAGAACTGCCTGCATGCTGGGAAGAGCAATGTGCTTTATGACAATTTAACTCGCCCCACCCCCAGGCCTATCTCCTTAGCTCCACAGTAGCCTTCAAGGCACTTCAAAACCACAAGCCCTAAATCACAGTGAGAGCAGCTCTTAGCTGCTCTGGAGAGAATAGAGGCCCAGCTCCTCTACAACCCTTCCCAGCATGCTGTTTTTAGTTGGCCTGTCTGTAGTTTGTTCATTTTGAACAATCACCACAAAAACCTTTAATTTTTTTTTTTTAATTCCAAGTCAATCTGCAGCAACATAAACATTTGGGGTAACCAAGAAGTCACACAAATGAGTGATTGACAGGTCCAAAGTGACATAACATTTACTATCTCCTTAGGAATGCAGAGAGTCAGGTGTAGGTGTGGGGAAACTGGGAAAGGGCCTCAGGTAGAAACCTCCTGGAAGGCCTTGAGATTCAGTGTAGCGGGAAGTGAAAAATAAGGCATCACAAACAGCCTTGGTTCAGCGTATACAGAGACCCTCCCTGAAAAGACTGGGAGAGAGGCTTATTGGCTCAAGTCCTTTGTGGTAGTCTTAACAATCGTTAGCTGGTCAGGGAAGTAATCAAGTAGCAACTTCACCAGTTACAGGCTACAAAGAATGAAACCTGCACAGATTAAAATCAAGGAAAAACAACAGCCACGAGCAGCAATCACGATAATCCCCCAGAGGATCAGACAGCATTCAGTTTCCAAAGATGATAGTGAGTGATTTCATTCATGTTTATTTATTTTGAAATGGGATCTCAGGTAGCACAAGGCTGGGATTACAGGTATGCATCAGCACTCCTGGTTCTATTAGTAGTGAGGATGCATGGGGCATCATACATGCTATGTAAATGTTCTGCCTACTTAGCTCCATCTCCGGCCCTGTACACTTATTTTAAACCAAGCTTCAATAAACTACTACAAGACAGTCAATCACAAAAGTACCACACATAAGGCACAAAACCAGCCGGCATTCCGTTCTCAGAGAAAGCCATTGTTGATTGTCGGCATTCTACAGCATATTCAAAGAACTCAGCAGCGCCACGTCTAAAGACACGTGTATCACCAAATACAGAATCTGAGTAAGAGATAGAAATTATTAAAAGGAATAGAAATTCTGGAGTTGAAAAGCACAGCGACAAAAATCTAAACTTTAGGCTCAAACTGAAGACTTGGATTACAGAAGAGTGAACTTGGTGAGCCGAGCTTGTAAGTATTGAAACCAGGATGAATAAAAACAAGCAGACATCAAGCTGCTGTAGGACACCACAGAGCTTGTGTGCATGTATGTTTGTGTGTGCGCGCACGCGCGTGTGAGTCTGTGTGAGGGTGATAAGAAACCTAGAGGGAGCTGTGGCACAGGGCTGAGGGTGGAACCCAGGGATGTGGGTGTTGCCCAGGGATGTGGGTGGAGCCCAGTGGTGTGGGTGGAGCTCAGGGATGTGAATGGAGCCCAAGGCTGTGGGTGTTGCCCAGGAGTGTGGATGGAGCCCAGAGGTGCGAGTGTTGCCCAGGGGTGTGGGTGGGGCCTAGGGGTGTAGGTGGAGCCCAGGAGTGTGGGTATTATCCAGGGGTGTGGGTGGAGCACAAGCAATGGAGAGCATTGGTTTTTTTTTTTTAATTATTTATTTTATGTATACAAGTACATTGTAGCTGTCTTCAGACACACCAGAAGAGGGCATCATCACTTTACAGATGGTTGTGAGCCACCATGTGGTTGCTGGGAATTGAACTCAGGACCTCTGGAAGAACAGTCAGTGTTTCTAACCACTGAGCCATCTCCAGCTCAATGGAGAGCATTGTAATGGTTATATTCATCATCAACTTGACGTGACTTGGAGTCACCAGGGGACAGCATCTCCGAGAGTGTCTTTGACAACACTCCCAGAGAGGTTTAACTAAGAAGGGAAGGCTCACCCTGAATGCTCCTGACACTACCTGTGCACTCTGAGTGGAAGGTAGAAGGTGGGCAGAGGAGCACCGGAATCCATCTTCTTGCTTCTTGACAGCAGATGCCATGGGAGCAGCTGCGTCATATTCCTGTCTGCATCCACTCCCGACCATGATGGCCTATAGGTTGTAAAGTCACAAGCCACAATAAATCCTTCTTGCTTTAGTTGCTTCTTCTTGGAGGTTGGTGACAGCAAAGAGAAAATGAATGCACACAATTGGGTTTCTATGAGTGTAGGCGCTGTTCACAACTGCAGACAGGGAGTGGTCCAGTGAGAGAGGTTGAGCTATAAAATCAGCGCATCTATAAACAAACCCAAATAGTAAGCACATAAATAAGACCTCAGCAGTAATTCCTGGTGTATATAATTAACATTATGAGTAAGATTAAGTGGGTCTGTGTGCTTTGGAAATGTAAACATCTCCATCAATTCAATCAGACCAAACAATGGCCACAGCATAACTTACCTTGGTAAATAGAAGCTTGCATTGTTTTTCTGTCTCAGCAACTAACTAATCAACCCTCATTCATAAAGGGAGCATAACTCTGATTGAATGTAAATTCTGGATAGGAAAGATCTATTATACAAATTTCCTAGCTGATTAGATGCAAAGGTACAATCTTGCTACTGACCCCTTCTCCCTGACCGACTTCATCAACAGGGAAAATGAAGGCAGACCACTGATTGGAGGGCAAACCTGAAAAGGATTAAACACTTCGCGTAGCATTCTAAAACACTGTCATTACGGTGCAATTAACCACCCTGCATATTAACGTGCAACTCTGAAATGTGTTCAGACGCCCCAATTATAACTAGTTATTCTTCAAAGAATTTTGCCGCCCACATTGAATTTCTCTGGTGCTTCTTTGTTATAATTCAGGTGTGACAGTCACTAATATCTCTAAAAGGACAGTTAATAAAAAGTAGACATTCTTTACTGTAAACCTAACACATGCATGCCAGGTAATACCCAGCCATCAGGACTAATCATCATGTTTCAGACAGGCAGGTCTATTATGCAATTGGACTCTGCTCCCCCCGCCCCCTTTTAAAACACACTTAATGGTCAGCTATAAAGAGGCAGTGTGAGTGAGGTAGGGATAAGGCCCAGATGAGAGTAGACAGCCATTTCTGTTCAGAATTTTCCCAACTGAGTAAGTTGCTTAGGTTGGTCTCAATTACTTCATTGATCAATCAGGAATCAATCAGGTCTCTGCATCACTTGAGGATGGCAACTGGGCATGTGACTTGGTCCATCTTGCAAGCATGAGAACCTGAGTTTGAACCCAAGAGCCCACAGGTGGATCCCTGGGAATTGCTGGCCTGTCAACCTAACTGACAAATCAGCCACTTGCAGGCCAGTAACAGAAAACAGAAAAAGTAAGGGCGGCCCCTTGAGTAACAACACCTCAGCTGACTCCCGACTTCCATGTACAAGCACATACACTTGCATGGATGCACACACATGCATGCATTCATGAGCATGCATGGTGCACATGCATAACACAGCACCCACACACATGCACACATATGGATGCGCACCCATGCATGCGCGAGCACACATGTGCACACAAACATGCACAACATAGCACACAGGAGAGCACACACACACACACACACACACACACACACACACACGAACACACACACACAAACTTAATAAGGGAACTGTACAAAAGTTGATCATTATCTTAGTTTCTTTTCCTGTTGTGGAGATAAAATATCCCAACAAAAGCAACTTAAGGGAGAGATCGTTTAGCTTAGTTCAAGGTACAGTCTAGCATAGTAAGAAAGTCAATTCAGTAGGAGCTTGAAGCGGCTGGTGATGTCACATCCACACTCAGGAAACAGAGTAAGTTCCATGCTAGCTCTCCACTGGTCAGTTTCCCTCTCTGTTTACACAATCCAGTATCCCTGTCCCAGGGATGGTCCAACTTACTATGGGAAAGTTTTCCCACATCAATTAACATAATCAACTCCTCATAGGCATCCTTGTGCTTCATATTCTAGGTGTTTCTAGATTCTGTCAGGTTGACAGCTCACCCTAACACTACAATCATTCTATCCTGTTGGGCGCCGACCTTTAGCAGAAAGTGGCTAGAAAACAGCTATCAACTTTACAGCCATCTAGAGCCATATACCCCGATGAGAGACTTGGTTTTCAACAGCCTACAACAACTGAGCACACTCTGATAAATATCTTGTTTATCCCACATAGCTTGTTTTGCTGTTTAGTGACCCCAGCTGCATAGTGCACGTGGTAAAATGTTTTCACCTGAGTTCTCCTACTTGTGCTTATAAAAACCCAGGATTTCCTTGTAGTATGTAGAGGTGTAATAATAGTAGGTGTAGTGGTGTGTGTATGGTGGAGAGAGTAAAGAAGACTTTACTACAGATCCTCTGGCTTGTCTCTATTCTTCACGTCTCTTCCCCTTCTTCCCCCGACTCTCTCTCTTGCTAGACCCTGACTTGCAAAACAGAGTGGCTACAACAGTTTGGTGCCTAACGTGGGACAGCTCAGGTCACAACATTTTGGCGCCTAACGTGGGACAGCTCAGGTCACAACATTTTGGCGCCTAATGTGGGACAGCTCAGGCCTCAACATTTTGACACCAAGTGTGAGATAGCTCAGGTCACAACACTATCCAACTCTGTGGTACTCTTCTATTACAGGTACAGATTGTGCTTCAGAGCTGGTGGAAAGAGCCAGAGGGGTGGATGACATCGTGAAAACAATGTCTTCCAGACGCATCAGGACTGACCTGCCTATAAGCTCACAGAGTCTGGGGTGACATGCACAAGGCCTACACAGGTTCAAGCTAGACAGAGTTTCAGGACTGAAGCAGAAGTGGGCATTATCTTCCATCCCGAGCCAAGAAGCTTTCTCCAATTGGCAGTTGCATCCAAAGGGGAGAAAAATCAATGGAGTCTCACTGGTATACAAACCACCACACTCAAGGACAGGCCCTCTGCCCAGCAGTAGATGTCCAGCAGTAGCTAGCCAATACAAAACAAACTCAGTGGTGTTTTGTAGATTTTTTTTTTGTTTCATACTGCTTTGTTTGGGAATCTTACTGGTCCTTTGCTCATATATTTTTGTTTCCAGTTTTGTGTTTTTATGAATTTTGGTTTTGTATATGAGTGTCTGGTGTATGCTTCTTTTGTGCTTTTTCCAATTTTTTTTCTTATTTTTGGTTTGTTTGATTTTTTTTATTTGTCTATTTGTTTTATAAAGAGAGATCTGGGGCATGGAGTCAGATGTAGGGAGACAGGGAAAATCTTGGAGGAGAGGAAGGGGAAGCCATTATCAGAATATATTCTATAAATTTTCAATTTAAAAAAAAAAGCAGTGGGGGCTGGAGTACACAGACTGCTCTTTCAGAGGTCCTGAGTTCAATTCCCAGCAACCACATGACAGCTCACAACCATCTGTAATGGAACTATCTGATACTCTCTTCTGAGTGTGTATGAAGATAGTGACAGTGCGTACACACACACACACACACACACACACACACACACACACACACACACAACCTTTGAAAAAAGCAGGGATAAATAGAAAGCCACAAAAATATTTAGGGTCATAGAGCTATTAAAAATATCTAACTATAGTGCAACCCAAACAGGAAGAAGGCAGTCCTAAGCAACTGATACACTCTATGTACCAATTTTAGTGGAGACCCACTAAAGGTCACCCTATGTTTCAGGCAGCAGAGAGATTAAAACAGGATAGAAAACAGCAGGTTGTATGGGAAAACAATAATAAAAGTTCATGGAATTTTTGCTAGCTTTCCAATAGTGGCAGAGTATTTCTACAAAGACGTTGGCCACGCTCACCTTTGAAATTACTGGATAAAATATGTTGTATCTTCCACAAGACAGAACCACAAGAAGAGACAATGTCTTGTTCTAATCATCTGCAGTAAGCACAATGCTTTTTGGTTTTTTTTTTCTTTTAGTCTTTCTTTTTTGGGGAGAAGGGTGGAGGGGTTGAGACATGGTTTCTTTGTGCAGCCCTGGCTGTCCTGGAACTTACCAGACTGGCCTCAAACTTGCAGAACTTACTCACTTCTGCCTCCAGAGTGCTAGCATTAAAAGTGTCCACCACCACTCTCCAGCCACAATTCTTGGTGTTAAGAACTTTATGGACCCAGCTCATCTCTTTCCTTTCAATCCTGTCAGTCTTTCCTTATAGTCCGTCCCCATTACTTTATGTCAGCACCATGCCCAGAAATGGTCTCTACCAGGGACCCCCAGTGGACACACCATGCTGGGAGTCAGGTAGGCAATATTCACTACCCTTCCAACTCTCTATTACACTCTGTTCAGACTTGCTCTTAGTCTTGTACCAACCTTGCAGGAGCCCCTCTTCTCTCCACATTCCATTTACTGGAGACCCCACCTCATGGTATAGACACTGGGTCCTCCAGTCATTTCATCCCTTATTTCAAGACTTATTCTTTGTCCTACTGAAGCCTACTTGCCAGAGCTACTCCTCCTACCACACTTCCATTCCCTGAGGAAACTACATCATGATATGGACCCAGTTCCCTGATTTCTCTCCCATAGCCCCTCTTTCAGGCTTTCCTCCAAGCCTGGCTCCACTCTTTTCTGCCACCCACCAACCTACAGAAGCACTCTTTACTCCAAAGCCAGCACCCTTGCTTAGCATCCAGAGAGGACAGCAGCAGAAAACGAATGGAGCAGCCACCATCAAAGACAAGACCAGATACCAACAGTCATTACTAAAGACAACACCAGATGCCACCACTCATCAAAGACAATACCACACATATCACCACTCACCATCAAAGACAACACCAGATACCAACATCCACTATCAAAG
>JANHMN010000003.1:184181093-184229876 GCA_030674055.1 Rhabdomys pumilio
CACTCACCATCAAAGACAACACCAGATACCAACATCCACTATCAAAGACAACATAAGACACCAACACCTTGAAACATCCAATGTCATAATTCCAGAGGACTAGACACCAGCACAAAAAACATGAACATGATCAGACAAAAGAATCTGCCTACACCAGAACTCAATAAAGCTAATGCAATAAGTCCTGAGAAATGCAATATAGGCAAGCAAAAAGCAGGGGCTCCAAAATAATTATTAATTAATTGTTAATTGATTGTTAATTAATTATTAATTATTTGTTAATTAATTATTAATTATTTAAAGTTTAAGGATCTTTAAGAGACTATGAATAAATTCCTCAATTAAAATAATAAAAACACAGACCAATGAATAAAACAATGAAAACAATTCAGGACACAAAGTTAGAGTTTAACAAAGACACAGAATCACCAAAGAAAACCCAAACTGAAATAAAACTGAAAATGAAAAATTAGGAAGTCAAACAAAAACCTCAGAGGCAAGCCTCACCAATAGAATACAAGACATGGAAAACAAAAACTCTGGCACTGAAGACAAGGTAAAAGAAACGAATACCTCAATCACAGAGAATTTTACATATATATAAAATCAGGCACAAAACATCCAGGAAACCTATTACACTATGAAAAGACCAAATCTATGAATAATAGGGATACGGGAAAGAGTAGAGATCTAGGTCAAAGCACATAAAATATTTTTAATAAAACCACAGAAGAAAAATTTCTCAACCTAAAAAAAAAAAAAATTAAAAAAAGAGATGCCTGTCAAGGTACAAGAAACATATAGAATACCAAGTAGACTGGACCAGAAAAGAAATTCCACACAACGCAAAATAACCAAACTATTAAGCATGTTGGACAAAGAAAAGATATTAAAAGTTGAAAGGTAAAAAGACTAAGTAACATATAAAAGTGGGCCCATTAGATTGATACCCAACTTGTCAATGAAGACTCTGAGAGCCAGAAGGGCCTGGACAGATAAATGTTCTAAAAACTTAGAGAGACCACAGATGCCAGCCCATACTACTAAAGTGTAGTCATTTTAATATCTGACAAAATAGACTTCAAACCAAACTAATCAGAACAGGGAAGGACATTGCATACTCATTTAAAAAAACAAAAAACCACCAAAAGGACACTGCAATTCTAAACATTTATGTACCAAACACAAGGGCATCCAAGTACATAAAAGAAACACTACTACAGATATACCCAGTTCTTACCAATACATTGGTCATCCAGACAAAACCTAAGCAGAGAAATGCTGGAATTAAATAACATCATAAATCAAATAATCATAGCAGACATCTATAGACCATTTCATCCAAATGCAAAAGAATACATTTTCTTTTCATGGGACTATCTCCAAAACTGACCACATACTTGGACATGAAGCAAATCTCAACAGATATAAAAAAAAATTGAAAAACAAAACAAAACACCCTGCATCCTGACTATCATGGATTAAAATTGGATATCAGCAACAGAAACAACAGAAATATACAAACTCACAGAGACTGACTAACCCACTACTGAATAAAAAATGGGTCAAGATAGAAATCAATAAGGAAATTTAAAACTTTTGAGAACTGAATGAAAATGAAAATACAGCATACCCAAACCTATGGGAAACAATAAAAGTAGTCTTAGGAAGTAGAGGTATTTGAATCCAGCAGCATGGCTGCTCTGGCAAGAGATCACATTCAAAAACCTAGGTCTGTGTGATCTAGCTAGAATACAGACATGCCACATACTTTTAATCCCTCTGGCTGGAATACAGACATGTCCTTAGTATATACATTTAAGGTAAAATTAGTTTGTAGAAGGAAGCAGCCATCTAACTGATGGGCAGACAAATGGATGAATCAGAGAAAGATTTGACAGAATAAGTCAAGATACTCCCAAGTCTCACAAAAACAGCACAAGAAAGAAAGGCTATTTAAGAGCAATGCAGGGAGAGTCAGTTGGGAGTCCATGCAGTGAGTGCAGTGCAGTGGAATTGAGTTTGTGAGTTCATGCAGTTCAGTGCAGGTCAGCAGAGGCAGGTGAAGCCAGAGAACAAGGAGCCAGAAGATTAGAACAAATTGCCAGAGTTAATTTGAGGTCAAGCAGAGCAATTCAGTGAGATGTTGAGAGAAGCCAGACTGAATCAGTCATCTTGGAGAGGAGTTTGAGTCAGAACAACTGAGTTAACCAGCCAGCTGGAGTTCAGGAAAAAAAAAAACTAGAAAAGGTGAGTTTATTCAGAAGTAAGCCCTTGAGACAGCAATTACTTCTAGCAAAAACAAAACAAAAACAAAAAACTTAGAGACAAGTTCATAGCCCTAACAGTCTACATTAAAAGAAAAACAAAACTGGTGAGATCTCATATAGTAACTTGACAGCATACCTGAAAACTCTGGGACAACAAAAAGAAATAATACCCCCAAAATAGATGGCAAGAAATAAGTGCACTCAGGGCTGAAATCAATGAAATGGAGACTATACATACATACGTACATACATACATACATACATACATACATACATACATTAAAATTAAAAATAAATTAATGAAACAAAGAATTGATTCTTTAAGAAAATCATTGATAAATTCTTAGTGAAATTAACTAAAAGACAGAGAAAGAAGATCCAAAATAATAAAATTAGAGAGAAAAGAGGAAACTGAGGAAAGATGACACTGAGGAAACCCATAGAGTCATATGGACATACTTTAAAAATATTTATTCCCTCCAACTGAAAACTGAAAAGAAATGGATAAATTTCTTCATATATATGATATATCAAAGTTAAATCAAGATCAAATAAGACAAGGATAATGTTCACTCTCTCCATACCTATTCAATATAGTACTTGAAGCCTTAGAGCAACAAGCAGATCAAGGGGCTACAAGTAGGAAAAGGATATGTCAAATAGCTTTATTTGCAGATGATAAAATTTTATACATGAAAGACCTTGAAGATTGTAGCAGCTGATAAACACTTTTGGTAAAGTGTTAGGATACAAAATTAACAGAGAGATAGAGTATCCATCTATATACAGGCTGAGAATGATATCAGGAAAACACACAGAGTATCCATCTACATACAATAACAAAACAGGCTAAGAATGATATCAGGAAAACAGATACAGTACCCATCTATTTACAAGTAACAAAACAGGCTGAGAATGATACCCAGAAAACACACAGATACAGTATCCATCTATATACAAATGACAAAAGAGGTGGAGAATGACATCAGGAAAACAGTACCTTTCACAATAGCCTCAAAAAAAAAAAAAAAAAATCAAGGATAGCTCTAACCAAGCAAGTGAAAGACTTGTATTATAAAAACTTTAAGACATGGAGAAAGACATCATAAGATGGAAAGATTTTCTGTGTCCATGGATCAGTAGGACTAATATTGTGAAAATGGCCATCCTACTGTGGTGGTTTGAATAGGTGTTGCCCTCATAGGCTCCTGTGTTTGAATGCTTGGCCTATAGGAAACTGTGGGGAGGTGTGGCCTTGTTGGAGGTAGGGTGTCACTGAGTGGACCTCGTATATGCTCAAGCCATGCCCAGTGGGACAGTCTCTTTCTGTTGCCTGAGGATTATGATGTAGAACTCTCAGCTCCTTCTCCAGCATCATGTCTGCCTGCATGCTGCCATGTTTTCAGCCATGACCCTAATGGACTGAACCTCTGAGACCCTAATGAACTGAACGTCTGAAATCGTAAGCCAGCTCAAATTAAGTGTTTTTTTTTAAAGCTGCTATAGTCTTGTTATCTCTTCACAGCAAATAAAAACCTTAAGACACCTACTCAAAGCAATCTACAGATTATGTGCAGTCCCCATTAAAATTCTAAAAGAATTCTTCACAGAAATTGAAAAAAACAGTTTTCAATTTCACATGGAAACACACACATACATAAAACAAATGCAACAACAACAACAACAACAAACAAACAAACAGGATGGTTAAATCAATCCTGAAGAATAAAAGAACTGTTGAAAGTCTCGCCACCCATATTTTAAGTTATATTACAGAGCAATAGTAATAAAAGCAGCATGATATTGGCATAAAAACAGACAGGTTGATGATCAGTGGAATAGAACTGAAGATCAAGACATAAGCCTTCATGCCTTGATACCTGATTTTTTTTTTTTTTTTTTACAAAAAAGCAAAAATTACCCACTGGAGAAAAGATGGTATCTTTAACAAATGGTCCTGGTGTTGGGTGGCTGCTTATAGAAAAATGCAAATAAATCCATATCCATCACCCTACATAAAACATGACTCCAAACAGATCAAGGAGCTAAACATAAGGTTTGAAGGATGACCTGATCAGCGAGAAGGTGGGGAACTCGGTTTTTAACTCATAGGCACAGGAACAAACTTTCTGAACAGAACACAGATAACACAGGCCCTGAGATCAATAATTAATAAATGAGACTTCATGAAGCTAGAAAGCTTCTGTACAGCAAAAGACACTATCATTTGGACAAAGTGGTGGGCTACAGAATAGGAAAAATGTTTATCAGTTACACATTTGACAGAGGCAATGAATGACTCTCAGGAAGCAGCATCTCCCAGACACAACAGGACTGGCTCACATTTGACCTCAGAGACTGTGGCAGCATGCACAAGGACTGAACAGGTCCAAGCCAGATGGGGTCCCAGTGCTGAGAAGGGTAAGTAGGCATGGGCCCCACCTCTAGCCAAGAAGCTATGTGCCCTTGATACCACTAGCAAAGGGAAAACCAGTTCTTGCCAGTATAGTCTCAGTCATTTACAATCACACATCAGGGAAGCCCCAGGGTTAACTACTGTCTAGGAGTAGTTAACCAACATAAAAAACAAAACAAAACAAAACAAAAAGCCCTCAATGCTACGTCTGTGGACTTTTCATTTTATTTTGTTGTTTGGGCTTTTTTAAAAATTAAAATAATAAATAGAGTTTAATACTCATCACATAAGTCAATATATTTAGATGGATGTTTAGTTGCCAGATAATCAGTACACCACTGATATCCCATCCAAGACTCAATATCTTTGAGGGCACTTAAAGACATACTATAGGAAATACAACTATTGAGAGTTTTAAGAAAATCAATTTCCAGAATTTTAGCCATAAAGTACAGGATACTCATGCTACAGCCCACAGACCCAAAGAAGATAAATAACAAAGAGGACCCAAGGGAGGATGCTTGGATTTTACTCAGAGGGGGCAGTAAAATAGTCATGGAGGAGGGAACTGGGTAGGAGAGGGAGTAGGGAGGGGAAGCGGGGGAATCTGGGAGGACCTGGGGAGTGAATGGAAATCTGTGGCAGAATGTGCCAGAGACCCAGAATGGGGCAAGTTCCAGGGAGTCTATGAGGGTGGCTCTAGCTGAGACTGGTACCAGGAGGGGCTATGGAGCCTGAAGTGGCCTGAAGTAGCCAGGAAGGACTCCCAATGGAGGGACAAAGATCAACCCACTCACAAAACCTTTGACCCAAAATATGTCCTTCCTACAAGATATGCAGGGACAAAGATACCATAGAGACTGAGGAAATGGCTAACCAATAACTAGTCCAACTTGAGACCCACTCATGGGCAAGAACCAATTCCTGACACTATTAGTGATACTCTGTTGCGCTTTTAAACAGGAGCCTAGCATAACATGATCAAAATAGAGTGTATACAATTTTTTATAATAAAATGGTTTTTTTAATTTTACAAAGATAGAAAAAGAAAGGAACAATGGAAGGAGGGAAAGAAGGAAGGAAGGGAGAGAGAGAGAAAGAGAGAGAGAAAGAGAGAGAGAACTATCATCATACTTTCATAATTAATGGCACAAAACTTTGAAGTTTTCCCCCATAGTCAATGTAAGAAAGCTGCTACTATTCACAGCTTCTGAAATTCAACATTGCACTAGAAGCCCTAGACAAATCAATCAGACAAGAAAAAGAAACAAATATTACTTAAATTGGAGAGGAAGAAGTTACAACAGTCTTTTCCTCAAGTGACATGATTCTGTAGATAGAAAACCCTAAACTAATCCAGAAAGAAAACTCTTGGAGGTAGTAAATGATTTCTCCAGCATTGTATGACATAAAGCTAACAAAACAAAACAAAAAAAAAAAAACAACAACAACAACAAAAAAAAAACTATTGTCCTACTACAAGCCAATGAACGATCTGAGGGGAAATGCTTGGCACATTTCACCAGCATATAGTTAGGCTTGTACACAAAACACTTCTAAAAGGAAACTTGAAAGAGCTAAATGGTAAGACTGCTGTTTATGTACTGAAGCTTACTGTCCTTAAGACTGCAGTACTCCCTGGGCTATCTACATATTTAACTGCTATTTAACTAGTTTTAAAACTCCAGCTACTTCTTTCTCAGCAATGGGGAAACCCATCTGTATTTGTTAGTTTTTACACTGATGTGACAAGATCCTGGACAGAAACAAAGGAAGGGCTTGCTTTGGATTTATGAGGTAAGTACTAGTAAGTACTAGTCCACTGTCCACCATGGTGGGAAGAGCCAGAAGAAGCACAGCAGAGATGTGGTGAACTGGGAGCATGTTTGGATGGCTTTTTCATTTCTCCCTTTCCTTCTGTCCATGTCTTCCGGGCATCAGTGCTGCCCACACACAGGGTGAGTCTTTCCTACTCAGTTAATCTTCCCTGGAAACACCCTCATGACACACTCAGAGGGCAACTCTTCACTCCCCTGTGTCACTTTAGATACGTTGACAACGCAGACTTAATCATCACACCATGAGCTCCCATGGCACTGCAATGATCCAGTGATTCCACTTGTAATACAGAACCAAGAGAGAGGAAAAGCAGGGTTTCACAGAGACATTTCTAAACTCACGAACTGTCGTCCATGAGAGAAAACGGTCATCCACCTGTCCATTGGCAGATGAAAACAGTACAAAAGTACTCTGGATTATCAGTCCTTAAAAAAGGAAGGGGGGAAGGAAGGAAGGAAGGAAGGAAGGAAGGAAGGAAGGAAGGAAGGAAGGAAGCAAGGAAGGAAGGAAGGAAGGAAGTTAGTTCTAACTGGATGCTATAATACAGATAAACCTTGAGTAAAGCCAGGGAAGAAGAGATACCATTGGTTCCACTATGTGTGATATCTACATAGTCCCATTCACAGATCCAAAGTAGCACGTGCTTACTACAGGCTGGAGGAAAGAGTGTGTTAGCAATTGATTACTGGGTACAGAGACAGAGTCTTGCTAGTTTTGGCAGTTTCATGAAGCCCAGACCTACATCAAACTCTATACAGTCAAGAATATCCTGTATAATTCATTTTAATTTTTTATTTTTATTTATGTATGTGTGTCTGTAGTGGGGGATATTTAAATCTCCAACCCAATTATGACTGGTCAATGAAAACACTACTCAGTAATTATGAATATATTTTGTAAGCCTAGATTGGGCAGATACCCCTGCACTACTCTGTTCCCCAGCTATGAGACCCTTATAACTTGAGGGTTTTCCAGACCCTGTGTCTGTCCTTCTACCTCCTGCTTCCTAGTTGTCCTCCATTGTCTTCTCTCTACAGTTGTCGTTGTCTCTGTCATCTTCCTCCTCCATTGTCATCCTCCAGTCGTCCCCAGCCTTTATTTCTCCACCTCCCCTTCCTCTGCCCAATCACTGGCTCCAGTCTTTATTTTACAAATTAAGATGGGCAGAAGGTTCACTAGAAATCACCTATGTAATGACTCACACCTCCTCTGCAGTCCTTCACAGGAAAGGGGGATTAGTATCAAAATACAAGGCTGGGGCTATCCACAACATGTGCCTGGTTGTGTGTATGTGCACTATGTGAGTGTGCCTGCTTGTGTGTATGTGCACTATGTGTGTGTGCCTGCTTGTATGCAGATATATTATGTGAGTGTGCCTGCTTGTATGCATGTATAAAAGATTATATCATTGAGAGAGAACAGAAACTATTGTTACTATTTTACATAACACTTTAAATCTACAATTATCTCAAAATAAAAACTTTCACTTAAAACCCCGGTTTACGTTTATATTTAATGTGCTTATTGCTGCAATTTCCAGTAAAATAAAATATAAATACATATTCTACCTTTAAAAAAAGATTTTAATCTCTAATCAAGTAAATGTTGGTAGTTGTATTAACTTTTCCTACAGAGACATGAGCAAATATCTCATTACCCAGACAGGACGTGAATGACAGACCAAAGTAATGATTCTTCTGAGTCTTGCTTGGTGAACCGATGAGTTTCCTCATAAGAGCATGGATGACCCCAGGACAGCTGCATCACTGAAAAGCTCACCCTCCATGACGGCTTCCATGTTGGTGGAGCTCTTCATCAGTTAGCCATTCAGTCTGGCACCTCTGTGCCCACATGTAATTAGGACAGGGTTATGTGCAGCTGGGAGGGAGGGCTCAGCACCAGGATCTCAGGTGAGTGCCTTTGTAGGAGGGTGTCAACAGATGTCAACAGATGCAGTCTTAAAGATCTCCCACAGATTCTCACAGCTCCCCTGGTTTGTAGAGACAGCAATGGCTGTCATGCTGGGAGGACAGCTCTAATAACAAGACCTCACATAAAGGAAAGCTGAGGTAGATCTGAGAAGGCACAGCAGTTAGGCACAGCCACCAGGACTCACAACCTTGAGTTTAATGCTGTGTGTTGGAGGGAGACAACCAGCTTCCACCGTTTGTCCTCTGACTTCCACATGGATGCTCACACAAACTAAATTTAGCAGTTAGTTACTTTGAAAGAATTCATGTTTAAGGATGGTGTTCTGTGATGTGCACAGCAAGAGCGAGAGAGAGAGAGAGAGAGAGAGAGAGAGAGAGAGAGAGAGAGAGAGCAAGGGAGAGAGAGAGAGAGCAAGGGAGAGAGAGAGAAAGAGAGAGAGAGAGAGAGAGAGAGAGAGACAGAGAGAGAGAGAAACACTTTGTAGCACTCAGTTCTAAATGGGATGCCTTCATCAAAACCCCTTTTCTCCAGACTAAAATCACACCAAGGGTTAGTGGTGACCCAATATATGATCTCCACAGTGATTTTTGAAGATTCTTCCTTCCCCTCCCCATTAGTCCAGCAGATGCAGATGACAACATGGGCCAGGGTGTGAGCTCTAGTGAGAAGGCTTGAAGAGGCTTCAGGATTTGTCTTCAAACCCGGAATGAGAAAGGCAGACTTTTCTGGTTCTAGGAGCAGAAGTCATTCTCCATGTGCTGTTAGATTCTCTGTGGAAGAGGAGACAGAAAGATTGTAAGAGCCAGAGGCATTGTTGTTGATGACGATGATGGAACAGTACATAACGTTATACAGACTGTGTAGTGGAGGCCACCTTGCCTGGAAGGGAAAAGAATTCTCCGGGAAGAGGAGCTGAAATTTCACATTAGTCCCTATCTGACCCCTTTTTGAGGTTAATAGCTATGTAAAAGCTAAATAGTGTTTCAAAATCATTTAAATCTGAAGCAAACCTGTGAAACACCATTATATTCTCCCTACCGTTCAATTCAGAGAGAGAGAGAGAGAGAAACAGTGCAATGCATTAGTAAGATAGTGCTGCTTGAACTGAGGCAGAGACCGCGTTGTGTAGAAGGAGGCCAATTGGTTGATGCTGACAGTTGTGTTTCTCTGAGACTTAAGTGGTGTGGCTTGCCCTTTCCATAGAAAACTCTATTGAAAAGAGAATGGTTATCTAGACATAAACTTTCAGACGATATAATAACGGGGAATTTGTCTTGGCTATGCATAATAATGGCGGATTAACATAATATGAACAATGCCGGAGGACCTTGACCGTTTGTCCCTCCTTCCAAACTAGATTCCTATGCTCGCCCAGCATTTACTGTATTTCTCATTTTTTAAAATTAGAAGTCAAGGTCTTTAGTGGAGTTTAGCAGGGGCATCTGCTTTGGACAATGTCAGGTTGTGAAGTCAGTCCTCTGCCTAAGTTTCTTTCCTCCCTCTCACACCGTGAGCAATTTAAAATGCTACAGACTCTCCATCCCATCAGTGTCTGAGACCTAAACTAGGGCGGTGAACTTCAAGGCAGAATAGCTATCAGGAAAATGGTTCTGTCTGCTCAAGGCTTGAAGCCTTTTGTATTCCATGTTATCCACCCGAGGTGAGGTTCTTGGGTATTGTGCACACTTCTGCTGCCTTCTTCATTGTTGCCCTGCAGGCAGCTGCTGTAGAGACAGGCAGGGGTAGGAAGGCATGACATTTCAGCTTATTATTACTGTTTAGCAGTTTCCTAAATTCCATGCTAAATGCAGCTGCTCCTGTCTTTCTACAGATGAAGAAGTAATTCTAAATCTACTGGGCTGGGGCCGGGGGATAGTTCACAAATTATGTGATGTCATCATGTTGTTGTTGTCGTCGTTGTCGTAGTCGTCATCGTGTCATCGTTGTCATCCTCTTCCTCCTCCTCCTCCTCCTCCTCTTCCTCCTCCTCCTCCTCTTCTTCCTCCTCCTCCACCTCCTCCTCCTCTTCCTCCTCCTCTTCTCTTAATGTTTAAATCTCAGGTAGTTAATATCTTTTTTCATATGAAATATTTTGATTATATTCTTTCCCCTCCTCAACTCCTCCTGTTCTACCTGTTCTACCTCCCCTACCCATCCAACTTTGTGTTCTCTCACCTAAACTAAACTGAACTGAACTAAAACTAAACCAAAGTGAAACAAAAAGACCACACAAAACGATGGCGTCTGTTTGGTGTTAGCCAACTACTCCTGTACAGGTGTGCACGCCTGCCCTGGCATATGGCTGAAACCCTCTACTGGAGGAAATTCCTCTCCCTTCCCAGCAGGCATCAGTTACAAAGAGTTTCTCAGTTAGGGGCGGCGAGGCTTTTGCCCACTTCCTCTTCTCAGTGCTGGGATTTCCTCTGGTTTGAGTATGTGCAGGTCTTATGTGGACTCTCCGTGAATTCACGTGTGCATCAGTCCTGCTGCGTCTGGGAGACACTGTTTCCTCAGAGTCCTCCACCTCTGGTTCTTACGATATTTCTGTCTCCTCTTCCACACAGACTCTAACTGCACATGGGGAGCGGCTTCTGCTCCTAGAACCAGAAAAGTCTGCCTTCCTCATTCTGGGTTTGAAGACAAATTCTGAAGTCCCTTCAAGCCTTCTCACTAGAGCCCACACCCTGGCCCATGTTGTCATCTGCATCTGCTGGACTAATGGGGGCAGGAGGGTGGAGGAAGAAGCTTCAAAAATCACTGTGGTAATTATAAATTGAGTCGTGACTGAAAATCTGGCCCTTGGTGTGATTTTATCCTGGAGGTTTCACCTGGAGGGTTTGATGAAAACATCCCGTTTAGAGCTGAGTGCTCCAAAGTCTCTCTCTCTTTCTCTACATATCACAGAACACCATTCTTAAATATTACTGTGGCTCTCCCGTGAATTCTTTCAAAGTAATTAATTACTAAATTTAGTTTCTGTGTACATACATGTGGAGGCCAGAGGCCGATCAGTAAAGGGGGGAGGTAAATCTCAGGCCCTTTCTGTCAGAAGAGCTAATTGATTTATAGCAGAAGTAAGAATAATACACTTTACAGTAACAACATCCCCTCCTCTGTGTTTTTATCTTTACTTGTTTTTTAAGAGAGTAGTCCAGGCTAGCCTCCCACTCACTATCTAGCTGAGGTGACCTTGAACTCTTGGGCTTCCAGACCCTGCCTCCTAAGTACTGAGATTATTGGTGTGTGCCACCAAGCTCACTTTCTGTTGTGCTAGAGGTCCGGCCAGGGCTTCTCATGAAGCTTGGCTGTTAGAGTGATTGCCTCCACCAACTAGGACCCATCCTCAGCCTCTCCCTCTTCATCACCATTGGGAAAACGAAACACTGTACTCTGTGTCTGTTCTTCAGATAACCTAAGTATGAAACTGGACATCCATGATTAACTCACATTTGTAGATTCATGTGGAAGATCTCCCCAGCCCATATTCCAGAACCCCAAGGTGGATACTATGTTGTGATGGTAGAGCTTTGAATTGAAAAATACAAGATCAAAAATCAGCACTGATGTGTGTCCTGGTTGGTTTATTTTGTCAACTTGGCATGGCTAGAGTTATCTAGTAACAGGGAAACTCAGTTGAGAAAACAACTCCATATGACTGACCTGTAGGCAAGTCTTTGGGGACATCTTCTTGATTAGTGACTGATGTAGGAGATGCAACCCACTAGGAGTGGTGCTGTGCCTAGACAGATGGCATTGGCTTCTAGAGTTTGAGCCAGAGGGAACGAGCCTGTAAGCAGCATCTTTGGTTTCTCCTTCAATTTGGATGTTGTGAGCTCCAGGTTTGATGTTATGGTATCTATCTGATACTGTTTCTTTTAACTGAAAGTCTTATGGGCGTGGGCTGCTCAGGACTCTCTCCGGGGAGTTCCAGCTGCTTTAACTGGACTTCTTGAGCTGACTTGTGCTGGATGTTAATAAGTCCCTGATTGGTTCATGTTTCTGTCTGTCTGTCTCTTGCTATAGTTTTTTACTTTGGTTTGCTATACACTTAATAAACTTTCTCATTCACAATCAAAAGTATGAGTATCATAGATCGCTCTACATACCCTGCAGAACAAGACCCTATATATAAAGTCAGGTAATTAATAGAAAAACCTTTCAGAATTTGAAGAAGATTATTCAAGAAGGCTCTAAATGAACTGTCAAGCATCACCTTACTTTAAGCAGACTGACTGTTAAATATGCAAAGCCTGTGAAACTCCTCACTTCCATGCGATGATGCAGGGACCATCAGGGTCTCTTCTTGGGATGCTTAGCCTCATTAACAAAACAGGAATAGACTCAAACAGAAACCCGAGTCCAATTTTATTTATACACACACACACACACACACACACACACACACACACACACACCACCTCCACCACCGCCAACAACAACAACAATAATAACAAAACAATAAACAAACGAACAATAAAAAACCCAGGACAGCAACTTCCTCGAGGAAAAGTACGGAGAAGGGGATAGAGAAGAAGCCATGCCATGTAGCAGGCAGGAAGGTCAACAGATAAATGGTGGACGAGAAGAACCTGCTTGGTGGAGAGGCGAGCGGAAGAACAGAATAAACATTGTGGAAAACTGAAGCCTAGGGAAAGCAAGCTTAGGAAATGATAAAGAAAGAGAATGCATGCTTTTCTCCATGGCTTCGAAGACTTGTGAAGCTGTGTAGCTGTGGCTGGGTTAGCAGAAGGAATTCTGGGAAGGAAAATACGGTACCTCTTTAAAGGACCAATCATTCTTTTTAGCGTGCCCGGAGGTGAACCCACCTTCCCAAGGGTATCCTTGACCTGGTGATCGACCCGGGCCAGATGGAATGTTAGGTCTCTACCCAGACCAAAGATTCACTCTCTTGGACAGAGGAGGGTTTTTTTTTTTTTTTTTTCCTTCTTAATGGGCTTTTATTGCAACTCTAACAGTAACTAATGCAGAGGAAAAGGGGAGATCTGAGCAAAATGGCTAGTGAGTATAATCAGGAGATAATTCATGCCATTTTTCTGTTGGGCACATAGAATCTAGTGATGTCTTTAGCAAAGCAAATGTTTATTAGCAATAAACAGGAAACGTATTTAAAGCTTAGTAATAGGTAGCCGACAGATTGTACACATTACAAAGGCAAACGCAAAAATAAAGGAAGGGGAGTTCTATAAAAACGAAATAATCAAAATGGTATTCAGAAAGCCATTAGCAAGGAGCCAGGGTGCTAGGAAAAGTAGCACTCTCAATGTAAGCAAAAGACCTCTGCTTTTAAAATCCTTAATGAGGATGAATCAAAAAAAAAAAAAATACTAAAAGCTCATGGGAAAGTCTTGAATATCAAACTGTCAAAAAATAAATAAATAAAAACTCCCAGGCTGCTGCCTTGATGTCCGTAATGGGCTCCGGAGTCGATCCTTAGATCCTCCTCAGCTCACCCCTCCACGAAGGTGGAGGAAGGTGCGGCGAGTTCACGCCTGCGCAGTGGGTTCACGCTATTGTTCTTGGTCCCTACCTAAGCCATGGTCAATGCTTCAAATGTCAGGTCCTAGTTGGAAGCCGCAGTGGAGATGTTTTGAGTTTCCTGTTACTGGAGGCTGCTGCCCCTCTCTCTACTGTTTTTCTGGAGTTGCCTGGGTGCCACATAACCTCCAAAAACTTAAAGAGTATCAGGACTCTATCACACTTGGTCATGATTTTGCGAGATGCTGAACCCTTTTTCAAGAGGTGCTTGCCTTCTCCCTCCAATAATACAGGAGTCTGTAGGCAGATAAGGTTCTCTTTCTCCCCCCTCCACCTCCCCTTATTCCTTCCTCTCTCCCTCTCTCTGTGCCTCTCGGTCTCTCTATCTCTGTCTCTCTCTGTCTCCCCCGCCCCTTCCTTTTCTCCCCCTCTCCCTAGAGAGTTTTGGAAAAAGCAGAACTGTATTTGGGCTTTATTTTCTTAAGAATTATATTTTCATTTTCCTCTCTTCTATAACAACAAACAGCAATTATCTCTCCTGAATAAAAAATGTCAGTGACATTTCACAAAAAAAAAAAAAAAAAAAAAAAAAATTAAGCAAAATGAATGTTGTAAGAATTCACTCATTTTTCAAAGAAGTCCGCTGTGCTCTCTTGGTATCAATTATTGCTGTCTCTTCTTATTTGGCACTTTGCATTGATGAAATGCTTTATGTTATTGGATTTGAAAGCGTGTGGCTCAGTGTCTCCTCTTTAACTATAGTCAAAACAAAATCTGTCCCATGGGGCTTGCAAGATGACTCAGCTGGTAAAGGCCCTGAGTTCAATGCCTGGAACCCACGTGGTAGAAGTAGAAAACTGACTCCTGTAAATTGTCCTCTAATCTCCACAAGACAGCTCCAAGGACACCAACACCCTCTCCTGGCTTCCTCAGCTCCCCCCCCCCAGCACTCCCTCCCCCAACATGCAGCATATACTCACACAAGCAAACACAAATAAAAATATTTATTTATAAGAGAAAAAATAATTTAGGTGTGGTGGCACATGCTTTTAATCCCAGCATCCAGGGAGGCAGAGGCAGGAGGATGTCTTTGAGTTGGAGACCAGCCTGGCCTATATAGCAAACTCCAAGCCAGCCAGAGCTACATAGTGAGACTCTGTTACGTCACCATCACCATCACCATCACCACCATCACCACCACCACCACCACCACCACCACCACCACCATCACCACCACCACCACCACCATCACCATCACCATCACCATCACCATCACCATCACCACCATCATTATCATCACAGTAATAATAAAAAGAAGAAATGCATTAATAAATGTCTTTGAGAAGCAGTTGCTTTGTGGCCTTTCTGTGATGATTGAAACGGCAGTGTACCAAACTCCAGGAAGGATGCTGGATTCTTTAACAGCATCACTCACCGGCCCTGCTCTGGGTGACTGTCTCTCTCGTATGAATGAGGAAACTAGGGCATGGTAAAAGAAGATGTTTTCCAGGCATGCATAGATAGTGTGTACAAGGAGTGGGGCTATCCCAGGAGTGGGGCTATCCCAGGAGTGGAGCTATCCCAGGAGTGGGCTCTCCCAGGAGTGGGGCTATCCCAGGAGTGGGGCTATCCCAGGAGTGGGGCTATCCCTCTCCTCTTCTTACAGTTCTTCATCTTCCACATCTACCGGTGAACTTAGAATTTGCATCATGAGAATAGGCATGGGCTTTGGGGAAACCTCAGGTAATAAAGGCAGGCCAGGCCTGGTGGCTCACTCCTGCCTGGCTATGGAGTTTAGGGCCAACCCAGGCAGTGAGAATTTGTTTCAGAATGAAGGTATGTGTCTGTATGTGTGTGTGTATAATACATACTATATATAAATATGTAGTATATATGTGTATATGTGTGTACATATATGTATAATACATATGTTAGTACATTATATTGAATATATTTTATTAATAATATATATTAAATATGCTGTTATATCTTTAAATGTATGTGTTATATATGATAAAATGATGTATTAATATGCTGTTACTATTAAATATATATTAAAATATAATATGGCCAGGGATGTAATTGCCAAGCATGTAAGAGGCCCGAAATTCAGTCTCTAGCACACAAAATAACACACAAACAAGATAATAGCAGCAGCCAAGTAGCCAAGGACTTGTGATAATGTCTTTCTCTTCGGCTAGAGAATCAGTGGGGTTTTTATGGGACCTGGGATTTTTCAAAATTTAGTGTTAGGGCCTGTGAAACAACTCAGCCTGTGAAGGTGTTTGCTTGGAAGCCCGGTGCTCTGAGTGTAACCCCTGGGACCCATTTAAAGGTAAGAGGAGAAAACTGAATCTGCAAAGTTGTCCTCTGACCTCCACACGCCCGCACAGGCCCTGTGCACATGCATTGCCCACACACACATCACACACATGCATACACACAAGTTTTTATGTGTATGCCACAGACCTGGCTTTTGTATATCAGTAAAATATATCTGAGCTAATGAGGCAATCACAGTGTTCTTTACTTCAATTCTCTGTGGTATTCTTTTGAAAATCCACAATGTGTCAGCTCGAGAATGACGTAAGCACGTTCTAAAGGTCTCATCCTATGAAATTAGTGGCCATTGCTTGATTCTGGACAGAAAAATCTTCAGTTTCTACCTAATTATGGGTGTTCATCCGCATGCCATACTTTCAGCCAACCGTGGCCACAATACACAAAGCAAACATGCAAATATCTGTTATAGAACAACAGAGCCAATTAATGAACTAATCCTGCACTTATTTATCTGAAAAATATTTTTCCACTCAGGCCCTATCTCCCACAGAGAAATATATTGATCGCTTATTCCGTGACAGGCCTTCTCCCAAAGGTGTGACATGCAGCGTGCTGGAGCATTCTCACAGGAAGCTTTAAGGGACTGGCGTGTCTCTAGCTTTTGCCAGGTTTGGTGCAATAAATAAATAGTGGAGCATGGAGGAAACAGCTCAGCTAGTAAAATGTGTACCTGAGTTCAATCCCCAGGACTCACATTAAAAACCAAAATTTAGGCATGGTGGTATGCTCTGGGGAGGCTGAGACTAGTGAATCCTTGGGGCCCACAGCTAGCCTAGCCTACTTGGCAAGTTCCTGGGCAGTAAGGGACCCTCAAAACCAAACAATGATGAGAGGTTGACTGTGCCTGTAAGGGTTTTTTTCTGGCCTCTGCATATACATGTGCACATGCATACAAATGTGTGTGTACATGAATACACACACATTTGTACATGCATACATATTTGTACATGTACACATACCTATGTGTCCATAACACATTTGTATATGCACACACACACATTTTACATGCATACACACATTTGTACATGCACATATGTATACATGCACACATACATGTATACACGCACACACACATTTGGACACATACATGTGCACACAGACACATTTTTATATACACACATTTGTACAGGCACATACATGTGTACATACACACACTTTCTACATGCACATACATGTGTACATGAACACACACTTTTGTATATGCACGCACATGTGTACATGAACACACACTTTTGTATGTGCACACACTTATGCATGCACACACATTTATTTGTACATGCACACACATTTATACATGCATATATACATGTGCGCACACACACACACACACACACACACACACACACACACACACACAGCATTAAGTGGGGGGACTATCTTCTCTTCCAATTTATAGCTTTTATACCAGAGAAGAAACTTTGTACCCCTGGGTGCGGACAGCCCGGGAGCCCTGCAGTCATTTCCTAGTATATCAAAATTTGCTGAAGGGGGTGGGGAAGGGCAGAAGAAGTCTTAGAGTTGGCAGGGTGAAGAAGGAAGGCCATTCTACTTTTTTTTTTTAAAGTCCTAGGGTTTGGGAAATATTAGTTTAAAGCACATAGTTCCCACCACTACCCCCTTTTAGCTCAATTTAGCTAATTCTCTCTTATTCTAATGGTGCATCCATGTGCTTTCATTAGAAAGTTAATGGTCTCAAACCACTCTGCATGCACACCAAATGACCTTGCTCTTCAGTCCTAACAGCCTTTACGCTGACAGTGTCAAAACCCGTGTCAACGCAGACCGTCATGCTCAGGGATGGGTACGCTCCTCAGGTTTTGACTTCGTTCTTATTAACAAATCCGTGGGTGCAAACGTCTTTCATACTTCTCAGAAATGACAAGAGTACCAAACACATCTAGCAGAGAGTCTTAACCCACAAGCCCCCTGAAACTGCACGCAAGTTTGCACAGATGCACATCTTGCTGGGGAGAGGATCCGAAACTTTCAACTGATTCTCAGAAACGACAGCTCTCCCAATTCTAGAATTACTGAAGCTCTGGCGCACCATACAAGGCTTCATTTGGGTCCTTTAAATATCAACCAACGAGCATGGGACACCTTCATGCCGAGTGTTTCACTAGACATTGAGACTACAAGAGTGTTCAAGACAAGCATTGCCTGGCACTTTGTACATTTCCAGTCTAGTAGGTCATGCAAACTATGACACAACGTGCTAAGTACTGTGGTACTTAGGTAGTGTGGTACTGTGGAGGAACAGGGCTCAGAGGCCACATTAAAAGCGAACCTATGCCTGACCTCATTGGGAGCTATCAGGAAGACTGCAGAGGATGGAGGGCTCAGCTGGGACCTGAGACACCAATGAAACTTGGTCAGTAAGAGTCAGAGGAAGAAACGCAATGAACATGGTGAATAGCAATGCTAACTGCCACAGCAGTGTTGGAATCCCTGCAGGGCTGTGTAGACAGGCAAAGGCAGACAGGGCTCTGCTGTGAAGCCTGATGAGTCAGGCTAAAGCACATGGACCTTTCCTGAGAGCAATAGGAAAATGTAGCAAGACTTCAGGCATGATAGACACGGGGAGCCAAGAACAAAGACAGAGAGGCTAGGAAGTAGTGGGTGTCAGAGTCTAGTTTGGGAAAGTGATCAGCAGAAGCGTAGAAAGAAGCAGACAGCTTTGGCATACAGTTGGCGCTCTGTCGCAGGGAGGGCCACGGTGCAGTGTCTGTGCTTAACTCAAGGTAACTACAGAAACAGTGAAAGCCATTGCCTCAAGAAAGCAGAGCAGGACACATTATGTCTCTATCTGGCCTCCAGGAGCACATTCAGAGGTTTACGCACACATGTGTGTGAATATACCACACACTGATATACACTCACACACTAAAGTTCTCAAAAGTACACACTCGGATATCTACACAGACAAACATGTGAACACTCATACACATATTTTCATACCTGAACTTTCACACTCAAACTACCTATTCACACTACCATACATCATGCATTCCCTCATATCAACACTCACAAACATCCTACACACACTCAGATATATACACTAATGACTACTCGTGCACACCCATACTCAAACTAAACATTCTTTCTCTCTCACAAATAAAAACAAATTTTTAAAAAGTTATTTGTATATAATATGAATTTTTGTTTAGCTATACACAATTTTATCCACATAAAATTGTACTTAGCTGTACAGTGTCATATTTAAGGAAGAAACAGTATAAATGACTAATGGCAGTGTGGTAGTAAAAGAGAAGGTGATGTTGTACAAAGAATATTATACAAAAAATAAAATGAGGGCCTGAGAGATGGCTCAGAGGTTAAGAGCACTGGTTGCTCTTCCAGAGGACCTGGGTTCAATTCCCAGCACCCACACTGCAGCTTGCAACCACCTATAATTCCAATTCCAGATGATCTGACACATTCAGACAGACAGACAGACATGAAGGTAAAACATCAATGAATATAAAAATAAGTATCTCTTTTAATAAATAAACAGACAAATAAATGAAATGAAAAGCATGACTTTAGGGCAGAAATAAAGACAAATCAGAGAAGACTGGCTGGAGTATAGAAAAATCACCAAATAATGCACTGCTTAAAATGTGTGCGCATGCATGTGTGCTGTCACTTGAAAACTTTTTTACTTGTTTGGTTTGTTTTTTTTGAGACAGGGTTTCTCTGTGTAACAAAGCCCTGACTGACTTTGTAGACCAGTCTGGCCTTGAACTCACAGAGATCCACCAGCTTCTGCCTCCCAAGTGCTGGGGACTAAAGGCATGTGCTGCCATGCTCGGCCAACTTAAAGACTTTTTAAAATGTTTGGTTTTGGTTGTGTGTGTGTGTGTGTGTGTGTGTGTGTGTGTGTGTGTGTGTGTGAGAGAGAGAGAGAGAGAGAGAGAAAGAGAGAGAGAGAGAGAGACAGAGACAGAGACAGAGACAGAGAGAGTGTGTGTTTGTATTTTTGTGTGTGTGTGTGTGTACTTGGTATGGGCACTTGAAGAGGCCAGAAGAGATCATTAGATTGATTCCCTGGAGCTGGAGTTACAGACTGTTGGGAGCAGCCATATGTGGCTGCTGGAACTGAACCTGAGTCCTCTGCAAGAGAGGTACACACTCTTAACCGCTGAGCCATCTCTTCAGCTGCCAGTACAACTTAAAATTTAAAAGACAAAACCTATGTAATGCTGAAGAAAAAATTCAAAATGGCGGTTGCCCTGCAAAAATCAGAAAATGGGAATAATGAAAACCATGTGGGTAGAGTAATCACATTCTAAGAATTTCTAACTCATGCACTAAGTAGGCACTAAATTCATATTCATTAAACTAATCTAATTTGTTTACTTGAGCACAAAATACAACACATGAGGGAAACACGTTTCTTCAATAATGCTTTTACTTTAAAGGCCATTTACATTTGTATTGTTTTAAAACCGTAGCTAAAGGTACTTTAAAAGAATAAAACATTGCCTTGATCCTAGTAAGATGGTAACATTGATTCATGGCTCATTAAAATTCAGGAATGCTCTATTATAAGGAGTTGCCCGAATCTTAATGTAGAGGTGGTTCAAGTAAAAGCTACTTTTTGAACTGTACCTTCTAACTTCATTTCCCTTCAAGGAAATTTTCTGTAGGCTGTAAGGTGAGAGAAAAGCACAAAATATGAATGCTTCCATTAGAAAAGAAGCTAAAATTATAGCCTAGAGGGAAGAAGGCCCTGAGTCATTCCCGGGAAGATGAGCTGTGCACTTTTACAGAGGCAATTTCCTTCCCCCTTAATTTGTCAATTTCATGGCCATCCATTAAGAAGTCAGAATGTCTTCACTCAGCAAGTCCTCCAATACAGGTGTGCAGATGGTAGCACCTGTAGTGTGCAGGCTGTTTACTCTGCAAGAATTCCCTGTATGGCAGTACTGCTATGCGTCTGGAAAGTCTTTGATCAAATTCACTCAGGTATGGACTTGCCATAAGTCTGCCACTAAAACACAGGTGCCAAAGGTCTACTTTTAGGCACGTTTCCTAGACCACACACACACACACAGGGGTCTTGTCTGGGGCACTTTAGGGGAAGAGTACAACGGGGATGTTAATACACCATGACAATATAAGTACTATGTTGCTATCAGTCTCTCTGAGGTGCACATTGTTGACTAGTGTTGGTATTAAAGGTACACTGGAATTCTATCTCTGGTATACAAAAAGGATTGCACAGATCCACCAACCCATGTAGGTAGAAGACCTGAGTTCTGAACACAACGGATCCTGATTTAGTGGCTGATTGACAAGTAGTTCAAGCTCATCTATTTGCTGAAATAGTTGGGCTTAATCTTCACTTGAGTGTCCCTAAAAGTCTCGAATTCAATGAGTTGAAATCTACTGACACAATCCATTCCAGTAACCAATCAACAGACACAGAGGCAGACTATACCATTTACTGTGTAGTGTCATGAACACACAAGGAACATGGATCATTGTACCCACAGGACTTACAGCTCCAAAGTCTACACAGAAGTGTGAAGTGTCTGCAATAGTCCATTCAATTTTGTCAGCAAAACCAGGAGTTCTGTTCACATAAGCCTGTAAGTCTGGAACTTCAACTTGTTAGAAGAGACCCCAAATTTACATGTATGCACATCAATTGACAACTGATTTTCAACCAAGAAAAGTTAATGGCTAAAGGACAGTATTTTCAAATGAAATGAGGCAGTGGGGAGGAAGGAGGGGGGACAGGGAGCAGGAATCGGGGAGCAGGGAGCAGCTCCTACTTTATACTTTATAGCAAAGTTTACTCACAATGGATACAACTTAACTTTAAAGAACTAAACAAAAATTTCTCAAAGAAACAATGTCAAGAAGCTTTTGCCCTTTTCTGGTGGATTCATCCTTCCTTCCTTCCTTCCTTCCTTCCTTCCTTCCTTCCTTCCTTCCTTCTTTCCTTCCTTCCTTCCTTCCTTTCTTTTTTTCTCTTTATTTCCAATATCGAGGATTGAACTTAGAATCTGTGCTCACCTCTCCTTGTTAGGTCAGGGACACTAAGCACTACCCTTGATCTTATTTATTTGTTTGTTTGTTTATTTTCATTTAGAGATAAGGTCTCTTGAAGTTACTCAGACTGGCCTTGAACTTGTGATCCTCCTGCCTCAGCCTCCTGAGTAGCTAAGATTACAATCTCCCTGCTTATAGTCACATCTTTTGTGAAACCAATTTTTGGTTAAACAAAAATTTTAAATGGAGCAAAAAGTCACAAATCATAAAAGAAGAACAAAAGCATACCTGAGGCACTTCTCCAAGGTTAAATAACGGTAAAAAGCATTTTAAAATTTGTCATCATCCCTCCTTCTGAGGAAAATACAAATCATAGCTACAGTCACACGAGGTACAAGGATGACTACTATTAAACATGAAACAAACAGAAAACAATGCGTTAGCAATCACAGAGAACCTGGGACCTTGGCTACTGCTGATGGGCCTGTAAAATGGTACAGTCATCATGAAAACTCAGTGGCATTGCCATTGATGTAATAGACACCGAGGCAGGAGGATCATAAATTCAAGATCTTCCTCAGCAACTTAGCAACACTCTGTCTCAAAGTAGGATGTGACAAAGGTGAGGTGCATGGGAGGCAGCTGGTAAGGCTCAGAGGCAGAGCACCTGCCTAGCATGTATGAAGTCCTGGGTTCAGTCCTCAGCATCAGAATGAGTGCACTTGACACTATTAAACTGTAAAAATGGTTTGCAGTAAACATTATGTATATTTTACCACAATTAGAACAAACACAGCTGGGTAATCCTAGTACGTGGGAGGAGGACTCTGGATGAACAAGTATTCAGGGTTATCCTTGGCTACATGATGAGTTTGAAAACAGCCTGGGATCTATATGACTATATCTCAAATAAATTATTGATCAGTTAAAACAATCACAATTAGGTGTGTTCAGTTGGGAGCTCAGAATTCAGAAGAGGATAAAGGTAACCCCACGTAATTGTGTCTGTTGACAAGAAAGCATGGGCTTGAGATCCAGTTTGCCATTTGTTCTCTAAGCCAAATACTCCAGGTGGACAGGGACAGAGGGAGGAAAGGATGGAAGGTAAGCCAGGAGAGCCAAGGGAAGAGCTGGGGGACAGGAGGGAGGAAAGGTGGGTTGCCTGATGACTCCATGGAAGGCACTTGCTTCTAAGCCTGAGGACCTGAGTTCAATTCTCAAGACCCACACGGTAGAAGAAGAGATTTTGAGATTATCATATTTATCTGGGATATTTTAGGATACAACCCAGTCCATGATATAAAAGGAGATGCTCAAAGACAGAGTGCTCCTCTCAGAAAGAACACTCTCCTTTATACCATGACTCCTACATACTGTCCGCTGATCTCTCCACATGTGCCATGGCAAACCCATGTACAGATACAAAGAAATAATAAATAAATGTAAAGATAGTTTTCAAAGAAACGGAAGGAGGAAAGTTCTTCAGGGTCGGGTGTTCTCAGCGCTTTTGTTTGCAAAGCATCTGGCCCTCTGAGAGGCTGGTAGGCTCCCTTGGAGTGTCTGGGGTCTGTGCTCCTTCCAAGCTACACCACTGGCACCTGCAGCTGCAGCAGGCACTCTGTGGAAGAACAGAAGAAAGTCCTGGACTGCCTTTCCCCTTCTCTCACTGGCCTCCATCCCACAAAGCTCGTAGCTTCCAGCAGAACAATCACACCAGTCATTTTCTAAGTGTTCCTTCTGAGGACAACACTCTATCAACAGTTAACATGTCTATGATTTTTAAACAGTTTCTTTTATGTCATGGACTGGATTATATCCTGAAATATTCCAAATAAATATTATTTTTAAAAAATTTTTTATTTCTCATAACTTAGTTCTTTTTTAAAAAAATTTATTTATATATTTTAGTTATATGAGTACACTGAAGCTGTCTTCAGACACATCAGAAGAGGGCATCGGATTCCATTACAGATGGTTGTGAGCCACCATGTGGTTGCTGGGAATTAAATTCAGGACCTCTAGAAGAGCAGTCAGTGCTCTTAACTGCTGAGCCATCTCTCCAGCCACCCCCCATAAATATTATAATCTCAAAATCTCCACCTCTTCCTATGTGTGTGTGTGTGCTCGTGTGTATGTGTGCATGTATGCACCTGTGGAACATATTTGGGTGTTTTCTCAATCATTTGTCCATCTTATGTTTTGAGACAGGGTCTGTCACTGAGCCCAGAGCTTGCTAATTCAGCTTGTTATTAAGAGAGCCCCAGGATGAGCTGGGATTACAGGTTTTGAGATACCTTTACGTAACAACCCTTTACGTGAGAGCTTGGAGTCCAAACGCAAGTCCACATGCTTACATAGTAAAAGCTTCTCTGCCTGGGGAGCCATGTCCCCGGCCTACACTGGAGGTTTAGAGGTTCCTGTCACATGTCATTATGCATTCCTTCGTGTTGGCATCTCCACTGGGAACACAGTCCCCTTCCTCACTTTCTCCACAGGATTCTGGTCATCAGGACCAGAGTCCAGTGCTGGCCTCTTCAGGAAGACCCCGTTCTCAGGCTTGTAAGAAGGAGCCTAGAACACTTACCGAGTTACTTCCCTGCACGTCTCCCATGTTGCACTCAGCGCAGGAGCTTACACATGACTCCTGGGTAGCACACACTGCTGACCTGATATGAAGCCATTGGCTTCAAAGTTCCATAATGCAGATGTGTATGCAGGAAGTTAGCTGGTGACCTGGGCTTTCTCTGGCCACCAAGCTCTGTCTGTGGCAATCACACAAGAGATGACTCTGCCTCTGTAAATGAGAAGCTATGGTTCTCTTGCTTCCCATATCCCCTTCATCCTATGCTTAGAATTTTCAACAAGTAAGATGGTTTGTAAGAGTAAAATATTCCTTTGTCTTTAAAATAAACCAACCCATACAAATGTAGGCACAGTATTTAAAAACTGTAAAACTTATCTCTTTGGGGGACAAATTAACTAGTCAAAGGGGGAAGAGGGCATTTTCTAGGCCCATCTGGCTATGCCTAGTGTAGAATCTGCCAATCATTTGACATCAGTTCCCAGCTGGTCTGGGGCATTGAGCAAAGAGCTGCATACAGACAGCCTACACACTGGAATAAAGCAAGACAAGCAATTACCATTTTCTGGGGAAGAGTAGACTTTATTCAGGGTAAGCGTCCCCCTGTCGCTGCCTTTGGAGAAAAGAGTCTTACAAGTGAGGACCAGATGAGGGAAACACAGAATTACAAAGGGCAGAGACTCGGGCAAAACGCTCTCTAACCTCCTCCGTAGGAAAGGCCTGGCCTGGCCTGGGAGCAGGTTTTTCTAGCTCCTGTAACATGACGTGAAGAAATTTGCTGAGCAAAAATTCAATAACTTGAGAGGTCTTACAACAAATGCATCCTTGACAGCTAACCTAAAAGTGCTTGGGAAGCCTGACATGGTGGTGTTTGTTCACCTTTAATTCCAGCACTTGAGAGACAGAAACAGGTAGATCTCTGTGAGTTCATGGTCAGTCTTGTTTACATAGTGAACAGCCAGAGCTATGTAAAAAGAAAAAAAATGACTGAAAAAGTTTTAAAATAAAAGAAGAAGAAAAGAAAGAAAGAAAGAGAAAAACCCTGGTGTTTCAGACTCCATAGACAATGCACATTTTTATTTTCAAATTAAAAACATTGTTTTATGTGTGTATGTTGGGAGAGGATTACCTGCATGTATGTCTGTCCATCATATGCATGCCTAGTACTCACAGAGGGCAGAAGAGGGTGTAGGATCCTCTGGAACTGAAGTTACAGTCAGTTGTGGGCTGCCATGTGGGTGCAAAAAGTCAACTAGGGGTCCTCTGAAAGGGCAGCCAGTGCTCTTAACTGCTGAGCCATCTCTCCAGCCCCAACGTATACACAACGTTTCATACAATGCCTGCTGCTGCTGCAATGTAACATGGGTGTTTACATTGTGAGTGTCATTGCTATGCTGACACTCTTCATTCATTTATTCCTGACAGTAGCACTGTGAGGACAGATGCTATCATCTCATGTAATAGTGAGACTCTAAGCTCTGGCAGGACAGGTATCCTCAAACAAGCAGACACAAATGCAAAACAGAGGCATGGAGGACAAGCTGCTCCATGCAGCAGGTTTTTCTGTAAAACAGTAGCACCCACCTAAGGTACCAGACCTGCTATAAACACCTCTGTGCCATTTTATGTGTGCATGTGTGCACTTTTATGTGTACATGTGTGCACCTAAGAGTGTATATATATACCACATGTGTGCTAGTGCCCACTGAGGAACAAGGGTACAAACTTTTTGAGTCCCCTGAGTGCTAGGAACTGAACCCACATCCTCTGTAAGAGGAGCAAGCACTCTTAACTGCTCCAAACTCACCTCATTACCTTTTTGTTTGCTTTGTTTTGTCTCTTGAGATAGGGTCTCAGACTAGAGAGCCCTGGCTGGCCTAGAATGCTCTACATGTAGGACAGGCTGGTCTCACACTCACAGAGAGCTGCTGCCCCCGCCACCTAAGTGCAGAAGTTATTGTTGTAATTGTTGCATTTGCTCCCCTTTTTTTTTATCTTTGATGACAAGTCCTGCAAACCAGTATTACTGCCCCTCCTCGGTACAAAGGTTTGGGATGAGAGATGGCTCAACAGTTAAGAGCATGCACTGTTCTTACATAGAACCAGAGTTTGTTTCCAAGAACCCATGTTTGGCAGCTCACAACTGCCCGTAATTCCAGCTCCAAGGGATCCAATGTCTCTAGCTTCAGTGAACACCTGCACTCATAAGTGCACACACACACACACACACACACACACACACACACACACAGTGATGGCCAAGCCCTGTGGCAGAGCAGACTCTGGACCCCATTAACCCTACACACATCAAGACACTCTGAGAGACACACACAGACACTGGCACAGACATTGACATACACATACTAACACACACACCAGCACACACTCATACACACTGACACACACTGACACACACACACTTAATAAAACAAAATAAGTCTTTTTTAAAAGTAAATGCAAAGACACAGAGTTTCAGAAGGAGCTACCCAAAGCCTCTTACTTAATATGGAGCTGAGAATAGATTCTAACTCGGATCTCCTGACCCCAAAAGCAGAATTTCTTTGGTCATCTCTACAAAACCAAAGTTGGTGACAAATTGGGGCTCATATATGTTGGGCCCTCACTGTGTAGATACTGACATGATATTCTACAAATAAGGGGTGCACGGGAATTCAAAAACCATTATGATTTTCTATGCATGATTATGAATCCAGAAAGTCCGTGAGAGCTGGGAGTAGAAAGGGTGTCAGATGCTGACTTTGCACGTAGCGTGATGATTGCCAGTAGAGCCCTGGGGTCCTCCTCTCTTCTCCCCAGCACTGAGGTTACAAGCACAGGCTGCCCAGCTTTTGGGGGGTCGGTGTTTGAGTAGTGGACTCAGGACACTCCCTGCAAGCACCTTAGCCATTGAGCTATCATGATGTTGTTTACCACTAGGGACTAAAATTTGAAGGCAGGGCATTGTGCATGCTAACCACATATATTTCCTCTGAGCTCTACTTGACAGTCCAAAGTCAATACATTATCTACTATAAGGGACTCAGGCTATGTGGACTTCTCTGACCACAAATAGATCATGGCCCAGACAAAGCTCTGTACCTTGACCACTCATACTCTGGGGCACTCCACTGCTCCAATAGGGGGAAAGTTCACGCTCAGAGAAGGAGAGGGAAAAGGAAAGGGAGAAGGGGGTAGGGGTAAGGGGAGGGGAAGGGGAGAGAGAGAGAGAGGCAGGAGGAGAGAGAGAACAAGGAAATATTCAAAAGGCCAACCACTACAGTTTCATCCTTGGATAACCTGGGCATCTGACGTGTTGCTGCTGGGTCCATGTAAATAAAATAATAACAATAACAATAATAATAATAAAATTGAATTTCAGTCCAGTCTGTTAATTTTCCCAAGGATTAACCTTCTCCAGTGTTCCCCAGAGGAGAGGAAACCATCTCATTTTTAACCAAGTTTGGTGTTTCTCAGGGATAACCTGGTAAAACTGTATCTCTTGACACGTGTCTCTTTACAACACTCAGATCTGTCATCTAATTAAGAAGCCCTATTGACATCCCAAACAATTGTTCTGATGATGGCAAAACATTTCAAAAGTGTTCTCCAAGATCAGCAAAGTTTCCTAGTTTTTCTTTGGTTTGAATTCTGCAATGTACATAAATGTAAATCATGAAGTGAGTTGTGATTTTTTTAATTACTGAAAAAAAAAGTGATTAATTCCGATAAGGATCACTCCAAAGGTAATAAAGATAAAAGCTGTCAAAATTAATTAAACACATATTCATTAAATCCAAGGTAGCTTTGGATTCTTTATTGCACAAATACAATTAACGCTTAATCTGAATCTTGGTGAGTTACATAATCATGTGCCTCAGAAATAAAGGGAGGGTACAACCTTGGCCTTCTCCGGTTTACATGGGAAAACATTAATGACGCTGACATCGGAGACAATTAGACAGTGTCAGCCGATTGTTTTTCGCCAGCTTTCTCTCACATCTGTGGTGTCTACAAGCAAGAAGGCTCATTGTTTGCACCGGCCTCCTTCGGGCCTTGGCTTTTTGTGTAAACCGTCAATCTCTTGGCGAGTATCAAAGCCGTGAGGAAATTAGACCGGACCAGCTCTGCTGCCCCACACTAAAGCTTAGCAGGGAGCATCCACTATTCTTCTAATTAGGCAGTGACCAACAAAATAACCTGTCAATGTCCGCTAGCCATTTCCCACACACCTGCACTTCATACCCTAATAAGCGTTCAGCAAGAGGGAGAAAGGAGCAACTGCTGAAGGGTGAAGAATGAACAAAATATAACAATGTTTCCACCCCACCTATGCCTCTGGCAATTTCCATGTAACATTAGGGGTACTCCACATGTCTGAAGACTCACAATACAGTATCTGAAATCTGAGCCCAGGGGGGAAAGCCACACAGTGAGACTGTATTAAGGTTTGCTTCAAAAATATTACACCAAGAAGAATCTAGAGTTATGTATGAAACCCCAGAAACTGAAAATGACCATAATTTATATTAGGTACCAAGAGGCTGACTTAAAAAAAAGAAAAAGACAAAACAAACAAAAATCATTTTCCAATGCAGTCTCTGAAGGAGAGAAATGCATGTGATTTTATTTATCACTCCGTTCATAAAACACAGAAGATAACAGACAGAGACTGAATATGGCACATCTGTGTCTCTAACCCTCCCCATCATCCTCACTCAGGAAGTCTGTTATCCCTACCATCATGTAACCTACCACAATTAATTACTCTCTTTTACAGACCTCTGGTTTTCCATGGGTTCCCACTGTCATCTTCTGAAGACATTGGTGCAAGCAGCATTGCCATGTTTACTATTGTTGTTCACAGAGAAATGTCTCTGCCATGCCGTCGACGAAGCCACAAACGTATAAAATCAAGCAGACTACACACACTCAGATTACCCTACAGCTTTAAAATGAGCATGAAAACTCACAACCCATCTTCAGAAACATCCCCTAACAGCTTTAACAATACTATTCTCAGAAGATGCCAACCAGATCTGCTTAATTACTTGGGTCCTGACAGTCTCTCTAACACTAACCTTTATTGACTTCAGTATTTCTGAATATAAGACACACTATCTCTTAAATACACACACACACACACACACACACACACACACACACACACACACACACCCCAAAACCAAAGAACACAATTGGTAGTTCTACTTGAGATGACAGTGTCCGTAACTCTAACTTAAGGACTCGGAAGCAAGCGTACTTTGTACAATACCACTCTCCACTTTATTCTGCCCCAAACAAAGACCTTGAGGTACAGGTACCTACATGACAGATTCCTTATAAGACCATATATGCTTTGCAGGAGCCCCTTTTTGTGCCTTAGAGGAGAAAGAGAGAGAGAGAGAGAGAGAGAGAGAGAGAGAGAGAGAGAGAGAAAGAACACAGAACATAAGAACAAAATTGTTGGTAGGGGAGGGTGCATCTTTGCATCTCAATGCACCAAGGAACTAGCAACATTGTGTCAGCATCCTCCGGGACCCCAGACAATGGAGACCAAGGTGCGATTGGCATTTGGTAGATACTTCTGAGCTCGACTCAGCTTTTCATTAGAATTTATCCAAAAACAGCATTTCCAATTATAAATAAAAACTTTCTCCACCTCTTCCTACTTGAAGCAAGTACAGAAGGCCCCTGTTTAAAATGCAGCCCCCGAGCCACCACCAGCCTGCGTGTTCAGCTGCCAGTGGCTTTTGTGTACAAAGATGTTAATTGGTGCTAATCCCCTCGTAGAAGCTGTTTTGGTAGCCTGACCTGGCACCCTGAAGAAGGACACCTTGGTGTGGAAAACTAAAGGGTCCATTGAGGAGGGAGTGAAAGGCAGGGGAGCATTCCAACACATTTTAATTTTAGGAATTAAAAAAGAGGAAGATCATGATGGAGACCCTAGAGAAATTTTACAAAGCTTTAATGCTGGTGAAGTAAGTCCTACAAACACCCAGGCTATACACAACAACACACACACACACACACACACACACACAGAGAGAGAGAGAGAGAGAGAGAGAGAGAGAGAGAGAGAGAGAGAAAGAGAAAGAGAGAGAAATACAGAGAGACAGAGAGACAGAGAAAGAGAGAGAGATCCTAAAATGGGGACAAAGAGAGACTCAGGATCTCAGTTTCTCCACTTTACTGCTTTAGCTTGTGAACCAGTTTTCTGCAGTCAGAAAAGTGAACGTGGTCCACGTAATTTACTGAAGTGTCTGGCTATTCCCATCCTAGCTAAACAGACCAACATGCTTATGAAAATCAGATTCGGATCCTTTCCAGCTCCCAAGGACTCTGCTGGAGGCTTCATTTGGCTGAAGGGCAGCCTCTAACTCAATCTAACTCAGTTAAATTTGTAAGAGAGGTTTCTCTTAAGGGAAAGGTTAAGAGAAATTAGTAATTCTTAATGGTAATTTTTAACTCCCTCTACTACGGTGGCAAGGAACCGGTGTCTTGACGCAGGGCACTATTCTACACAGCAATTTAGAGATTACACATTTACACCTTGGGTGGCAAATTATGCTAATGGAATGCGTGATGGACAACCGTGAGGTTGGGAGGTTTTTGACAGAGTTCACAGATCAACTTCTTGGGTGAAAGGAGCAGATCTTTCATCTAGTGCAAGCTGAAGGGCATGAAGGTGGTAGAATCGCACCAAGGGCCAATCTTTCACTCACGACCCAATTTATAATTTCCACAGTGATTTTTGAAGCTTCTTCCTTCTTCCCCCGGTTAGTCCAGCAGATGCAGATGACAACATGGGCCAGGGTGTGGGCTCTAGTGAGAAGGCTTGAAGGGGCTTCAGGATTTGCCTTTAAACCCAGAATGAGGTGGGTGGAATTTTCTGGTTTTAGGAGCAGAAGTCGCTCCCCATGTGCTGTTGGATTCTACGTGGAAGAGGAGACAGAAATATTGTAAGAACCAGAGGTGGAGGAAACTGTCTCCCAGACACAGCAGGACTGATGCACATGTGAATTCACGGAGACTCTGAGAGCCCACAGGAGACCTGTACAGATTCAAACTAGAGGAAATCCCAGTACGGAGAAGAGAAAGTGGAAAAAAGTTCCCACCCTATGGAGAAACTTTGTAACTGATGCCTGCTGGGAAAGGAGAACAGTTTTCTCCAGTTCAGGGTGATTGAAAATGTCAGCCAGGGCAGGCCCCAGTTGCAAAAGTAAAGCTGGGTAACACAAAATAAAATCTGTGGGGTGTGTGTGTGTGTGTGTGTGTGTGTGTGTGTGTGTGTGTGTGCATGAGTGTGTTTGTTTTGTTTGGGGTGGTTTGTTTGGTTGGGTGGTTTTGAGTTTTTTTCCTTTTGTTTTTATATTATTAGTCTTTTTTTAAAGCTTGTTTTGATTTTCTTTTTTGTTATTGTTTCATTTTTGTTTTTGAAAAAGTAAGAGCAAAAGAACAAGAAGTTGGATGGGTAGGGGAGGTGAGGAGGAGCTGGGGAGGAGAAAGAACATGATCAAAGTATGTTGTCTGAACATTCTTAAAAAAAACAAAATAAAACATTTTTTAAAGAGAGAGATGCCTGGGCCATGAGTAGGACTCAGAAGGTATCACTTGGGCTGCAGCTCAATGATAATGCAGTGAGCTCCTTCCCTGACAGACATGCTCAGAATCCCAACTTCTGTCTCCAGCACCAATAATATACTCAAGTTTATTTATTTTAGTTTAAGTGAAAAAAACGTGTGTATGGTACATGGGCAAGAATATATGTGTGCACACACGAGGAAGCCAGGTGTCTTTCTCTAGCACCCTTCACCTCATTGCCTTGAGACAGGGTCTCTCAGTGAACCAGAGTTTGCCTTTCTGGCTAGGCTGGCTAATCTAGAGCTGTCTGTCTTTGACCCTCAAAGCAAGACTTAAAAGTTACACAAGTGCTCTACTAAACCACCTCTCTGGCCCCTGAGGTACTAAATTATGAAGACAGTCCTTGATATAACAACAGTTCGTTTTTTAAAACGATTACCACCTATATTCAACACTGAGCAAACCAAACTCTACTCTGAATATGAGTTCTTCAATATAAAACTATTTCAAAATTATCTGCTGGAGGATGAGCATCATTTACACCACGCCATTTATTTCGTGTGTCCGATTATTAAAGACAGAATTTAAATATATTTACCAATTTAAAACATTGTTGAGTTGTGAGGTAAAAGTTTACACTCATATTCACCATACTACCATTATAAAATAATACCAGATAATAAAAAATAAAAGCTGGAGAGATGGCTCAGAGGTTAAAAGTGCTGGCTGCTCTCTCCTGACGACCAGAGTTCAAATCCCAGCATCCCCAATAAGTGATTTACATCTGCTTGAGAATCCAGCTCCAAGCCATCCGGTACTCTCTTCTGGCTTCCGAGGCATCTCCACACATGTGTGGACACGTGTTCACACAAGTGTACACATACTATAAATGATAAAAAATTTAAAATGAATCTTTAAATGTTAAATTAAGTATAAAGGTACTTGTGTTTTCAAATGTTTAAGTATAGCGCATAGTAGATGTTCAATTAATGTTTGTTGAATTAAACCTTTGACCATTCCTGTGTATGTTAGAAGCTTAAGTCTGTCCCTACACAGGGGGAAAGGCTTTGGACAGCTGCTTTATCTCTCCTACCCATCAGGTTGTTCTGAAATAAATACACATACAGTCCTGGCACACACAGGTCCGAGCCTGGGGAGGGGGGTGATCAGCTGACTCCCATCATCTTCACTGTTACTTTAGCTTTGCAACACCAGGGAGTGAAGCCAAGACCTGACAGGCTAGGCAGGTGCTGATTCCCACTGAGCTGTGGCCCACATTCCTAGACACCCATGGTTTGGTGCCTGCAGAGATGAAAACAGTGTGTTAGTTCCCTTGGGTCTGAAGTTATAGGTGGTTGTGAGCTGCCCAATGTTAGTTGCTGAGAAATGAATTCTTAACTGCTCAAGTGCTCTTAACTGCTGAGCCATCATTCTCTCATGCCCCACCTCTGTGGGGTTGTTTGTTTGTTTGTTTGTTTAAGATTTATTTATTTAATGTATGTGACTACACTGTCACTGTCTTCAGACACACCAGAAGAGGGCGCTGGATCCCATTACAGATGGTTTTGAGCCATCTTGTGGTTGCTGGGAATTGAACTCAGGTCCTCTGGAAAAGCAGTCAGTGTTCTTCACCACTGAACCAGCTCTCCAGCCCCCCCCCCCCAGCTCTGTTTTTATCAATTAAGTTTTATTAGATTCTCAGGCTCATATTCTGTGCCTGCCATATGGATACCCTCTTGCTACAGTGGCAATCAAGCGATTGCAACAGGGAAGAACAGGAGCTGAATCCTGAAGTAGATTTCCGATAAACATGTTTCAAGTCATTGCAACAAAGATGAACAGGAGCTGAATCCTGAGGCAGATGTCAAATACACATTTTTCTCTTGTTTCTTGTTCTTTGCTGACAGTGATGGCTTTGAGTTCAATAAACCAAAAAATATATTTTTCTAATGTTTTAAGCTCCAGTTGCAACACTATTAGCAAAAGGCCTGCATGGCCAGATTGTATGAAGTCAGATCTTATAGATCACAGGGGCAAGAGTCAGAGAAGAGCTATATATGCAACCTGATGCCCCGGGCCAGGGCTTAGCATTGGCCTGACATGCTCAAGGTTCTGGCTTCTGTCCCTTGATTCCATCCCTAGTAGCCAGATATAAAACACACAAAGAAAACACTGGTCTGAAGGCTAGATTATGCTTGTCCTCAAGAGCTTTTTGCAAAGATGATACCTAACTAAAACCTAGAGACTCAGGGTTAGCTAGGCAGAAAGTGAAACTCCAAGCTTTTGAGGTTCAAGGACAAAGTGGCTACTGCTCAGCTCTGGTGCACAGTGATATAAAGGAATAGTTACAGAGAGAGACGGAAAACAAACCTCTCCCCGGGCTCCACCCCTTATCCCTGGCTCCACCCCTTTCCACAGGCTCCACCCCTTAAGGTCAATGTCTTGATATCAGGAGCCAAACCTCCAACACCGGATCAGTGCAGAGTGGTGAGTACCACAGTATGGGGTTTAGATAAACCCAAAGTAAGGGTGAGGGTAGCGTTAATGGCATCACACCCTCTGGGACCCTTAGTGCTCAGTAAAGAGTTTGGATTTAGACTAAGGACTAAGTAGGTGGTGAAGTCACTGAAGGGTTTTAAGTAACATGGTGCAATTTCTGTGTAAAGACATCTGTGGCTGTTAAATAGTGAAATGGGTAGAGGACAGTGGACTGGAAGAAGGAGACTCCATGACTGAGAAAAGACTAAAATCCAGGTCTCCTAAATTTGCTGATACTCTGCGCTGTTTCGAGAAAGCAGGAAGCCGACTTATGTAACACTGGGTTTCAGTCCTCTCCGGAGCAAGCAGCAGTTTGATCATCTGAATGAGGCTTCAGCCACAGGCAACTTCAGAGCAGTGATCTAGCCATGACTACTAAAAAACCAGGCGCTACACTTCTATCATGGGGTTCAGGAAGTGAGTTGAGTTAGAGAAACTGGGGTCAACATTCTCACGTGACAGCTGGAGGCACGATCTATGGAGGATGCAAGAAGCCGGCCAATAAAATGTCTCATTTCTGTGGGGTTTTTGTGGGATCATCTCACGGTGCAGCACTGGCTGGGCCTGGAACTCAGATCTACCTGCCTCTGCCTCCTGAGTACAGGGGTAAAGCTTGTGGCTCCAAATCCAGCTAATGTCTCAGGGCTTAATGCTGAGATGTGAGTGGTGAGATTCTCAAACAGAAGGGGAAGACAAACCATTTATAAGGTTCCAAGACGAGAGCTCAGCAGAGTTCCTGGGGTAAGGAAATCTAGAAGACATGGATTTATTCCTAACATGGAGCAGAACTTCCCAGAGCAGAGGGGCTTGAAGACAGGAGTGTATTACTAGCAAGCTGGCTGAAATCCCTCAGCCTCATCCAGATTCAGAACTAAGCAGGAAATACAAGCAAGCGCCTCAACCCTGAACACTGAGCCCAGTGACCACAAAGCCTCTTCCAAGGTTAGATTTGATGGCTATCACAAATCTGAAGACGTTCATATTACCAAAGTACACCTCTCCATTACTTTGTTTGTTTGTTTGTTTGTTTTGTATTTCGAGACAGGGTTTCTCTGTGTAGTCTTGGCTGTCCTGGAACTCACTCTGTAGACCAGGCTGGCCTCAAACTCAGAAATCCGCCTGCCTCTGCCTCTCAAGCGCTGGGATTAAAGGCGTGTGCCACCACTGCCCAGCTCTCCTTCATTTTTAATTACAAAAACAAACAACAACAACTATTCTAAAGAGATGGAAATAAAGCCACCAGGGAAGTAGAGCTTTTCCTCCTTTTTAAAAATCACACCTTAGTCTGGAGAGCCAGTTTAGTTGGTCAGTGAAGTGCCGCACGCACGAGCGCTTACGCGCGCGCGCGCACACACACACACACACACACACACACACGCGCGCGCGCGCGCGCGCGCGCGCGTACTCGCACACACAAGACGTGGATGAAAGATTGTGTGTTATAATCAATGTTCCTGGTATGACAATGCCCAAACACTTACATTGCTAATTGAACCTTAATACAATGTCCTTTCCCTTCCATAAATCAACTCTCAGATACCAAACGTATTTCTTTATTTAGTTACTCAGTTCTGCGAATGCCGAGGCAACGCTGCTTCAATCTTCCCTGCTACACTTAATTCAGCGGAAGATTCTGCGATTGTTTTCCTCTCACCTCAAATACCTGAGGAAATGGGCAGCGGGTGAAAAGCCCTGCATTGTTAGCAAATCCGCTCCTCCGCGTGCTTCCTGGGCTCTGAAAATTAGCAGGGGAGCACCCCAGCTTCCTGCCCTAGTGTTCTCTTGCTTTTCCTCCCCTCCGTCAAGTAGATCCAGTTACCTTTGTTCAGCCCCCCCCCCCAACCCCCCCCCAGATATTTTGGCAATTTTCCTTTTTTTTTTTTTTCAAGGGAAGAAGAATTGGGTGTCTTAAGAGTCCGAGGCAGGAAAAGCAGGTAAAAAAGTTAACTAGGAAGAAAAAAATAAAGGACAAAACAGTGCCAGTACCATAATTACCCAAGTAGTATAAACTCTATTCTCTCCAGAAAAAAAAAAAAAGAAAGAAAAGAAAGAGGGAGGGGGAATTACACATGTAACTTTCATTAACTTTAGTGGGACTCACCTCCAAATTCCCCAGGGCATCAGGGGGAGAACGCCTCACAGTGACCACTAGCCCTTTACCCTTTCAGCTCTCCATTATCTGTTTAAAGGGCAAGGTGACCAGAGAGCTCCCAGACCACTGAGGCTCCTAACGCTAGATTTATTCTCACCTGCCTCCTCCCCGGCCATATTGACATCTTGAAAAAAAAAAAAGAAGAAAAGAAAAGAAAAAAATCTGAGCCCTCTTTCCCCGCCTCTTCTGCTGCCCTCCTGCCTCCCCCTCCCCCCCCCCCCGTCCCTGCCCTCGCGCCTGCACCCTCCACCCCCCCACCGCCCCTGCCCCTGATGCTGCCCTAAAGCCCCTCCCCACCAGCTAACCTCTTCCCTCCTTTGTTCTATCACCTGGTGGAAATAGAAGGAACCTAAGGAGACACGTGAATTTCCTACGTGTAGTTTCCCTTAGTGGTTACCGGTTTTCAGAACTCCTCTTTGGGTCCTAGAATGTGATTATTAGCAAACATGCTCAGAAGTAATTCCTAAGGAAAAGACATTGTCAGAACCAAATAACTAAGACACTGGCCAGAAAGTGGGGAGTGTTGCTTCAAAAAGCGTCATTCCCGCTGGGGATATAGGAAAGGCTTGAGGATCTCGGCTGACAGACACTACCTGAAATGACCTCTAACACAACCTCCGTGACAGAAATAAATACAGAAAATGTGAGATTGGGTATAGAGTAGAGTGAAAGCAGTGAGAAGAACGCACAAAACCACAGTCCCACCGTCCCTCTGTGGAAATCACACCTGTAACCTCAGTTCTTAGGAGAACGCAAGGTCAGCTTCAGCTACGTGGCAAGTGTGAGGCAAAGCTGAGTTACAGGAGACTCCAGCTGGAAAGAGGGAGGAAAGAAGGAAGGAAAGAAAAGATGGAGAGAGAGAGGAAGGCAGGGAGGAAAGAAGAAGGAAGGAAAGAAAAAAGGAAGGAAGGAAGGAAGGGAGGGAGGGAAAGACAGACTTCAAATACAAAAGCAGAAAGCTGCATAGTGATGGTAGAGGTGGTAGACTAGGGGCCAGATTAATCTGGATTCGACTTCAGGTTCTCACCAGGCAAGTGCCCAGAGCAAGCCTTGTCCCCAAACATGAGACTGAAGATATTTCCTTCACACAGCTATTGAGAAAGCGAATGTGGTAATCGAGGAAGTTCCTAAAAGCCCCAACCACAAGCCTAGTACTATTAATTGCTCATCAGTTCGTAATTAACACTGAAATGATTTGTCATTAATAGCCTCCTAATTATTTTTTGTTCATTGGTAGCCTGAGTGAGTTATTATAACAAGCCTGCCGAGGAAAAGCTTGCTGTGTCTGGCAATCACTTGAGTTGGATTAGATTTTCAGGCTGGACTCCTTTTCCTTCTAGCCTCAGGCTTCACCATACTTTCTCCCAACTTCAAGGGTACTTACTTCTACACAATCAGTTTCTTCAGTCATCACAACCCAGATCCATATCCCTGCTCAGAGAGCACCAAGACTACTCAAACCTACTGTGAAGGACGAACTTCAAAGGTCATTCTACCTGATCTTGTGTTTGGTGGTGTGCTGGCTGGTTTTGTATCAACTTGTCACAAGCTGGAGTTATCACAGAGAAAGGAGCCTCCCTTGAGGAAATGCCTCAATGAGATCCAGCTGTAAGGCATTTTCTCAATTAGTAATGAAGTGGGGAGGGCCCATTATGGGTGGTGCCATCCCTGGACTTTCTTATAGTCTTGGGTTCTATAAGAAAGCAAGCTGAGCAAGTCAGGGGAAGCAAGCCAGTAAGTAACATCCCTCCGTGGCCTCTGCATCAGCTCCTGCTTCCTGACCTGCTTGAGTTCCTGACTTCCTTTGATGATGAACAGCAATGTGGAAGTGTAAGCTGAATAAACCCTTTCCTCCCCAATTTGCTTTTTGGTCATGATGTTTGTGCAGGAATAGAAACCCTGACAAAGACGGATGTTGTTACAGCCATGCCAACAAACCATGGCCTCAACTGCACAGCCAACTCCCAGAGGCAGAGCCTGGTCCTTTGCCTCAGAAGTCTCACTGTCACTTAGCACAATGTTGCCCAACAGGTGCACAGAATCATACCAAGAACACATAAATGCTATGACATCCAGTTAAAAGTCTTCTGTGTAGCTAATAAGCAGAATGCAGAGACAGCCCTCTACTAAATATTCAACAGGGAATTAATATCCAGACTATATGAAGAACTCAAAAAGTTAAACAAAAGAGCAAATACTCTAACCATTAAATGGGCAAATGAACTAAATAAGCACTTCAAAGAAACAGCACAAATAGCTAATAAACACACAAAGTGTTCAACATCTTTAGTCAGCATGGAAACAAAGCTCCAGTGTGATTCCATCTCACTCAGTCAGAATGCTATCATTAAGAAAACAAACATTGCTGACATGGCTCAGGGGGTAAAGGTATCATACAAGTCTGACAGCCTGAGTTCAATCCCCAGGACCCACCTGGGTGGCATCCTCTGATGTATACACACATGCACTCATGCATGTGTAGATTTGTACATGAGCTCACACATGCACGCGTATGCACACACATACACAAATAAAGAAATGTACATATTTTAATAGAAATGCATTACTGCGTATATGTATATCAGTGGGTGCATTGTAACCTCCACAGGGTCAAGTATCAGATATTTACATTACAATGCATAGCAGTAGCAAAATTGCAGTTATGAATAGCAGCAAAATAATTCTTTGGTTAGGAATCACCACAACATAAGGAATTCTACTAAAGGGACACAGTATTAGGAAGGGTGGAAAGCACTGATGTATACTAATAAAAAACTAAAAGGTAGAAAATAAAATTTTCCCATTGATAGGGAGGGCTCAACGGGAAAATGGTATAGGAATAATTATACCCATCTCTGTGTACTTTGTGGTAAACAAAGGGGTTTAGATAGTCCGTCTTAATACTCCTGAAAATTGTATTAACTAAACAAATTACGAATTATTTTTGAGCCAAGTGGTGGTGGCGCACGCCTTTAATCCCAGCACTTGGGAAGCAGAGGCAGGTGAACCTCTGGGGACACAAGTGTGACCTACAATTTGAGTTAGAAGGCAACCAGAGCTTCACAGAGAAACCCTGTTTCGGAAAAAAACAAACACCCAGAAACCAAAAACAACAATGAAAAAAGTATCTTTGAAATAAGATTCACACTGTAGCCCACACTATCCTTGAACTTACTTTATAGTCAAGGATGGCCTCGAACTTCTAATCTTCCTGCCTTTGCCACCCAAGTGCTGTATTACAAGAATTTGTCTTGCTATCACGCTCAGTGTATTCTAGGCTGGTAAAGCCTTGCTTCTAAGGAGTTACTAGGCAGCCACTCTGCCAGCTGAGCTACACTCCAGCCCTGCCAACGAGGAACCATTCATTATTCTTAGTTATGATGACGTAATCAGAGACAGAGGGTCAAGTGTCTTGCCCACAGTCACAGAGCTGGTGTTTGATGATCAGAATGAACCTGGTCTTTAGGTTCCTAGCATGGTTCTCAGAAACCCAAGTGGGGCTCAGTTGGTAGACTGCTTACGGAGCATGTGTGAGTCCCTGGGTTTGACTCCCTAACACTAAAATAGACGGGGAGGGGAGGGGTATGGTAGATCACACCAGTAATCACCCCTACCCCAAATCAAATATTCACACTAAAGATGTCTTTAAGTATGGGACTGCAACTAAAACTTCTACTCTTTGATTACTAGGGATAAGCCTTGACTTATCCCTAGTAATTTGGGTGACAATCGAATTATTAATCAGTTGAGCATTGACTGTGTGCCTAACATAGTGCCACACTCCCACTTGGTCCTCATTGTGACTAAAAAGGAGAGCATTGGTTTACATATTTACATATGAGGAAGGGAAATCAGAAAGCTGACTAAGTGTGGCCCAGTGAAGTATGAAGTAAGACAGTCAGGCCCCCATGTGACTTCCAAATCCAGTGATAAAGTGTCTGTACCTATCTGATTTATTCTGGATATGAAGGTCAATGCATTTTCATGTGGTGTCAGAACACAGTGGGAGGCGAAGACAGAAAGTGAGTCAGAATGTGTTTGACAACAGCTTTGACTGAAGCAAACTTCTGCTATCCCATCTTGGGAAATTTCATGGGATGCACTAACCAAGCAACAGATAGGAAAAGTAAGGCAAGAGGCAGGAGGTTGGGACCCCAAATTCCAGTTCTGCAACATCTCAGCCCACAGCTATGAGATCACAGTTATGGGTCAAAAACAAAAGAAAGTTTTTCTCTCAGCAAATCTCAGAGGTGTCTTTTGACGTTGTTGTTTGCTGTTTTGTTTTGTTTTGTTTTGTTTTGTTTTGTTTTGTTTTGAAACTGGGTCTCATGTAGCTCAAACTGTCTTCAGAGTCACTATGCAGCTGAGAATTATATTGAACTGATCCTGGTTTTCCTGCCTCCGCCTTCCTAGAGCTAGAATTACAGGTGTGCATCACCACATGTGTGGTTTTATTCAGTCATGGGATGGAGCCCAGGACTTTGAGCATGCTAGGCAACCACTCCACCAACTGAGTAGCACCCCGTCTTGAGAAGAATTTCAGTGGATAATTTTTACCTCTAGCTGCCTGATGCTAGTTACTTACAGGTAGTAGGTTGAACCAGGCAAAAATGTGCATTTGTGATTACTATTTTGTGGCAAAGGCTAAACTAGGAGCCTTTTCCTTAATCACCATTTGAAAGTGCTCAGAGACCAGAGTGTTGAGAAAGTCTGTGTTGCCATGGTGACGGCTCATTTCAAATGGATGGGCATAAGCCTAGTGGCACTGACTGAGTCGGAGAAATGGAAAAGTTTAGGCGTTTGTGTGGTCACAGACTCACATTCTGGCTCCGTATGTCTCAGGTTTTTACCTCAGCCAAATTACTGAACCTGGGCATTCTTATTTTCCTTCCCACACGCAGAAAGCAGTCTCTATATAATCCCCCCCCAATTATTCTCAAGGTTTCCAAAACTAATAGCATCCTTATACCCAGGTACTTGGTGGGATTACAGTTTCTCAGATCCCACTGAAGACTACTAAATGAGGGGCTCTGGGGGAGCTCCCAGCTGTCTGTGTTTCCATTATGTGCCCTGCTGATGGTGGTGACGCTGACATTTGAGAATCACTGGCCTGCTGCAGATCTAGCTCAGTCTGTACAATGTTTGTCTACCATACATAAAATGCTGGATTCTATCCCTAATACCAAATAAACCCAAGTGGTCAGCACTGGGGAGGTGGAGGCAGGAGGATCTGGAGTTCAAAGTCACAGGTTAGGATAGGATATATGAGATCACAGAGGGAAAGAAGGCAGGAACCAGTCGTCTACCTCATGGCAAATGTTTAGCTTTTGACTGTGTTTTGTCCTCATCTGGACAACACTGATGTCTTAGTCCTTGATGCATACACTGTGACATAATTATTTGGAGGCGTGGCCTTCCAATTTCTAAATCATATCTCTAAATACATACTCTGAAGATGCACACCTTTAATCTCAGTCCTCAGGAGGCAGAGGCAAGTGAGTCTCTGAGATCAAGGGAAGTCAGGTTCTAGGAGTTATTGTGGTTACATACACACACACACACACACACACACACACACACACACACACACACACGCTTGCCTAGCATGCTGGAAGTCCTGGATTTGATCCCCAGCACTCCATAAACCTGGTGTGGTGGTGCACACCTATAGTGCCATGTTGGCCTTGAGACAATGGTGAGTCAGAGACTTAGAATAGCACCAAACAAGAATGGCAAAAAAGAAGGAAGAGGAGGAGGTCGATGTAGAGAAGGAGGAGAAGGAAGAGAAGGAGGAGGAGGAGAAGAGGAAAAGGAACAGGAGGAGGAGAAGAAGAAAAGAAAGATGGGTGAGATGATTCCTAATGATATTTTGCTATACTTATAAATCAGTGCCTTATCCAGTACCATCTCTGAGCAGCTTCATCCAGCAGTAATGGGAACGGGTGCAGAGTCCGATAGCCAGGCATTATGCAGAGAGTCTAAATTGGAGATCTCCATCCGGTTCCTCCCCTCAGGGCTCCAGGAAAGATTGTAGAGGTCAGAAGGGATGGAAGGCACAAGAAGAACACGGCCCAGTAGACCAACTAAGCAGGCTCATACAGGCTCATAGACCAAAGCACTCCCACCAAGCGGTCAGATTCTGCTTCTAGAGTAACTATTGTTACTGACACACTGCTATCACACACCCACAGTGACTTGCCATTTTGCAAGGCTGACAGCAACCTCTGCAAGACCACTGTTGCCTCAAGGCTTACTAACCCTAGTGATCCCCAAAAGTGTTTCAGAACACTGCAGTGCTCAAACACCGCCTGGCTGGCTATGAGAGCAGCCATTTCAGGGACCAGGGAAACAGCTCAGGGTAAAGGTGCCCACCACCAAGACAGACAACCCATGCTTTATCTGTGGGACCCCCATCATGGAAGGAAAGAACTGACTTACACAAGACCTCCTCTTAACTCCACCCTTGCACGGTGGCACCTGCCCCAGATAGATGGATTTAATTTAAAAAGATTAAACAGTCCCTTTGAACGCCTGAGTGTCATGTCTCTCCAACCTCCTGCCTATTGTGGCTGAACTACAGTGCATCTCATAGACTCTCCTCTGCCTCTTCCTGTCCCAATCATTCTATCACCACCCACATTGCCAGCCTATCTCTGCCATTCCATACGGCCCTGTCAATCAAATCACAGACTAGTCCAACACAGTTCTCTGGTTCTTTATAGCTTTTATTTTGTGCTCCACAGAGGCCTAAAGTCTTTTCCTCCTCCCACCAACAGAAAACTGACCTGCAATAAGAAGCTGAGAGTCCCATGGGTGAAGATGAGGGCTTGACATGGTTTAAGATTAGCAAAATGTTGCCACACACCAGCTTTCACTACAGCTTCAGAACAAACTCTAAGAGACAGCGCCCTGTGGCCCAACCGATGACACAATGTTTCAAATAAGCACGGTGATTCCACAAAAGTCCCGGAGTCTGTGAGCAACACAACTCCAGCAACTCTTCCTGGAATCTCCAGATGCTCAGGCTAGACACATCTCTACTACCTCTCGATCCAAACCACAGAAAACTCCAAATTAAAATTTTTCACCCTAACTCCCTTCTGCACTTTGCATATTAGCAGGAATGGTTCATTATGAGTAAGTAGACGAGGACGACGAACTTAATTACAGGGCTCTGAGTAGGAATGTTTAATTACATAGCTACACGGGTGATTTATCAACCAGTTTTGATCGTTGGCAATTCCCTTTAAAGAATTCTTTCCCCCTAAAAATTAAAATAATGTATTTTTTAATCGGCTCTGGCATGCTTTGTTTTCATCCTAATAAAGAGCTGACTGTTTCTTATAAGTGTCATGGTATGGAGGCAATTGGTCTAATGTCAGACAGGCATTCGCTCCCTGGCAGATAGCTCATGGTTCTGTCTGAAACTTCAGTGGCTTATCTAAAAGCAACATAGTTTTCTAGACTAAGTCATAGAAACTTGGGAGGGGCCAACCTTCAAGAAACTCCAGACCTCTCGATCATCACTCACTTTGGGGAGGAACCTGATCAATAATACTCAGAGAATCATAGTGGCACAGGTCTAGCCTTGCCTTGTGGAAGAAAGACCTGAGGGCCATTGAGTGAGACAGTCCGAGAAACAGGAAGGCCAGAGTTTCTGTTTCAAAGGTCTGAATTAAACTGAGTTTCAGAAGCACAGACCACCCACAGAAGCAGGCTGGACCAGAGCTGTCACTAAGGTTCTGAGTTTACCAGAAGTGTCAGCCAGCTCCAGCTAATCCTTTCTCCTGGACCTGAGAGGGTCTCTCTTGACCACTATTGGAATCTTCTGTCTTTTATTTTATAGACAGCTATATCTATTACTGCTTAGAGAGATTAAGTGTGTGCATGTGTGTGTGTGTATGTGTGTATGTGTGTATATATATGTATGTGTTTGTGTGTGTATATGTGTATGTATGTGTATTTGTGTGCATGTGTATATATGTGCGTGTATGTGTGTATGTATGTATATGTGTATATGTGTATATGTGCATATGTGTATATGTGTATATGTGCATATGTGTATATGTGTATATGTGTATGTATATGTGCTTGTGTGTATGTGTTTCTCTCTGTGTGTATGCGTGTGTATGTGCATATATGTGTGTGTATATGCATGTTTTTATGTATGTGTATATGTGTTTGTATGTGTGTATATATGTGTATGCATGTGTATGTACGTACATGTGTGTACATGCATGTGTATGTGTGTGTGTATATGCACATGTATGTCTGTGTATGTTCATGTATGTCTGTGTGTGAGACCAGTACAGCCTATAAATGGTAGAAACCAAGATTTGACAACAAGTAGAATTTTGTTAATTTAGTCAATAAATACTGATGCAGAGACAGTAGGATGCTGACTACAAAAGAGAATAAAGAGTGTAAGTATGGTCTGGGAGTGTAGCACAGTGGTAGAGCGCTTGCCTAGGATGCATGAGGTCCTAAGTTCAATCCTCAGTATTGGGTGGAACACTATTGAGGCAAGAGTGAGGGGCTAAGGAGGAAGGAGGGTATCCTACAAAGGTAGGGAGGGTATCACAGAAAGTAAAATATGCACAGGAAGGAAGTGACCCACAACTAGACTTCCTTCTGTACCAGCTCCTTACGTGTCCAGCCAGGGCTGTGATTGGTACTCATAGCATCTGTCCCTACCCTCCTACTTCCTGGATGAACTCCTCAAGGGAAAGCTGACTTTTAAAAAAACATGTAACATTTCTTGTGTCTGGGGAGGACACAAGCCAAGGGCTGTTTGGGCCACTGCTATGTGGCTCACTGTTAGCCATGATGTATAGGTGGCACCCTACAGTGGGAACCATTTACCAAAGGGAACTGGTTTATACTTGATCCTAGAAGAGAAACCTACTCAGCTCCCTGACGAGATGATCTGACTGGACATGCCACCCAAAGCTGTGTGACTGCTGCAAATGTTCCCTGCCCTCCAGGGCATCAACAAAGAAGACACAATGACCACAGGATCAGGAAGACCGAGCTCTAGTGCTGACCCTGCCTCTGAACACAGCCTCTGAAACAGCTTCTGTCCCTCTGCTTTGCCTAAATTCAAAGTGAAGGCTGTGTGCCTTTGGTATCTCAAGTTCTTCTGTCAGTCCAGGACACAATAGCTCTTCCTTCCTTTGGGATCACAGATTCTCTGAGAATCTGTTCAGAGCGACTATCTTCCTTGACAATGTTGCTGTGGTGTTTTAGAAAATTCATGGAAATCCTAAATTTCAAACCAAGTTTCTTAGTTCAGAATGAAATTAGCCAGATCTAAAATTAAACCCCAGACTCCTTCCCACCTCTCTCTCTCTCTCTCTCTCTCTCTCTCTCTCTCTCTCTCTCTCTCCTTCTTACCTTTGAGCCTTGTGAAAATAAAATATCACATCAATGTCACCTATCTTGCAGTATTGTGAGGGCAAAAGACTGGCTCTGTGGTGCCAGCTCCTAGAGGATGCAGCGGATTCTGTGAGAGTAAAGGAGATGCCACCTGCCACATTCAGGATGCTCCTTGTCTGTTTTCCTACACTAAGCAGCAAAATTTGTGCAATTCAAGTGTCCCAGAAAATCCTCTATTGACTGTTAGGCCTGTTAGGCAATCCTCTCTGGTGATGGGACCACTCGTTCTACTTAGAGGGACTATGGCCAGACCCCACAGCATCTGCCTTCTCTCTCACAGATCTCACCCTATCACAGGAAGCTTTTAGAAACCCACATTTGAACTGTGACACACTCCACCGTTCACAATATTAAATGTGAAGTTTTTTTTTTTTTAAAGCGTTTTTCAAGAAAAATAAAAATGGCCGCTCACTTTATTCAGATCTCAATATAAGCCAGGTGCTGACTAAGTCATCAGATTATTTTATATACTTCTCTCCTCAGACGTAAGGCACGCAGATGTCTAAGACTTTAACCTCAAGTTGGCTTGAACTCAAGTCAGAGTCTAACACTTACTTACTAGCTGCACACAAAGCGGTTTACTTCTGTGCCCTCTGGTGCACTCCTCTGTAGGGCGAAGACGGCTGTAAAGGTGAGGACAGAGGTGTGACAACCACCGTTCAGTGGTGGATACGCTGAAGACACCGGGCACTGTCTGGCGGTGGGAAGGCAGACACCACTATGATGAACAAGTATGTGGTGGAGAGTTGGAAGAGAAGAAATGGTTTGTGCACTGTGAAGAGAAGAACTGGGAACTTGAGGGTGACGAGGAATAGCCTGATGTGAGTAACCTGCGTTGCCACGTGACGCCATAACGAGGCCTGTCCAGTGCTGCTGCCTTGTTTGGATCTGTGGCCCTGGAACAACAGAGGTATGTGTTGACGTCCGTGGACCATATTACCACCAAAGGCCATGCAGACATCCTGGGGCTGTCTTAATGTTGATGTCTGAGGACTGATAAGAGCTGGCCCCTCCCCTCACAGGCTGAGGCTCTGAGGTCTGGCCTCACCCCTAGCCAGGGCAGCCCTGGAGAGCAAGGGAAAGCAAGTCCTGCCCCTTCTTGGCTGCCTCTAGCAGCAGAGTTGGTCCCGCCCCTTGCCGGGTAATGCGGGAGAGCTAGCTGTGAAACAACTGAGTTACCATCTAGGCCCAGATCCAAGGCTTTGAGTTGTTCTGCCCCAACATCTACCCCATCTATGAGCTGCTGGAGCATATGAAGGGTTTGGTCCTGCAGAAGCAAAGCTGCAGGATCTCCATGACACAAGGCATCCAAGAGAAGTCTCCATGAGGATCCAGTACGATAGAGCAGCTTAAACCTCAAACCAGACCAACGACTTATTGCAATGAACATTTGCAAGAAAGATGTGTGCACAAAATGGTACACTGTGGGACACACTGTGACACACGGAAGCTTCCACAACGAGATGTTGTTGTCTGTGGTAGTGGGGTTTTTATTGTTGTTGTTGTCTTATTTTGTTTTGGGAGGGGTTGCAAGGGTGGAGGACGGATATGGAGGGATGTGATGAGTGGGTTTGGGGTGCATGCTGTGAAACTCACAGAATCAATAAAATTTTTTTTTAAACGAAATGACTTACAGAGATATCATAAAGATCAAAAGTGAGTATACAGATTTCCAAATTACACGCATGTCATATTTTATAGACATATTTTGGAAACAGGGTTTTACATAGCCCAGGACAGCATTGAATGCACTGTAGACAGAGATGAACTTAGACTTCTGATCCTCCTGCCTCTACCTACCCCCAAGCTGGGCTTACAGACCTGTGGCACCCTCCTTGTGTCTTAGTCACTGTTCTATATTGCTGTAAAGAGGCACCATGGTAAGGCAACTCCTATAAAAGAAAGCATTTAACTGGGGACTTGCTTGTAGTTTTTAGAGGATTAGTTCATGATCATCATGGTGGGAAGCAAATAGGCTCGGCACTGAGAGCTTTACTTTCTGATCTGTAGGCAGCAGGCAGAGATAGAGATGGAGATGAGGAGGGGGAGGGGGAGGGAAGAGGGAAAGAGAGAGGGAGAGGGAGACACTGGACCTGGCATGGGCTTTTACAACCTCAAAGCTTACTCCCAGTGACACACCTCCTCCAACAAGGCCACACCTCCTCCAACAGGACCACACCTCCTCCAACAGGGCCACACC